>OY829515.1:13731553-14202182 GCA_963691665.1 Clepsis dumicolana | reverse complement strand
GGGCAGTTGTGATCACTTAATATCAGGTGACCCACTTGGTCGTTTGCCTTCCTTGTCGTATAAAAAAAGTCATTTTCGACGTCGTTGTATTTTTTTAAATATGAAAAATGTTTTTTAAAGGCAAAAGGTTTCGTAAATACAGTCACTAATCTATAGGTGAAGAATTAGGAACACAAGAATTTAAAAGAAAATATTCTTTCTAGCTCAAGAGTGGAGCAGAGGCTGAACATGCTCTGGAGCAGATCATGCCTACACTGCCTGATCTGATACACCGCGAAGACAACCACACGCAGGCAGAAGTCATGGACCTCACGTAAGTTAAATATAGATTCAACTATCAGAGGTCGAAACATTGAGACCGTGGGGACCGGGAGTCCGAAACATCTTTATTAAACATCTTTCTGGGCGCCTGGTCAGCGAAACACGTAACCAAAATGCGGGCCTATATTTGGCTCAAAGGCTTAGCATTGCCATTCATTCAACGTGACAATCAGGGACCGGAAAACCCTATCATTCGGCTAAGCCGTTCGAAACGGTAGCCCGATGAAGGGGCTACCGCATCGATACGGTAGCCCCTTCAACGGGTTACCCTAATACCCGTATAACCCGTACATATTCGGGTAGCCCTAATCGTAACAAGAGGTAACCGCTTACCCGTATTTATTAGGTTTGGGTTAATCATATTCTAAGCGGTTACCTTCGGCTTAGGGTAGCCCTTTCACCCCACTCCGCCGCGCGCCCGTGTTTTCGCGAAGCGAAACTGTACATTAGTATGAAAACGGAAAGGAACTATGTACGAAGAAAACAATCAATTCATATTTTAATCTTTCCGTACTTATATAGGTAAGTATGTACTTACCTACTTAAAGTTTCTATTAATCGTCTTCAAAAAAGGAGGAGGTTCTCAATTCGTCGGTTTTTTTAAGTAAGATATGGGTCTTTTAACATGAAACTACCATGAGACTCAATCATAATCATAAATAAAAACGGATCACTCACATATATAAGTCGAGTTTAGCCCGACTTGTTTCGGACTAATTCGTAGTCCTTCCTCTGGGGTTAGTAGTCGCGCGAGCTGAGCCGCGGCACGCAATGTGCGTCTCGCCGCCGCTGGGTCATGCGCTCCCAGAGGAAGGACTACGAATTAGTCCGAAACATGTCGGGCTAAGCTCGACTTATATACGTGAGTGATCCGTTTTTATTTCATTATAAGATATGGGTGTCATTTTCTAGTTTTCCGGGGATGTTGATTACGAAAATAACACGCATTTTCAAATCCAAGATGGCGGACATATTTTTTGTTGAAAATCGATACGGGTGTAATTTTCTTTGTTTTCAGGGATGCTGATTATGAAAATGACATCCATTTTCAAATCCAAGATGGCGGACACATTTTTTTGTGTAAAATCGATATGGGTGTAATTTTTTAGTTTTCGGGATGCTGATTACGAAAATGACACCCGTTTTCAAATCCAAGATGGCGGACACATTTTTTTATTTAAAATCGGTTTGGGTGTCATTTTTTATGTATTCAGGGACGCGGATTCTGAAAATGACATCCATTTTCAAATCCAAGATGACGGACACATTTTTTTGTGTAAAATCGATATGGGTGTCATTTTTTAGTTTTTCGGGTAGCTGATTACGAAAATGACACCCGTTTTCAAATCCAAGATGGCGGACACATTTTTTTATTCAATCTATAAATCTATAATAAAAATATTTAATAAAATTCAATTTTCAACAAAAAAATGTGTCCGCCATCTTGGATTTGAAAATGGATGTCATTTTCAAAATCAGCACCCCTCAAAACATAGAAAATGACACCCATGTTGACTTTTAGAAAAAATTATGTCCGCCATCTTGGAATTGAAAATGGATGTTATTTTCCTAGTTAGCTAATAACAAATACCTAGTTCGCGCCGAAACTAACAATCCGACCACAACATTATTAAAAATGAGTTTTAAAAGGTTTGCAGTTGACTTGAGGTCTTATTTTGTTTCAATAGTCGGCGACTTACAAAGTCTTTGACAAATGCCGCCTCCTCCGTGTTAGGGTTTTTAAATAGGCGAAACAATATAAGCCTTATGCGCTGGAAGTAAGATTCAAAATAACCTGCGCGCACAATCAGCGCTTCCAGCGGTTACCCAATCCTGGGGTTTCGATACGCTATGCGGTAGCCCGGGTTAACCCATTGCAAGTGGTTAATGTATTAACCGGTAAGCCGTTTAAAGGGCTACCGTAATATACGGGTTTTTAATACCCAGCGTTATAAGAAACCCGTTCAAAACCCTTGGGCTACCGGGTATTAAGGTAACCGGTTCCGGCCCCTGGTGGCAATGCCGACAGCATTTTGGGAACGTTGGAAGCGGTTCATATTTTTAGATTTATAATTATTGCCTTTAGGATATAGGTTTTAGATTACAGTTTCTGTATTTATGTTTTTTTTTTCTCTTAATAAAATCCGAAACTAGCAGAGAGTGGAGAAAATTTAATTGCAGCGAAAACTTCTCGCCGCGCTTGTGATGCGTAAGGCGCTTGTGATGCGTAAGACACCAAGTGCGCGAATTGTGATTCAGTATTGTTCGTGATACATGTGGTCTAAAATGGTGTTTTGCAGCATATGTAATTGCGGAAGTTCATTCACTGTGTGTAGTGATTTTTCGTGAGTGCATTGAGGGCAAAAAGTGGCGACATTGGTTTTTATTAACGACTCTTTTTATTAGCTCTGTGGTCACCACTGACAGCACGACCTATTGAATCCAAGCATATACATTAAGAATACGTACATAAAACGCGCAGGTTTTGGTAGCACGCCGCGCCATTTGGCTGGTCGGAAGCGCCATCAATGGTGACTTTACCCCTTCAAATAAGTTATATCTATACCTATAAAACAGTATCGTGGCTGACTGACTGACGCACAGCTTAAACCACTGGACCTAGAGACTTGAAATTTGGCAAACATATACCTGAGTATCTTAGAGGTGCACTAAGGGATTTTTCGAAATTCAGACGGGATAGGGAACTAGCTCTTTTGAAATATTTCACGGGGGCAAAGCCCCTACTACCAGTTACCTTCTCAAAAGAAAATAGCGGCCACAAGTAACAAATTGACTACATAAATCGTTATTAGCCTCTCGCGCTTTTTCGCGTAACGATCAAAATACTTGTGGCCCCCATTTTCTTTTGCGTAAGTAACAGGTAGTATAAAAATGTTATAACCATAATCATGCAACCATGGTATTTATAAGATTGCAGCTTTGTTTGTGCCATAAGATTAATTATCAACCAATCACACCGATGGATTTGTGTTTGTTTGTGAAGATATAAAACCGAAGTTTATAATTCCCGTCGCTTTATATCTCTATAATGAAACAATACTTGGAGCTGCATTTGAGGAGATTCAGTTTACCGATGGACCTTCACAAAGGGTTTCAGACAATGGGTACCCTTTGAGAAGAGTGAAACAATTGTAAGACGAATCGGCTAACAAAGACAGACAGCTTTCGTTACGCACTATTCAGTAATTAGGAGTATTTAGGAGAGATTGCCTTGGGTGCTCACAACGATGAATCATCATCATCATCAGCCCACAGCAGTCCACTGCTGGGCGTAGGCCTCTCCCATGGCGCCCCACTACACTCTGTCAAATTAAAATTCAAATTCGAATTCAAATTGATATATTTGTCAAAAAACATAGGTAATTACAGTTTTATATACACAGGTTTTACGTGTTTAAAATAGTTCCACCATGCTGTGCCCTGAGGCATACTGAGAGTCCCCTGCCCTCTTAAGGTTGTCCATCCATCGTGCCTCGATGCTCTAGCACATTCGAATCCTACGTAACGTAATCGTTATCGTGCTATGAAAACACAAGTTGTTACCTTATGATATAAATATCACGTGTAGAAGAAGGAAGGACAACGTAGCGTTTGCACCTCTAACAAAAACAAAATTTGCTAACCGACAATATGTTAAAGTTTCTGCTTATCTGTACAATGCATCGAATAGGAAATTGGATATATACAGCAAACAGTACTATGAGTGCAAAAGTTTATGGCTTCAGGCTAAAACCTACGAGGAGACTGAGGACCTGCTGCAACGTCTGCATTAGGTTACCTATTTACTACACAATATATTATGTTCTGTTTATGTACTCTCTTGCTATTCGTTATGTTTGGAACTTAAGTCGTACCCTTAAGTGTCCTTGTCATTACATACGGACACACCACATACAACACACGCACACGCACACACACAACGCACACACACACACACACACACACACACACACACATCCAACACCGCTCGCGCCGCACAGATGCTTCTATTTTCTCTAAATAAACAAATTTTGGAATGTTTGGCTTGCTAAAAATTGTACTCACTGCAGTGATGCATGATTTGAAACAATTGCGTGATATTTTTTTTATTTATATTTTCATAACTAAAACCCTTATGTGTATTACAAATAATAATGTAGGTATACAAGTTGTATTCATAATGGAGGAGCGGTGCCTCCTGACACAGGCTTTTCTTACTTAATGAAAATAAATGTTTTTTTAATTTATTTATCGTATCGCCATCGAGAAAATTCATATTACATTTTTTTACCAAATACGCTGTTCCAAACGTCATGCAAATTTTCTCGATACCGTTCTACTCGATTACGTTACGTGGGATTCCAATATTCGTGCTCGGGGCACAGGACGCCTCACACTACGTTTTGTAGTACGTGGTCGTGGTCTCCATTCGAGGACTCGTCTGCTCCACCGTTCATCGTTCCTATGACAAACGTTTCGACACACGTTTCACAGCTGATTCGTGTCGCAAAATGATCATAATTATTTTCATAACTCTATTTTTTTTCTGAAAGTGTAATATTTACCTAATACCTAACCTAGCCTATAGGGTTCTACAAGATGGCCATCAGACCCCTATTTCATCAACTTTACAATTGTCAGTTTTCAATGACAATTCTGTGTAAACTGTTGACTTGATGAGCCTTTGATTTAGCACGCTTCATATTGTAAAAATTTTGCCGGTAAAATGATAGGATACCGTCACACGATGATGAATGACGATCATATGCATGCGCAGACGCCTGCTGAGTCCAGAGCCGCAGTCCTTCTACACGTACCACGGCTCACTGACCACACCCGCTTGCCAGGAGGTTGTCACTTGGATCGTCATGGACAAGCCGCTAGCTATATCCGATAATCAGGTGAATATGGATGGATATTTGGAATTTTACAAATTATTTAAAAATACTAATAATTATATGCATACTGTAATTTATTACAACAAAACAAAGAAAAACAAAACGAACAATAACAATAATTAAATCGTGGGGGTCCACTCAGTTTTTTTAATATATTAAGAAAAAAAAATCAAAATCACAGGGGACCAAAGGGCTGGAGCGTTCCTCGGCCAACGTACCTATAGGCATTGCTATGCAAAGAGGCAACGCCGCCGCCAGCCTTTTGGGCACCTTGCCCCGAGGTAGCGGACTCGGGGACGTTTTCCACTAATAATTTACTTACATAACAAAAGCAATTTGCAACAAACTTAAAAGTAACCTGTTGCCTCCCTCAGGCGTTTGCTTAGGACTCCGTGGAGCATTCTGATGCATGTTACATTTGATATGGTTGACATCTCATAAAAATAGGGGCATGGATTGTAACTTTGATAACGACTGCAATCAATTTCATCAAGTTCATGAATGCACAGGTAACTATTTCCATGTCTTACTAGTCCCACCAATTAGACATATTTAACGAAAACAAAAAAAAACAAATAAAAATGGCAGTAAATTTAAAATACATTTGTTCAGTGCCATTGATGACTTTGGTCGTTATAAAAGTAATTCACGCTCTGTTAATCATTATACGCATTAGGTCGTAAAATATTACGTTGCTAAGTAAGTACTTACTTGGGAATATTACTTAACAACTTAACCTTTATGCTAGAATGAGTCCATGTTAAAAAGAAACCTCCACTTCCCGACAAACCATATAATTGGAAATGAATTCAAAGTGGAAACCCTTGGTCGAAACATAATCTACTTATAAATCACCGAGTCGGTGATTTTATACTCATGAGCATAACATTTGTCTGTTCAATAGGGGCCTGTAATACCATTCTTTGAAAGTGGAAGAACGAGACCACAATATTTTACAAAAGCTCTTAAACAACTCTAATACAATTCCCTCTTTCCAGTACAAATACTTCAGCAAGATAGACATCGGCGATGCCACCTTCAATTACCGAAGTCTTCACCCCACCAACCGTGTAGTGTACCGTTCCATGGCTTCTTGCGCATCTATCGCCTCTCCGACCTTCCTCGGATTCTTAGTAATACTGTTAGGATGCGCTACTTCGTCCCTAGCGTCCACCATTGGGGAAGGTATATGCATCATGTTGGACATGAAACGGAAGATCTTCGGAGACAACGTCAAGGCGTGCAGTAAGATGTTGAACTGATAAGTGCGGAGTTATTTGGAAATGTGTCAATGTTCAACTTATTGCCGGGATGATATTAAATTGGTTATAATGGTCGACGCTTTGTTGCCACTTGGCTGGTAAGCGTTCGCTAAGAGCGACTTGTGATGTAAGTAGAGGTTCTTTTACTACGAATGTCATTTAAGTAGCTATTAGGCTATCACAAAGCACCAATTTATTTATGGATTGAATGGACGGTTTAAAAATGCTCGATTTTTCCTGTCTAAGTACATACTTAGATAGATAGTCGGCAAGATTTTGTGTGTTATATGCCTCTTACAACTCAATGTAAAGTAAATAAATTACTTGGAATCGTATACGATTATATATAATATGTAAGTCACTGTTCGTGTGATTTAGGTAGGTATATAAGGTACTACTTATGTTTTGCAGGCGCCGGAAATAATTCATTGTATCTGTAATAAGTTTGTATGCAACCAAAATTTTGCAGTTCCTAAAAGAGAGTGTAAACCAAATACCACTAGTACCTAGGTATTTTTTTAAGTAGGTAAGTAGTTTTCATTTTGTTTTTAAGATGTCATAAATTTTATTTCAGTTTTAAACACATACAGTTGTTTTAGCTTGATCTTAACATGAAGCTAAATAATGTCTTTATGTAAATGGTTTCATATTTAATAAGCTTATAATCTTAAAATTTTGTACAAGCAATGGTTCCAGTCGGACAAGGAACAGTTCTTTGAATTTTAGAGATAATTAAGATAAGCACCGAGATTAATTAAACAATTCTTTAACTAAATCTATGGAAACTAGAAACTATTAAAATCTAATGACGTAGGTAGAAGAGTTTAATCTAATTTAATCATAAATTTAAATTATATGACCCACAATAGGTATTGCCAATTGGGTATCATAAATAATATTTGTCGTAAATAAGTAATTAATGTAATACTTAATTGACAGATAAGTTATCACCAGATAGAGCTGCTGTCGAAAGGATTACATGACTAGATATTTTATTTGACTTGACGACCGGATAGCGTAGTCGTTAGAGACCTTGACTATGAAGCTTGAGGTCCCGGGTTCGATGTTCGAATACGAATGTTTGTTCTCGGGTTTTGGATGTTTAATATGTATATAAGTATGTATTTTTCTATATAAGTAAGTTTATCCGTTGTCTAGTACCCATAGTACAGGCTTTGCCTAGTTTGGGACTAGGTCAATTGGTGTCAATTGTCCCATGATATTTAGTATTTATTTATTTATTATTATGTAGAGGCAATGCAGATGTCCCGGAAAAGTAGCTGAACTAGACAATGCGTCCAGATTTTTTAAAAAGAAAGCTTAGTTCATAAAAGGAAAGTTTTTAGAGTCTTTAATAAAATAGAACTGGGGATGTGCGTGACTTGATGAATCATCTACATGTTATACAAACTTATAAGTAAACATATACGATTTCCATGGAGTCCTTAGCGAGTCTTAGAAATATTTTCTCAATTGGTAATATGGTCGCGATATTTTTTTTTATCTAAGTACTTGGGACTGACACCTGTGAAAATGCCATTCGAAAATGGAAAAACAAAAATTGTGTTGATTTTTAAGTACGTGTAGAGTAGGAACATTATACCGCCCTAGTTCATTAATGAACCAGTCACAAATTAAATTCTAGCAATAGGTATACAAATGAAAACTATGACAACAAGGGTAGCTCCATTTGACATATTAACTACGGGATATTAATAATAATATGATTTAATTTGCCGCTAACAAAGCCAAAATAGTTTTTAAGAGTAAAGTACATAGAGTCTACTTTTTAACCCCGGAGGCGAAAATTGCATCTAGAAGTCGCAGCGTATGCTGCTTATGTGAAAAAGACATAATAAGTCCTATGTGACTTACATCCTTCTTCTACAAATGGTGCGAGTTTTAGCTGTCTTTTTCGTCTCCGGGATAAAAAATAGATGTACGTAATATTTTTTTTTATGTAAGAACACGTGCTTTAATTTTCACGCAATATACGCATGCCATGACATCACATATATTTTAATGGGTAATTGTATACTAAGATTATGTATAATCTAAAAAGCTGCATAGCTTTTTATCGATGCAATCTATAATCTAGATTACAATTATAAATAGACTAAAGACGTCTGAAGATACTGAGTATTTAATCTAATTTGTGTTGCCAATAATTCTTATTGTTATTTTTATTATGTGGTAAAATGTGAAAGAGTTGTTATAAATTTATTTCATGTATTATAGTTTACTGAAAGTATAATAATAGTGTTGATTTGTAAATACTTTAGATGTCGTTTTGGCTGTGAATTATATTTAACCTAAATGTTTTAATTTACAAAAGATACGACGTACTGGATGGCTAAAATCAGTACAGTATCTTGCGAGTTATATTAGTTTTAATTTATTAATTTAATTTTATGATAGTTTTATTTACAGGTTGTGTTTTGTACGTATTATTTACTATGAATTCTCATAGGTCAATAAATTATTATGAACATGATGACTTTTTGTTTTTGTTCAGTTTTTTTACAATGAGGCCTAATAATTGACAGCTGATGAACATAAAACATTGATTACATACTTACCGTTTAACCACAAAAAAGAGAGGTGATTTGAAAAGTTCAATTGTCACTTTATGACCCACTAATCAGTAAAAGAAAATTGATTTTAGATTTAGATTTATTTATTTACTCAACATTAAAATTACATTATATAAATACTACATGTCAAAAATATAAGAATTTCTGTTGAGATCGTCAATAAATGAAATAAACAAACGAAAATAATAAGTCATAAAACAATGAATAATAATACAATGTCAAAATAGTTTCGTCCCCAGAAGAGAGTTGTCAAGGCAAAAAAAAAATGAATTTTGCTTTTTAGATTAGAGACCTTATCGCTTACCTAAATACATTCCTAATACGTTATTTCCATTACCTGGTAACGGCGACTTTTGCTAAAATTATTACTTGCCTGTACTTACGTAAGTACTGCATTCATTCAATAATTAATTTTTGGCCTAATTCCTTTTTATTTTGCTTTAAGACCGCATAAATCAATTTTAACACCAAAGGAACCACTACTAAGCGAGAATATTTAACCTACATACCTACCTATACTAGGTAACTATATTACTCAGTCGTCATAAATTTGTTTCCCAACACCTTCTCTTTGTCCTGGTGTTTTTAAATATCATAAAACATACCTTACAATACAATACAAGAACTCTTTATTGAATACCACATAACAGGCAAAACAGAAATACATAAGGCACAAAGAAAATACAAGGTGGCAATGGGCGGCCTAATCGCCACAGAGCGATCTCTACCAGGCAACCATACTGGAATAAAGGTAAGAACCGATTGAAGCAGGTGGGGTGTTATTTTGAAAAAATTTGGTAAGTACCTACCTAAATAATTTATTGAATGGCATTACTTTGCGGAGGTCCATATTTATGAACTAAAAACAATTAATTTGCTCACCCGCGACCACACACGCGGTCGCGGATTTGTGGTCGTGGATGAGCAAAGTAATTGTATTTAAATTGTAATTGTTTTTAGTTCATAATTTTAGGTAAGTAATTTATTTATAGGTAACTAACAAAAATGCATAACATGAAATATTATGTGAGTAGGTACTGTAATTCATAGTAGGTCAAGTAATTAAATTGAATGTCTATTATTAAGTGAGTATAAGAGATTTAAGTAATTCAAAAAGTTAAAAAAATCTGATACAAAACTTTCGCACAAGTGGACAGTAGATAGGTGCTCCTTTAGCATAGTTTAAACTTTAGTGGGTTAGCTTTAGCTAGCATAATGGATAAACTAACACAAATTGTAGAATCGAGCCCTGTCATGTTTGTGCTAACTGCATTCATCATTTTACATCTAGACGGCCACAATTGCTGTTGATATAGGCTGTAGCTAGCAGCCTATATCAACAGTCTGACCCCTGTCATCGCCTTGTGAATAGGAAGTGTGGCCTAGAATCTAAACTAAACGCTACGAAACGATATAGCAGCGATTATCTAATAGACTGGATCACGATACGGCACGATACAGCTTGTTAGATATAAATATACGCGTTAAAGATATATTGCGCTTAAGAGGCTCACCGGCTCACCTGAGGGTCGAGCACGACTTTTCGAATCCTGCGTAACGTTACGGTTATCGTACTTATCGAGATCGAGAAACCTCATACTAAATTTTAGTTCCAAATACACCCACGGGCGGGCGCTGTTCCAAACGTCATACATACTCGATAACGTTTACTATTCGTTTTTACGTGACGCAGCTTTCGAATATTCGTACTCGGCCCTCAGACATAGGAATAAATGGAGTTATCTATTATAGTTATATATTAGGAGTATCTTTTTGTATTTTTTCTCCCAATTTTTTATTTTTACGGTTTTCCTGTGAATATCAATTACATTTTTTTATAAACTCACTGAAACATGAATACACAGAAAAAAACCAGAAAAATCCCGGGTTTGGCATTTTTCTGGTTTTTTTCTGTGTATTCATGTTTCAGTGAGTTTATAAAAAAATATAATAGGAATAAATATTTATTCTTTTGCCTCAGAGACAGACGCTGAAATGACTGCATTTTTTAGAGCCATAATGTATTTAAACGATAGAAACAAAATATAAAAATACATTAATTATCTCTAACATCTCAACATGTTTTTCCATGTTTCATATTTTTTCGTATTTAAATCTTAAGATATCTGTATCACAAGCAAGTCCTAAATATTCAAATCGCAATTAATATTCTGTCAATAAATACATCATAAGCATAATTTACTTTGACTTGTGACATGCACCAATGTACTTATAAAGAATTTAATAAGCTAGGAGTTCCACGTTTAACATTATTATCATACCTTCTTATAATTATCATCATCAGCCTATTTTCCGTCCCACTGGTGGGCACAGGCCTTTATTTATAATAAAAAAAAATTAAATAAGTAATTTACGTATTCGGTGTGAATTCTGTACGAATTCAAAGGTCCTACCACCCGCAAACTGTTTGCCCTAAGGTATTGATAATATGATAATTATAATAATGAAGCCATGTCGTGAAGTGAGCTAGTATCATTCTCAAGTCCGGTATAAATCACTGTCAGGTGACCGTACGGAAGCCGTGGCGGATGCCGGTTGCCGGATGGACACTATTGGCTATCATCTAATCAAACTAAAGCGTAATGGTAAATGCTTAGAGCAGGAAAGGAATGGAGATGTTAACGCGCGATTTCCCCTCTGCCAAAACTCTAACATTACGAGTAAGTCTGACCAAAATGATCAGGGTCTGTTGATTGTGTGCGTGTTTTTGGCATTTGTGTGACAGTTTTGTTTTAGTGTTTGTAGGAACGTAACAAATCTGCGGGTGGTAAGACCTTGTGCAAGGTCCGTCCGTATCGCTACCACTATCTTACTCGCTAATCCTGCCGCTAAGCAGCAGTGCTTGCACTGTTGTGTTCCGGTGTGGAGAGTAAGACAGCCGGTGTAATTACGGGCGCAAGAGGCATTTCATCTTAGCTCTCTAGGCTGGCAACGGGGTTGCGGGTGTCTATGGGCAGTGGTGATAACTTACCACCAGGTGACTCACTTGCTCGTTTACCTTCCTCGTCGTATAAAAATAATTTAATGACATGAGCGCAGACGTGTACTACTTGTACGTGTGTTCCTCGTCCCCCTCAAAAAGTGGCAGAATAATTGTAGTGCATAGATAAGCCGAAGGCGCCTCCCGTCTGTCTGCTTTGTGGGTCAAAGTTTGTAGCGCAATGTCACGGTCGGACACGAGGACGACGGGTTCGTTTTGGTACATATTTGATGAACCGCCAAGACTTCACTTCAGCCATGAGTGTGTAAGTGAGCACCCCCGTGAAGTTTTTTTTTAAATAGAATAGAAATTTAAAAAAACCGGCCCAGTGCAAGTCGGACTCGCGTACGAGGGTTCCGCAGAAAGATTTTAAAACTTTTCCCCAGTGTTTAAAGAAGTTCAGTGTTAGCAGAGCACTGCTCCTAAGCAAAATGTACGCAGTATGGGGTCAACTTATATTGGTCTGCGAAATCTACAGACAGACATAAAAATTTAAGATTTTGAGACTTTTCGGAGTGGTTGTGCTATAAGAGCTACCTTCATACCAAATTTCACGTTTCTAGGACATCTGGAAGTACCCTTTAGGTTTTTGGAAATCGGCAATTTGTATGCAAATTACTGTATCTTTTGATTGCGTTGACTTAGAAGGTTGATTTCACAGCTTCAAGGGACCGCAGGCTTGAGTACTTGATATTAATTTCAGCATGCTACCTCCCCGCGTTCCAGAGAAAAAGGGTCTTGACAGACAGACAGACAGACGGACAACAAAGTGATCCTATAAGGGTTCCGTTTTTTTCTTTTTAGAAAGAAAGAAAGATAGAAACATATATTTATTAGAAACTAATTCGACACATACTCATACAGTTAAAAACAAATCAATAATCAACAATAACCAGACAATGCAAACACTATTAACTAACAAAGACAGCTTAGAAACTAACGATTAAAAATATGTGCCGAATAGCACTAAAAGGGTCTCCCTCAGCATGATGCTGCGGCAAGCCGTAGCGCTGGTTTTCAGTGTGACCCTTCCACCTAAAAACTAAGCCTTAAAACTAAGTATGCCGCGACGACACGAACGTCAGAGGCAGGCGTGAACTGAATATCAAAAATAATAATAATAACAAAAACGAAAACAGAAATAAAAAACTTTCAGCTTAATAAATACCCATCCACCAAGAATGTATGGCAACACCTGCGTGGTCGAGTCGTTTAAATACAAGCAAACCCCACAAGCTGGCCAACTGCTAATATGGTTGATCAAGTCGCATCATTATCAATTTCAATAATGTAAACTTGTAATAACATCAAACAACCCAGTTCAATTTATACAAAATCCATGTACCTAGTTGTATATTCTTAAATTAAACAGTGTTAATTATTATTAAAAAAACTCACGCTAAGTTCAGGTAGTAGATACCGTTATTTATTTTTTTCAACAAATATTTTAAACTATACTCGCAGAAGGAAAAAAGTGTCTTGTGCGCAGCCTGACCCACGTAAAGACGGAGGAGAATAAAAATAAGGCAAGTTACATAGACATTAGAGAATGATATATACATCAAAGAATATTTGGGATAATATATTTATGTGTCAGCTTTGTTTCTGTTCTGCGAGCAAGTAACATTTACATTTAATTTTAATGTACCTTTTGAGGTACGGAACCCTAAAAATCATCTATACCTAAGTATAAAAGCATGAAAGAAGACCGTGACTGACTGACTGACTGACAGACAACGCGCAGCAGTGGTTAACACTGGACCTAGAGACTTGAAATTCGGCAAACATATACCTTCAGTATCCAGAGGTGCACTAAGAAGGGATTTTTCAAAATTCGCACGGGATAGGGAACTAGCCCATTTTAAAATATTTCATGGGGGCAAAGCCGCGGGGCATTAGCTAGTTCTCCCATATAAATTGACAACCAGCGGAGACAATGAGGGTATCATCATCATCATCATCAGCCTTTATTTACGTCCCACTGCTGGGCACAGGTCACCTCTCAGAATGAGAGGGCTTGGGCTATAGTTCCCACGCGGGCCCAGTGCGGATTGGGAACTTCACACACATCATTGAATTGCTTCGCAGGTGTAAGCAGGTTTCCTCAGGATGTTTTCCTTCTTGGAACTTCTTGGAATTTTGGATCCTTTGCACGTATGTTTTAATCACCAGCTCAAACTAAACACTGCTTTAAACTCTCACACAACCCTAAATAAGCAGCATTGATATCAAAACAATATTGAGAGAACAATCAACAGGCGATGTACAATAGTAAATTGCTGAAAACAAACATGATGCTATGACAACAGACAGGTCTGAAACTCAGTCAGTGTGCTCGTCCCGTTAAAGAAGCTAGTGGTCTGGCGGCCATGATTTTTCTATTCTCCCTGGTAGTAGGAGCTACAGGTGCGTTAGTGAAAAACAAAACACTTAGACTAGAAGCCTATAAAAAGCAGAAATAGTTATTTGTTATACAAGAGTGCAAAGTTGTAGGTATTTTACCCGCGAGTGTTTCAACACACGAAAAGTAAAATTATAGTGAAATAAAAACGAATCACTCACGCATATAAGTCGAGTTTAGCCCAACATGTTTCGGACTAATTCGTAGTTCTTCCCCTGGGAGCGCACGACCAAGCGGCCGACTCAGTATGCATCTCGCCGCCGCTGGGTCGTGCGCTCCCAGAGGAAGGACTACGAATTAGTCCGAAACAGTCGGGCTAAACTCGACTTATATACGTGAGTGATCCGTTTTTATTTCACTATGATTGAGTCTCACGGTAGTTTCATGTTAAAAAAGTAAAATTGATTTCTGTGCCTAGTCTTTTCATTAGGAACTATGTTAACATTTGCGCAGTCGGGTGCCGTACTTACTACCTACGGAGGACCTAACAAATACTTACAAAATGACGGTACCCGACTGTGCAAAAGTTAACACAGTTCGTAATTAAAGGAGCAGGCTCAGAAATTTAATTTTTTACTCTCTATAGGTTTTCTTATGTCGGGGATTTTTCGAATCTATGCTAATGGTGGATTTTTCAAAATACACCATAAATAAGCACACCGCTTATAGAGTCTGACCAGCCAGTCGTGGCACTCGCATCGTAGCTGGGGAAGTACACCCATCTCCTTTTTACGCTTAACACTTTTCAGCATAAGAAAGAGATGACTTTTGGTCAGACTCTAGCTACGCACATACTTATTTGGTTTATAAATGGACTAAAACGTCAGTGTTTACAGGCATTGTTCCCAGTCCAACGGCGCATCCAGCGTTCGCACCCTTGTGGCGATACGATGGTATGTTTTTAAAGTACCCGTAGACAATATAAAATTTTACCTTCCAATAAAATTGTTATTATTATTCCCAAACGTCCGAGGTCCGGTCTAGAGAGACATCGCTGCGTTCAGCCACAAGCCGCTAGATGTCGCTAGTAGTTCCGTGCTGTAGGCTCCCGCGCAGTTTTCCTTTCCCGCCAATTTGTCTCCCACCCACCTGTCAACTTTTAAACTTACGACTAACGAGCCGCCATGTTTGTTCCTCATTATAAGTACTAGAAGTAATGCAATTAGGTGGGACCACCAGGTAGCCATTACTCGGACCTCGGACGTTTGGGAATAATAATAACAATTTTATTGGAAGGTATTATTTTATATTATTAGTTCCGTTAACGTCCGAGGTCCGGTCTAGAGATATGTTTGTTATCACCTGGTGGCGAGTTTGGAGAGAGACGCATTAATGTGATAGGAATAGGTAATAATAAATCATTATTAGATTGTAATGAAAACAGAAAATTGTTGAATCATCTCTTGCGAATTTACTATGAATAGCATGTTGAAAACCAAAATAATCTTACCATAATTAGCTAGTCGATTAGCACTATCATATCTGTAAACTAGTACTGAAAATAGTGTAAACTAATTTATACGTACTGTTCATAATCTTGATCAAGTTAAAAACAGACGAGATAAAGAGTTTTCGGCAGGGTCTATTCGCGAGGTGCGAACGTCTCGTCGGTAGAATTTCCTAAAAGTAGACTCATGCTGCCAATTAGCTTTAGCCAGGATGTCATTAATTGGATAATTTTCTAGCCAATTCAGCGAAGAAACAGCTGATCGAAAGCTTCCTGGTGTCGCGGTGATACCGGCATCGGCCAGAAGGCGTTTCAGCCAGCCGCCGATCACCGTGGGACTGGCGGGTTGAGAAGGGCACCTGATTGATACAAATAAAGACGTACAGTTACCCCTCCGGTCTGCAGAAATCGAAACTAGTTTACGAAGCCAATAAACTGGGTTAATGTTACATTCTGGTGCTTCTAGTAGTGTCCAACTAGATTGTTGATGTCGTGTGGAATCTGTTTTAGATCCAAATTTAGGGTGCAACGTGATTGAGCTAGGCTTATCCACATAATGAACAGGATCATTGTGTAACAACGTTAGGTCATGCACCCTGCGACCCGATGACAACAGCAGGAGGGCGGCGGCTCGTCGGGAGACGTCATAGAGGCTATCGGGGTCTGGGTCAGTCTCTTTAAGATATTTTATAAGGTCTCTTGCGTCCCATATCGGTGGCTGTGATGATTCGGGTCTCGACAAAGATATAGCTTTTAAAATATGCTTCACCAGGGGGTCGGAGGAGATCTTAACGTTCGACATCGGCTCACAGATCGATGCTATCACCGACTTATGGACGAGAATAGTGCGGTAAGCCAATTTTTCTACCAAGAATAATTGCGCTAGGTATCTCGCGACTCGCGTCGGGGTTGGCACGTGACAATCGAACCCGTTCCGGGCGCACCAATCTGACCACTTTTTGAAAATTGGAGTGTACGTTCTTACTGTAGAGGCGCGCCAGTGCGACGCTAGAAGGCGCCGCTCCTGTTCCGTCCAATCCGGCGTCAGCGTGTCCCAGCCGAAACGCGCCAGGCCTCCCGCTGCCGGCGGCGAGCTTGCGGCGGCGCGAGGCGGGCCGGCGCGCAGGTGTTCGGCGGCGGCCCCCGCGAGCGGGCGCTCCACTTCAGTGTCGCCGCGATGTCCACGATGTACCGCCCCGGGACAGACTTGAGGCGAGGCAGCTCCTGCGGCGGCGGGGCGGGCGGGGGCAGCCCCCACGTCGTGTCGTATCGCCAGCAGCTGCTGAACGCGTCGTGACAGTAAGCGTTCGAGTCCGACGAGTCTCTCGAGACATAGGTTGGCACGACGTGAGCGAAGTCGATCGCCTGGGCGCCCCGGCGGACGCAAGTGACGGCCGCGGCGGGCGGGTGCGGGCGCTGTGGGGGCGCGCGGCGGCCGCGCGGCAGCCCGCCGGGCGCGGCCGCCGCGCTGCTGCAGCGGCCTGGCGGGGGCTGGCGGTCGCTGGCTGTCCGCTGTCGGCAGCAGCTGGAACCGGGTGCGGGATCTTGCTCCCTCTTTGTTCTTGTTCCATCAGGCGAGGTCCTCGCGAATTTTCCTCAGCAGAGCTGGCGCGGGGCGGAGGGTCTCCGCGCAGCCAGTGACGGCGACAGTAGTGCAGCTTTTCTCGTTGAGTGAGGAGGGTGGAGTTCGGAAGACTCTGAAGGTGTTTTAGCGTGCAAACGCCGGCAGCCAGCAATTTCTGCAAAGTGATTCTGATCGATGTTAAGGGGTCTCTGGACCATATCTGCATCAGTAGTGCTTGCAAATTTAGGAAAGTCAATGGGGGTTTTGACAGAATGGGATTCGAGCTGATGTAATCAATTTTAAAATTTATTTGGGGGTGACCAGTCTACTTAATTTTGACGATAGTGTCAAATTCAACCCCCCGGAAAACTGTATCGAGTCATTTTCTGTACCGTGAACTCGTTTTCTGATTAATCTTACCGCTCGTTCCCTTTTTCTTTGAGGAGGTATCGCGATCATGTTTCGTGTCGACGCCTTGTTTTTTGGGTTTTGGTTTACCTGATTGCGGACGGAAGGAAAAGGGCTGGTTGCGATAAGAGGCAGGCGGGCCTGGTGAGCGTTGGCGAGGCTGGGCCTGCGGGACATGTCTTTGAATTTTATCTACCCCACCTATTTTTTGCAGGTATGCCGTCAATGCCTCGGGATTAAACATATATTCCGACGTAGGGGGAATCTTTTCCAAATCCTCCTTAACATATTTGTCTTTGAGAGATTTTAAGAGGTAAAATCGTCTATCGGCTAAAGCCTCGGCGCGTTTTCCCGAGACGATTTGTAGGATATCGTGCGATATTACTCTGTACTCCGAATCGTTGTCGAACAATTCTTTGAGCTTGTTGTAAAGAGCATCAGGCGTTTTATCAGAATCGAGTAGGGCGCACCAACTCATGAGATTTTCTAGAGCGGTATTGACCGCCTCGTTTTGCGCGATTACGGCGTTCAACAGCGCTGCAAAAGTCCGCTCCTGCAGAGCGGCGCGCGCCGGGCGGGCCTCGGCCGCGACCTCCAGGCGCCGCAGCTCCGCGTTGGTGCGCAGCTCGGAGAACGCGGGCGCCGCCAGGTACTTCTTCTGCGCCTCGGCGTACCGCACCGCCTTCCACTCGGGGCAGTCGAAACGCGACAACGCATCTATTTTCGCGACGCGGTCCGGCTTTGCTCTGGGCACTACGGGTTCTTTAACGGACACGGTCAGATCCGCAATGCGGCTGCGATTTTGTAAAACTCGTGTAGGAACCGTTACGTGTGTAGCGTGGTCGACCGGAACCACGTGGACCGGAAGCGCGGGTAGCGCGCGCGGCGGTCCTGGGGCGGGCGGCCCAGGGGGCGCGCTGGGAGAGGGGAGAGCAGGGGAGGGCTCGGGCTCGGCTGCGGGCTCGGGCTCGGCCGCGGGCTCGGGCTCGGCCGAGGGCTGCGCCACGGGCGCGTGCGCGGGCTCCAGCTGGAGGGCTGGCCCCAGCTCTAGTGCGTCCGGTGCGCCGGGCGCGGCAGTATAAATTACCCGCGATTGCAGTTTTTGGTCTAGAATGCCATTGAGCTGACTCACCAACTGGTTCGAAAGATATTCGAACCTCTGTTCTAATCCAGCGACGGACGAAGTGTAGGACGCCCTCGATGTTCCGGAGGGCGCGCGCTCGGGCCGGGCCGGGGTCTCGCGGACGCGGCTCGGGTGCGCGGCGGCGGCGCCGCCGGGCGGGCGGCCGCTGGCGCCGGGCTCGGGCCGCGCCGCCTCACGGCTGCGGCGGCGCCAGCACTTGCTGCGCGAGCGCTGGTCCTCCTCCGAAGAGCTGCTGTAGTCTCGGCGTCTCCGCAGCGACGCTCTCGGCGCACGTTCTCTCGACGCGGGGCTCGGGTTGCTCATTTTATGCAACACACGGAACTAGTCAATAAAACAAAACACGAACTTCAGTTCTTAAAAAGGGAATTATCCCTTTAAATTAGAGACTTCTACTTTTTTCTCGAAGTCTCCACGCTTTTAAAATAGCTGTGTGAAACAGCTAAAAGCAATCGATTGAAAATTTTACTTACTTTTGCTTAAATTTTCCAACACGTGTCACTACGATCGGTTTAAAACTTACGCCCGTTATTATTTTTAGGGACTTAAATCAGCTTTCAATGTGATCGAGTGATTACGAACTTATTACAAACGGAAAATTTTAAGCTAAAACGGATAAAGACGTTAAATATGAATTTGAATTTCAAACTGTAAAGTGCGACAAAATAACGAACCTGTACTGACGACAGTCGACGCAATAATGAGGAACAAACATGGCGGCTCGTTAGTCGTAAGTTTAAAAGTTGACAGGTGGGTGGGAGACAAATTGGCGGGAAAGGAAAACTGCGCGGGAGCCTACAGCACGGAACTACTAGCGACATCTAGCGACTTGTGGCTGAACGCAGCGATGTCTCTCTAGACCGGACCTCGGACGTTAACGGAACTAATAATAGTAGTTTATGCAACGGTTACAATTATGAGGGTAAGTACTTAATTAATTAATTAAATTTTTAATAAAATGGCTCCATCGATACAAATCGATGATTTTGCCAATGTCAAGTTTAAGCAAGACACTTTGTATTTGTTAAGACGTTGTTCGGTAGTGGTTTATCTTATGTGGTTAGTTAGGTTAGGCTTTCAAGCCTAACCTAAAAACCACCCCCCCCCCCCCCCCCTTCGTCGGATATTAGCCAAGGGTTAACTATTTTATAAATAAAATAGTTAACCGTTGTTGCCCAGGGTACACCGGCCCAAACGCTACTCTTCCCTCTTAAGACTCTTAAGAGGGAGGAACCGTAGCGGTCGAGCACACGAGGAGGTTATCCGACACGCACCCCGGGTAAGTACTTAAAACAGACAGTGTGGTTTTATGAATGGTGTCAAATACTTAGTATGAGAATTACTTGTTGTCGA
This sequence comes from Clepsis dumicolana, assembly GCA_963691665.1. NCBI lineage: Eukaryota > Metazoa > Arthropoda > Insecta > Lepidoptera > Tortricidae > Clepsis > Clepsis dumicolana. The sequence goes on along the minus strand of OY829515.1, from coordinate 14,181,792 downwards.
TAGAGTCACTAGTGGCGCTGCTAATGTGCCCATAGTAATTCAGACGTAAACGCGAACGCGATCGAGACGTTTTTATGGCCGTTTATAAAACTAGAGGATCTGTGCCCTTAGTGTAATCAAAAAGCACAAACACGTCTTGATCGCGTTTGCGTTAAAGTGTCAAATAGTATGATAATTGTTAAACGCGTATTTCTTGGCCTGGTCGGCGATTACACTAGACGCTCTGCGTGAGACGCTGCGCGTTCGAAAAACGCTAGATGGAGAGGCCTTATTCATTTGTCTACTTCTCAGACGAAACCTCCTGGCCTGGTACCTTGTGCCATGCGGGACAGCGCCAATCCCCCATAAACATCCGCACCTCTGCCGTCGAAATGGACTTCGACAGAAGGTTCATCAGGAACGGAAAACTGCAGCTCAGCGGATACAACGGAGTGCTGGTGTCAGCGCAGAATAATGGCCACACCAGTAAGTAAAACCTTTTATTTCGATAACTAGATGGCGCTGGGAGTCGGTTCTACGTTAGTTGTCCTACTGGATGACAGACGGCGCCAAAGTCGCTCGCTATACCATAATGACTGATCTTGAGTTGCGTCACTGCTAAGGCAGTTTTCGCTCGTGAAGGGACGGAGAAAAACTATCGTAAATGCCGACTAAATACTTACATCTTTGGACGTGGTAACAATATTCTTAGCGATGCCTACATGAAATTCAGGTGGGTCCTATATAAAATCTGTAAGTCACCAGTACATACTTAATTTTTAAGTCCTATAGTACCTAGTAAGGCAATAATTATAATAAAGTACCATTGACGACAGACAGGTATGAACATTTTCCGGAGGTGCCACTTTTCCGCTCCACTAACGTCAGAAGGGGGACGGCATATTAGATGCGCTTACGCATGTGCATTTAAATAGGTTTCATCACGAACAGAAACCAATGGCACGCCGTTCCCGGCTGTTTAGTTTGCAACCTACAGACTGACGGTAATAATAAAACATGTTTGGATCGACGACCGGATGGCCTAGTGGCCAGAGAACCTGACTACGAAGCTTGAGGTCCCGGGTTCGATCCCCGGTTGGGGCAGATGTTCCGTATGATGAATACGAATGTTTGTTCTCTAGTCATGGATGTTTAATATGTATTTATGTATGTATTTATCTATAAAAGTATGTTTATCCGTTGTCTGGTACCCATAACACAAGCTCTGCTTAATTTGGGACTAGGTCAATTGGTGTCAATTGTCCCACAATATTTATTTATCGTTGGGCGAGTCGAACACTGGAGTGGAGACCTCGCGCAAACACTCGCTGTAGACCACCAATGAGATGGAAGGACGACATCTGCCGACAAGCGGGTGGAGGATGGATGCAGATGGCAATGGATCGTCAGGCGTGGAGAAATGGAGAGGAGGCCTATGTCCAAAGACGGACGAACTAAGGGCTGCTATGGATGGATGGATGGATTTATTTATTTATTTATTCTAGTTCAGTTCACGATGGAGGGTGACGAAGCGATGCACCCCACGCTGACCGGAGGACCTCTGAGGCATCTCTACAGGCTCGAACAATTGCATTTCCACTGGCTGTCAGAACACGCTGTGGATGGCTTCAAGTACGTAGGGACACTAGACTCTAACATACAATGACGATGCAAAGAAAAAATAGTTAAGCAGCTGGACTTGAACCAGCAACCTCGGTTACTGGCGGTAAGCGGCTGAACCTAACGAATTTTTCAATGCATTGTGTTGTGTCATATTTTATTTGGAAGAGCTCTCCTCAGCGCCATCTATGAGCAGCGTCGACCCACCCACTAAGGAACTTTCTACAGTTACGTATTTAGTGGCGAGAGATGGAGCTCTATTTTATGAATCAATGAATAATGGAATCGATGGTTCAAGTCCAGTTGCTTATAAATGTCTTTTGAAATAATTGTACCTTTTTTGTGGCTTTAATTTGTGATTTTTTTTCTATATATTTCTTTTGTGTTTTACAGGGCTGACATGACATGTTCATCTCAAATCAAAGCCCCTAAATAAATAAAGATTTTAAAAAAAGTGTAGGGGAGGTACGGTCGCGGAAATAAATTCCTGACCCACTGTGCAGGATTCGGTGGCTTTCAGGATTCCAATTCAATTAATTCGTTTATTTTAATTTATAAAAGGGGTTTATTTCGTTTTAAACCAATACAATACTGTTTAGTGCTTTTTTTCGTGGCCGGTGACTTCCGAGAGTATATATGCTTCTTCTAAAAAAAAGGTAGGCGAGGTTCCGCGTGCGCCGGTAGAGGGCGCTAGTAGGCGTGGACACCCACCATGGAACCTTTTCACAGTTGAGTTGAGTATTGTTATAACGTTTACTATGAAAATGTTCTATGGTGGGTCAAGAATTAATTTCCTCGACTATACCACACAAAAAATTCTACCGCTTTGTCGGCGTGATTAATATGTAACGGATCTCTCACGTATGTAAGTCCAGTTTGTTTCAGACTAATTCGTAGTCCTTCCTCTGGGAGCGCACGACCCATCGGCAGCGGAACGCACACTACTATGACTGAGTCTCACAGTAGTTTCACGTTGAAAATGTATAATCAATGTCAAATACAGCTTTCTAGTATAAAGAGTCTCTGAGCTAAGCCATGGTGACACTTGCATTACGTTAAACTCAGGTTAGCGTTTAAAGCAGGTCGGTGCTAGCTTGACTTCAGGTATTAACCCTTCTGCTCAGGTACCCCATGGAGATCCATTTTGTCCACATAAGAACTGACCTGAGTGTGGCTGGCGCTCTAGACGTAAAGGATGGCCTGGCGATCATAGCTGTGTTCTGCAATGTAAGTTCACATAGCTAGTAAAATTACAATAACATAATTATATTATGTAGGTATGCATACTAGGTTATTAAGCTATAGGTTTTGATTCCAATGCAATTTCTATGGTAACGCTTTTTTTAACCCAGACTCAAAAATAGGGATGTTATAAGTAAACGGATAGACCATGGATAGACCTATTTCGATGCAGGATTTTTATTCGGAAACTAATTTAAACTAGATGGTTCTTAGCAAAGTTTCATTGTTATCGGTTTCGCCGTTTGGGAGATATTCAACTTTGAAATGACAATGTCATCAGCTTTTCAATTTTTCTAGGTTAGGTTATTAAAATGACTGTTCGCTGCTCGCGTGAAACCCTAGTAGAGTCGGCCGGCGAGGGATGGGGATCCAAAATCAACACACTTACAACTCTACCCGTCTAAAGGGAGGATCAAGTGTTGTGATCCACCCCTCCTAGCTCGAGAGCCCTGGCTAGAAGGCTGGGGTGGCCGGAAGGCGCTGCTGGTGCATCCCTAGGGATCCCCCGGCCCCTAGCAACCCGGTAGGAGGGCAACACCTTAGTGGTTTTAGCGGTATATGTACCCTTTCTCTCCTTTACGGAGCGAAGGAGGCGAAGAGAGTCCCACATAACCACCAGACTTTCCCCAGGTCTGGCCGTACTCGTAACGAGTTTCCACTCTGTCAAGAAAAAATAAGTTATTATACCTAATGACTGCATCTTATGATTGCGTTGACTTAGAAGTTGACTCAGAGAAACGAGTCTTGACAGACAGATTGACAAACGAAATGATCCTATGGGTTGGGTTCCACCCTAAAAATGATGACCTAACAATTTGTAATGCTTTCAAGAACTTGAAAGAAATGACATTCGTGACATCCCTAATGAGTTCAAAAACGGAGGAAGTTTTACGTTCCACTGTATGTATTTATTATACGCAGATACACTCAGAAACGGACAACGAAGAGGTCAACTTGGACATGGATGAGGTGATGCAGGAAGTGCCCAAGCTTAAAACCCTTGGCAGCCGGGTCAGTGGGGTGATCCTCGATATGACGTAAGTGTATATTACCGCTCTCGATACCTAGTTTGTAAGTGAAAGCTGTGGTAAAAGTAAGTAAACATTTTACTCCACAAAATAACCTAACCAACTTAAAATTAAAAACAGAAAACCTGACGGCAATTCTGAGATACAATATATTTTACTCCCACAACTGAGACGAATCTAATGACGCCTCATATTTACTTTTAAACGGTTTAGACTGTAGAGCATGCCAAAGAATTAGACACACATACATAAATACGCTCGAATAACATAAATCTACTTCGGCAGTCAGTTAAAAAGACGGAATAAAAACACAAAGTTAGAAACAAGCAAATTCGAGTACGAAGGCAGACTTACCCCTTTAAGGTAAGGGATCCCTACCAGCTAACCTTTGAGTACAACCTCTTTTTGTGATGTGTTTAATTACCGATGTATCAAATGCGAAAGTGAATCAGAGAAATAAAACTATAAGTCGCGGGCAACAGCTATAAATATTACCGTGACTCTTCACGGAATGTAAGTAGTTATCTGCATTCATTGACTGGAATCCTAATTTCCTAATGTTTCAATAGTACCTACGTACTTAGTTTAATGAGACAATGAGCTCCCAAATTGAAGGCAATTTACAAGAAGCATTTGGCGAAGAATTGTCTGATTACGATCAATTTCCATACCTATGTCCTAAATACCTACTTGATTGAAACTGAAATTCGTAGTCATAGTACCTATCCTAAAAACTGGTCCAGGGTTTCGAAAATCATCTGTTTAATAAGCTTCAACTCACCTTTTTTTTATTAAGTATAACTGTTTTCAAATTATAATGTCATGGGCCAGATTTCATCATCATCATCATCATATCAGCCGAAAGGGTCCACTGCTGGACATATTATTATAGGCCTTTCCCAATTAAGACTCTCCACTCGGACCGGTCTTGTGCTTTCCGCATCCACCGCGGTCCCGCGATCTTTACCAGGATTGGATTAAGTAATAACAGAGACAATAATACAAAGACTGCCAATCTTCATACTAACTTGCGTAGCTCCGAAATATAATGTTCACTAGATGGCGTTGTTGGCAGTCTTTGTATTCTCTGTAGACAAGTAGTCTCTGGTAATAAGTACATTTTCCTTAAATTAGGAAGCTGTTGAAGACCCCTCAGAATTACGTGACGTACTCGGGCTCCCTTACCTCGCCCGAGTGCAACGAAGCTGTTACGTGGATCATACTCGACAGCCCTATCTTCATGTCCGATGCACAGGTAAGTATGGAGAGTTGTTTAGACCATAAGAATAAATAATAGGTTTAAGACTGTATTACATAACATATTTTACTCGTATTTTTTTTCTTTTTTAGTTTCGCACCTCAAAAGGAAAAACGGAACCCTTGCATGAAAACATACAGTTGCCGCACAGATTAACTATTTTTCACTTGTCGTGGGTGAGCAAAGTAATTGTTTTTAGTTCATAAATTGGTCCTTCACAAAGTAACGCCTGATTCAATAAATTTCTTATAGGATCACTTTGTTGGCCGTCTGTCTGTATGTCTGTCTGTCTGTCTGTCTGTTAAGACCCTTTTTCTCTGAAACGCGTGGATGTATGCCGAAATTAATGTCAAATACTAAAGCTTGCAGTTCCTTGAAGCTGTGAAAATTCAAACTTCTAAGTCAACGGAATCAAAAGATATAGTCATTAAATAGGTGTTCCATACAAATTGCCGTACTGTGAAAACCTAAAGGGTAATTCCGGTTGTCCTAAGAACTTAAAATTTGATATGAAGGTAGCTCTTATTTTAGACGAGTTACCCAGGGGACATCTCCGTGGCAACGAGTGGCAATGAAAAGTTGATTGACCCATTTATGAAAATTACGATTTTGATTTGACACCTACGAAGCAATTCAATGATGTGCGTGAAGTTCCCGATCCGCACTGGGCCCGCGTGGGAACTGTAGCCCAAGCCCTCCTGTGCTGGGCACAGGCCCAGCAGTGGAACTAAAAAAAGGCTGGTGATGATGATTTTGATGATCTTCCCCAGTACCGCCAGTTCGCGGACATCGGCATCGGCCGCCACAACTTCCGCAGCCTCCAGTCGTCGAACCGTTCGCTGTGGCGGCCGCCGCGCGCGCGCTTCTACACGCCGTACCTCGTGCAAGTGCTGCACGAGTTGCTCGCCACGGCCGCGAGCTTTGTGCGCAACATCACTGGGTGCGAGTACGAAATTGCATGCACTTAGACTCTGAGGCCTGAGTACAAGGGCGTAACCTGCGTTTGGCCCAGGGGGGGGAGGGAAATAAAAAAAAAAATAAGCCGCAGCAGTAGAAAATCTTCACGTTCGAATTCCAAGTACTTTTTCTACGGAAAAGTGCCTTTGCCCTAAGATTTCGAATGATAATTAGCCTTTCCGAGCTGAGCCCTATTTCTCGAAACTAGTTAGACTAATAATATTAGTCCATGAACTAATATTTTTTACAAGTTTACTAGTATACGTTTCTCGAAGCTACAGCAATAAAATATTAGTTATTAGTTACCAACTAATAAATATTAGCTAATATTATTACACTCCATTGGGTTTTTGTTTCACGAATAAAAAGGAAAAAAATTACATTAGTAAAATGCACTAATAAAGCTATTGGTCTCGGAAGGCTTGTAACAAATATTAGTCGAATGGTCTTGTTTAAGTTGAGATCCATTTTAAAACAATAATATTATCAAAATTAAAGCAACAATTCGCTTAACGTCAATGTGCAAACATCATCATCTCATAAGGTAGCTGAAAGTCACTCGGCGATGGAGAGGGCTATGCTCGGGGTTTCTCTGCGGGATAGAATCAGAAATGATGATATCCGCAGTAGAACTAAGGTTACCGACATAGCCCATACTTTGTACAGAACCCTCGGTGCGCGAGTCCGACTCGCACTTGGCCGGTTTTTTAATAAGTTACAAGTCATGGGTTGTAGGTGCATTCAGCCAAGCCAGACTAATATTTTTCATTAGTCTACCAGTATTAGTTACCAGTCTCATCATAATTTTTGAGAAACATAAAATATTAGAACTCGTAAATTTTTCACTAATAGCTAATAACTAATATACTAGTAAAGTAATAGTTTCGAGAAATAGGGCCCTGGTGAGGTGATATATATTATTATCGATTTCGTTGAAGTCTGATTGTAAGATCCAGGGGTCCAGGGCGGGGCAGTTGCCTCCCCCCCCCCCCCCTCGTTCGCCAATGCCCAAAAATCGAGAAACTTCACACAAAATTTTATTCCAAATTTTGTTCCAAATACGCTCGCGGGCGGGTGCTGTTCCAAGCGTCATACAAATTTATCGATAACGTTCTACTTGATTGCGTTACGCAGGAATCTAATATTCGTAAAGGAAAGCGACATTGTATAGACTCCCCTTGGTTTTATCGTCCTTAGTATAGACGCAGAACGTAGATAAACATTACAAACATTGGCTAAGACAAGTGCAAACGAAAAGAAGTAAAAAAGTTTTTTTTTCAGCATGGTGGAGGACACTAAACAGGCAATCTGATCGCGAAAGAACTGCATAATTCTAACAATAACTAACACACGAGGCGTACACTGGAAGAAACTACACGGGATGCCGTACGCTCATTGGCGTATACTCGTAGCATGGGTTTTTCCCGCCCGGGGTAGACTGGTAATGACAGTTGAATTCAACCTAAGTGCCGTCCCGACTGCGGGGCGGTCGCCGCCCCTATTAACCTACCGACCGGGGTCATGCCCCCCCCTTGCTACGCCAATTCACTGCGTATAGTCCGAAGCGAGCTTGAAGCGAGAAAGTGCTATTGCAGTTGACAGCGCGTGGAAGCAAGAAAAGAAACTAATTCAAGTGATGAAGTTGCCATTACTTAATCTCAATACTTAATTTTGAATTGAGTTTCTAATAGTCATTATTATTTAAAGCTTTCAAACCAGTTACTACAATTTACATTGAAATAAATTACAATTATTTACATGTTTTTTATTTTCTGTTGATTTACAAATCATTATTCTGAATTTACAATCCTTGAAAAAATCACTGTAAATAAGTAACTTTTATAAATCCAAACTTAACCCACTTGACATACTAGACAAGAGAGTTCACCCGTCTCGTCATTCACTTAGCGTGTGAGCGAGACAGTCTATTTCTACATATTGCCATCTCTGCATGAGATGGCAGATAGCTTATTATTCTTAGTAAACATAGGCCATCTACTTTATCCCGGAACGTTGTAGTTCCCGCGGGATGACGATAACCGAATTCTAAGCAGACGAAGTGGCGGGTAATAGTAAATTAAGAAACAAAGAAATCAAGGATAAATTAAATCGCGTTTATTAAATTATTCTACAGGTCACATACATTTAACATTCAAGTAAGTTAGTTTATATCCCGTCATTCATCTCTCATCGTTCATAACGCGTACAGTCACGTCAAAAAATATGAAATATGGTAACACTTGACGCTTCAAAAATGTGTAAATCACAGCTACACTTATGTACAGTCCGTGAGCACTTAGTGTAATCAAAAATACGTCTCGATTGAGTTTGCGATACAGTGTCAAATAGTATGAGAGCGCCTAGTGTAATCGCCGACCAGGCCAAGAAATACGTCTCGATCGCGTTCGCGTTTAACAATTCTCATAATATTTTACACTTTCAATTTTAAGCCTAAGAGGCCTTTGCCCTGCAGGCTATAAACAAAAAAAAAATTAAGACGTATTTTGTGCTTTTTGATTACACTAATTGTTTGCTGTCAATACGTGCCTTAGTGGCGCTGCCAATTTGCCCATAGTAGTTTAGACGTAAACGCGAACGCGATCGAGGCTTTTTTTTGTCTTTGATTACACTAGACGCTCAGGGTTCGGGTAGACATCGCTTTCTTTGACATAAGAAGCGCGCTAACCTTATTCTAAATACTCACAAATTATAACACGACTTCTCAGAGATGTACCTACTAATGTAGAAAATGGCACCAAATCCTCCCGTTATACTCATGGAGTTTTTGAATCCTTTTTTTTTTCAATATTTCATACCATTTTCTATCATATTACAACACAGCATAGATTCCCTTCTTAAAATGTCTAAAAACTCAAGTAGTTACTATACTACAAGACGTGACTGTATGTAACACGAAACCAATCAGCTGATTGGTCGAATTGTCATTTAATTTCATTTGTTGAATTTGGCGGCCGATCAATGGTTATTTTTCAAATTAAACCCTAGCTGTATTGCAAGGTTTAAGTGTTTTATTTTTCAGCGAACTGTGAAGTATTGATCCTGTAAACCGAATTTTTGGATATCCTGCATTATTTGGTGTTGTTGCGAGTGCTGGGAATAAAATTGGGGGTATTTTTGTTTTTATAATTCATGTAAGAAGGTTCTTTCCGTTCACTGATTAGAGAATAGATAATCTTTAGCCAACTAGTCTTGAACCCTATTCCAAAGCAGAAAGACTTATTTTCCCAAGTATCATTAACACATCCGAGACTTCATCCATGCTTTGTAAATTTTTACTAGTCAATAAAATAACTAAATTGAATTTCACACAGTTAATAGCCTAGTGTCAATGCAAAATGGTTACTAACGCTACTAAGGTAAAGATGATTTTGTACATACGATGACTCACAGCGTTTAAAACGTGATCTTTACTTGCAAGTGTTCAAAATCACAGATAATGCCAAAAACAACATGCGATTTATTTTCAATTCGATTGATTCCCGAATTGTAGGTGTTTTTTTAACAAACAATAACTTAAAAGAAAAACACAATAATTATTAAGTATTGCAATTTTTTGCAAACTCTTGCCCGTTCCGATTTTCATATCAACAGTATTAAGGTTGCATAACTTTGCAATCTAAGCCCGTGAAATCTAGTCAACAATAAGTTAAATATCATCCCAATAATATAAAAGTAATAAACAGGTCAATCAATTTTTCATTGCCACTCGTTGCCATGGAGATGTCCCCTGGGTAACTCGTCTAAAATAAGATTTTCTAAGGCACCACTCCATGAAACGTTTCGACAGTTGCCATGCAAATCCTGATTTTTTGGTGAGTGGGGTCTTAGAAAATCATAGTTTTTGATGAGTTGTCCAGGGGACATCTCCATGGCAACGAGCGGCCCTTAAAAGTTGATGGACCCAAACACTTAATACATTTTTGACATTAGTCACATTTTACATTTATAAATACTAAGAAGCATCACCTACTTAGAATAGTAAATAATAATTATGTTTTTTCCCAACTTTCTGTACACAAGTCAAAATTGTTTTGGATTTTTTTTTTATACAACGAGGAAGGCAAGCGAGCAAGTGGGTCACCTGATAGTAAGTGATCACCACTGCCCATAGACACCCGCAACTCCGGAGGGTTTGCAGATGCATTGCCAACCTAGAGGGCTAAGATGAAATGCCTCTTGCGCCCGTAATTACACCGGCTGTCTTACTCTCCACACCGGGACACAACAGTGCAAGCACTGCTGCTTAGCAGCAGGATTAACGAGTAAGATGGTGGTAGCGATCCGGACGGACCTCGCACAAGGTCCTACCACCCGGATGATTAGATTATTTCAGTAATGTATAAGGCCCACTTGCTCCCCCCCCCCCCTGGACGTTAAGCCCAGGTTAGTGTTTAACCTGGGTTGGAACAAGTCGGCCTTAAGGTCATACACATAAAAAAAACATTTCAGCTTGCATAGGTAAGAACTCTTTCGGCAGGCAAGCATTTCTACAGACGAAGAGTTCTCTTTTTAACCGACTTTAAAAAAGGAGGACGTTCAAACTTTTTGTGTGCAGTTTATAGTTGAGAGCCAAACGGAGTCATTACAGGAGGCGTTTCATTCACAGAAGAATTTTGCTTTAAGAACATTCTAACATAAGTATGGACCTTAAGCTGAGTTTAGACCTGCAAGAAAAAACATGCAAGTTGCAATACAACGGCCTCCGTAAAGCGAACGAGTTTGGAGTGGGCGATCGAACGCAGGTCTAAATTCGGCTTTAAACTTCAACATCCCTGATGATTCTGACAAGTATACGTCCATCCCCTTCTCTCACCCTCCTTTAGCTAAGTAACAAAAGAGGACACTCCATGTTCAACACATCTGTACACATTTACACATTGCCTAGCCGGCTCTATGAGGCGGATTTATTGCTAATAATCTCCTTCAGTCGGTTATCTATGTATTGCACTCGTGTGACGAGTTTGTCCCGTGGGTTGAACTCGGTGTATGGAATTTGTAGTACTTTAAAACCCTGGAAAAGAAATGGGCTTTTTACTAGGACAGTCGTTAAATGTCAACAGTGAGATAAATTTTATTTCGCACCGTCCAGCGTTAATGCTAATAAGCAATACCTCGAGCACGAATATCCGAATATCCGAATCCTGCGTAACGTAATCGAATAGTAACATTATCGAGAAAAAATGTATGATGCTTTGATCAGTGCCCCCCCCCCCCCCCCATGGTATTTGGCACTAACATTTAGTATACATTTTCTCAATGGCGATAACGTTACTACTGGATTACGTTATGTAAGATTCGAATATTCGTGCTCGGGGCACAATAAGTGATCTAGGATCTTACCTTGAGCTGTAGCATTCTAGAATAAAGCTGATACACGCCGAGCGGCACGGCGGTGTTGCGTGAAAGGTCGTGATAGTCGAGTCCTAGCACCGCTATCCTGAACACACTGCAACCAGAAATAATTATACAGCGAAGACGAAGCCTACATTATTACAATTTTCGTGGAAGTAGGTTAGAATTGAAAAAAAAAACTGATTTTAATATGAACACAAGATTTGGAAAGGCTTTTACGCATTGTGTGGCTGAAGTTCAGTTGTGTTGTGACAAGCTGTATGAAAGACTCATTTACCTTTTGTTATTTGTTGCTTTGTCTAAAGGTACCGGATGACATTTTGAGTCTACTGCGAACTCCGCATCTGCAAATAAAGCCTGCATAAAGTATACACTATTACACCTGCCACTCAGGATTTATGGCAGAATTAAATACTATAAAAACAAAACGTATCCCAAAACACTCTCCTGAGGAACTGCATACTCTTCTGACGACGTACACACCGCTCGGTCGCAATCTTTTACATCTACCAATACCCAGCAGCCTTTGGGGAGTTATCTGTCCATCACGTAAGCCCAACTCACTCAGCGTCCACTGGTCTATGGTCCCTCCGTGAGAAAACAACCATGCATCGCTATCAAACGCTTTGTCTACTTCAAATCATCTCACCATACAGGAACCCCATCCCGCTGTTGCACTCTCGTCGCATAAAAGCGTCTGCAGACACTAGACTTTTAAAGGTATCCATTATGCTCTGCACGTATAGTGTCTTCTCCTTCGTGTAGACGAGCGGCACGCCAACGGCGACGTCAGCCGGCAGCCGCGCGGCGCCGGGAGACGTCAGTTGCACGTACGCGTCGATCGTCATCAGCTTACGGCGGGAGGGGATTAGGATTTCTGGAAAGAGAAATCACAATTTGTACCATAACTTTTAGACCAAATTTAGTATAGGCATCGAAAGATAATCACCTTCTGAACACATTACTATATTTAAGCAGCCTTCTTTATCCACTTAGCTATTGATGGCGTAGCGGTCTGAAATTATTTCTTTGCTTGTAAAATTAACTTTACCTCCCAGGGACAGCAATTTGTCGATAAACTCCGGTTTGATAGTGGAAGCTAAGTGGTGCGGTTGCGCCTTGTTGAGCGTCAACAGAGCGAACACCAGATCCAACCACGTCGAGGACTTAGCCATCTCTTCTTCTTTTAGACTTTCTGCTACCTGAGGAAAGTGAAATGCATAATGTTCAGTTCACTCAATGGTTTTATTTTAACAACAGTCACAGTCAGTCTCCATGCTGCCATGCTTTTAGCTGTTTTAATATTCTTTGGTACTAACTCATGCCGACTGCTGCGCCATTACATCCAATCCACCCATTGGTTTAGGTTGTTCCTTTGCATACGCACTGCTTTGACTGATAACAGTCAGGCAAAAACGCTTGTAGAAAGAAATTTTTACAGAAAACTTTTGATGCCCAGATAAGCTCTTAAACCACAAATACCCCCCTACAGTATTTGTGGTTTAAGAGCTTATCTGAGGGTTGAAAAATCAGCCCTAAATCTAATTTATAACTAGAAAACTAGAAATACCTTAAAAAGTTTGTCGCTTTGCGGCGATATGAAGTCGACTGTGGCTAGCGTTATGACGGCGGACACCAGTACCGTGTTTTATTAAGCTACAAGTTACAATTTGCAAGCGGAAGTCTCATTCTATCACCTTTTGTTAGAAAGAGACTTCCGCTTGTAAATTACAACTTGTAGCTTTATAAAACACGACCCAGTTCGCTTGCGCGGCACGTGTCTATATGGGTCTGCATCCACTCCGTGATGGCGGTGAGGGCACGTGTCTAACGTATCTAAACCACAGTTAGACCCACCTTGAACAATACGTCGCTTTGCGGCGGTATGAAGTCGACTGTGGCTAGCGTTATGACGGCGGACGCCAGGTCGCTCGCGCGGCACGTGTCTATATGGGTCTGCATCCACTCCGTGATGGCGGTGAGGGCAGCCTCGTGTCTGTATTTGAGGAGGCCTAGGGAGACCACTATGGAGGTCACGACCGCTGGCTTATCTTCGTTGGATGGTAGGCTCTCGATTATGTCTCTGAAAAGGCAAACACGTTAAAATTATTGAAAAGTATATAATATAAAGATCTTTAAAATCCGTGTCGAGGTGTCTGATGAATGATCTGCTGTATAGCATTGATATCTATTATGTCCATTAAAACACCATTACACTTGATAATCGGTTTATTGAGCTAGAGAGCTGTACTTAGTGTATTGCATCAAAATATGAGTGTACCCTACATTAATCACTTTTTATTACAAAAAGCAAAGGAGTTCTACCCCCGTATTATGATGGATATGACAATATCAAAATACATATTACACCGACATGAATAGATTAAACATCAGAAAATTTAAAGCATTATGTACCAAACAGTTCTAGCAGGTTCTAGCAAATTTAAAGTTAAGATTTTAGATCTTACTCTAGAGACCACATGTATAATACAAAACTATTGTAAGACATGTTAACAACTGACGTAATTGACTAAATGAACTGGAGTTCGCGTTTGGCTTTCCAGTCGAGCCAACCTTGAAAAAGAACCACAGATTGGTTCGAATCATGTCAGTCATACCTTCCTCAGCAGCAAATATGTGAGAGACCCTTTTAATTCAGTTATCTTATGGGCATCTTGTCGATGGGTAGAAACCAGTGGTTCACTAAGGCCCACTTGCACAGACTTATAATGATTCAATTTTCACCAATCACAAGCCAGTAGCTTGTCTCTCATTGGCAGAGAATGACAGATAAACCCTACTCGACTTTACAATTATTGGCTCGCGATAGCCCTCAATCGGCATAAGTCAATTTGTCTCTTACTTGCATATCCGATCAAGCAGTACTGGATCAGGGAAATTGAGCGTTGCCATAGAGAACAGCAGGTCAGCTGACTTCTTGAGGTCAATGACGTCGGCTTGCCGAGTGATGTTGAAGGCCAGGGCGCGGAGCAGCGGGGTGCTGCGGCGGCCTTTCTGGTGTAAGGCGCGCATTACCTGGAGAGGCGGGTCAAGACTATAGTGTCATTCTGTGGAACTTGGCTTGCTAACTATGTAAACAAACCGCCATATTGAAATTGTCTGTTGATGACGAATTTACTATAGCGGTTTGTTTACATAGTTAGCAAGTTCCATAGAATGACACTTTACAGTAAATGTTCATCCCCAGCCTAATTTCGTGCTACGGCTGGGTACAGGCCTCCTCTCAGACTGAGAAGGATTGGGCTATAGTTCCCATTCCCACGCGAGCTCAGTACGAACTTGGACTACACACACTATTAAAGTGATTTGCAGGAGTGGGAAAGTAATTTTAAATTACAAACGTAATTTCACACGGAAATTCCGAAAAACCCAAAGGTCCCAAAAACGTTGAAACTAATATTGATTAATACATATAATTAATGAGAACTCACTTTAATCATCTGTGATAGTGTGAGGTTAGTAATCAACCTAGCAGCCTCATCATCACCAGTGATCCCTAGAACAGTGCTTAGGTCCTCGGCCATGGTAAGAGACATCATCGCTTGGCTGGTGGTAGCGCGGGCCAGAATCCGACAGAGCTTCAGGAAGCGAGGGTCTTTCTCAAAGTCCGTGATCTTAGCTTTGTTGCTTGAAGACCAGTCTGATAGAATTGACACCATCTGTAATGAACATTGGTTCAAGTAAATGAAAAGTTCAGAAATTAATCAAGATAATGTAAACACAATATATATTAATTCAAATAATTTTACATGTGACAGAATATGGTGTTGGTGACTGTGACAAATTTTGTAATCCTATACAGGACTCTTATAAGCAGATGTTCACACCAAATACAGCCTTTTCCTGAACTACCAGAATATTTGTCTGATACATACTTTCAAAGCATGCCGCCTGGACACAACAGGGCTCTCAGCCACGAGAAGCAAAGAATTAACATCCATGGCCTTGACAATTTGCATGTCTATTTTCTGCACTCGGGTCTGCTTGGCAGACTTGTGGCAGGGCCGCTTCAAATCTTCTGTCTCTGGTGAATTCAGGGTGGCAAATGCTGCAGCCACAAGACCTGCTGGAAGTTAGAAATAAGTTTTAAAATATGGTATTGACATAATCCATCTTTCGGGACTAAGTTATACATAAATCGTTTTAGTTATTAAGTAAGTTATTATTCTTGGAATTGGGTAAGCTAAGAAGGCTAGAGTTTAACCTCTTGTATGTGAGAATAAAACAACCTTCATTCAAGTCTCTTTTTAACAGACTTAAAAAAGGAGGTTCTCAATTCGATGGATTTTTTTTTCCTTTTAATAAGTACTTACTAATTTTGGAGATTGTAAAAAATGGAAAAAGATAGGGTTAAGTTTGGCATGGATCCGTGACTAAGCATAGGAGGGGTTAAGTTCCCGTTTCTGTCATTGTCAACAGAACTTAACATATTGCATGAGTTTTGATTCGAATATTACAAATTAAGAAAATAAAACAAATGTACTACTTTGATCTCTTCCTAAAAATACTTATTCAAATACGTTCCTGAAAAGGTCTTAAAACACATTTGAAAACTGTGTTCGCTTCAAAACATAAAAGAGCATACAATACATCACGAGATCACAAACCGATCTAACTTGTTGAGCATAAATACGTATTGACATATAAATTCTAATAAGGAAAACCGAGTACATACAAGATAAAATGAAAATTACGAGTTTAGAGTGATTTTTACCAGATTTATTCTCACTGTCATGTTCAGCATCTGCGGCATTCTTTTCGCCTATATTTCCAGCGGCTGACAACTTTTGCGGCTTCACCACGGTAGCTCCAGCACTGGAGTACTGCCTCAGGGCCGCTCTTGTTCCTAACCTCCAAATCACACTCCCACTGAATTTCAGCATCTATGGCAAAACATACGACTTTTAATCTTAAACAAATAATTTAACGTGATAGCAGGAGTCGTCTTTAAGCAGTTTTGTTATTTATTTCTGTAAAAATAGCACAAGAACTATGAAAGAATACCGTCTTACATCACTGCTTTTACTGTAAATAAATTGAAAACTGGAACCTAGAACAAACATGGATTATACCTTTGAGTTCGAAATAGTTTGTCGGGAAATATTAAAGTAATTTCATAGGTTTTCTACAGCATTTGGAAATTCAAAATTTTGTGTTTTTGACAGAAATGTCACGACTGTCACACTCACACTGTCAGGCAGATCGCAGAGCCAAGGCAACCCCCTACTACGAAGTACAAAATTCGAATTTCGTATCGTGCCGTCTCGCTCAAGCTAATATTATTTAATACGAAAGTGAGCGGGACGATACGATACGAACTTCGATTTTGTAAAAATTTCGTAGTAGTCCCGCGGAGCACGCAGAGCACGAAGATTAAGAGAAAGTTAATGTTGCGATTGCAAAAAAAATATGACATGAATGTAGCAAAATACACACTACACACAGAATATATTTTTGACTGTGGTTAGATATAGAATAAACGGACATAAATGGATCCGTTTCCGTTTTTCCTGATGACTGTAGCAGACTTTTTAAAAACCCTATGAAATCCTTGAGTGTACGTTTTTAAACAACGCTGGTTTATAGTAGTAACTAAACGCAAACGCGGTAGTGTTGTATCGTATCGATGTTCAATCGATTTCTTGAACATTTAATTTCTTAACATTCCCAACTAAAAGATATATAAAAGATTATCCCAATAAAAGATTATTTGAGATAAAGAGGGCTAATAAAAATTTGCAGTTTGAAATTGTACTTGTAATGTTATCTATACGTATTATAATTGATCGTCAAACTTATTAATATTTTCAAAGAGATAACGATTTGTCGTGACAACCAACTACGAGTCCGACTTCACCGACTTGCTTGTCACAACACTACTCGCCATTGAATTTGCAAGCGGTTGTGGGTGGGAGATTTGTTGATATTTTTGTGACTTTGTATTTAAATTATTGAGAAACAATAAGGCCGGTAATGTTTTTCGTGAAAATGGTACGTATTTTTCAGTAATACTCAATTAAACCGCTTATTTGAAGAATGCATTGTGCAATCCTAGGGTGATTCGTATCGAACAACCTTGGCTTACGATTTTGATTAATTTCAGCCGTTTTTTTTTCTTATCCTTGCTATCTTTGTATTAAGTGCATCTTTGATGTTTGTTTCGTTTTATCATGGAAAAAACACTGCTTACATAAATAAAACTACGTGCTGGGTATATCGCTCGCTATACGTAGGTATACGAAAGTTGCTCTGCTCTACCTGCCAATTTTGATAAATTACTACTTACTTACCACATTTTAACTTTTAGCCGATCATTATCTTGTAAGTGAGTATCTTGTTGCTCCAGATCTAGAACCACTTAACTATATAAATTGAGTATTTAATCTATGAGGTAAGTAAAGGGGGTTTTATTTTTATCAACACCCGTAGAGTGGCTTAACAATAAAATTGATGATGAGGTTTTTGTGTAACCTACATCTGAGGTTACACAAAGTGATGAATTAGTCAGTACCTTACCTACCTATTGTTTGTTTTAACTGAAATTATTTTCAGTGTAGGTATATATTATACTAGACTCGAGAATATATACACAATTTTCAATCTTCAGCCTTTATTTGCCCCATTGCTGGAAACATTCCTTCTCATCTATATATCTATAAATAGGTGTAAAAAGAAAAGCTGTCATCAATGCCCAGCCCAAACTCTTGGACCTAGAAAGTTGAAATTTTATAGCCTAACTAGAAAATCAATGTTTTTTTTAATGTTTGCAAACACTTTCCTGCTAGTGTATTATTTTAAATAATAATAATGCTTCCTAGTCTAATTATTGATCCATTTTAAAAGCAGGTGCTAACTAACACTATTCACCAGTCCCTGTCTGCATATTGCTGATCATTGAGTTAGGTAATATATTAATCCAGGTCACAGCAGGCCTAATCTAATTATGTCCGTGCAATAATGCACTGTGAGACTTCCTTGTGACACGGATGCAAGCACACTGTATTGCTTTAAAGTAATTTAAAGTTTAATATCAGTGTAAAAGTGTAATGGATACATCGAGACTCTAAGAACATGGTGAATGTCATGTTTTTAAGAGTTTGATGAATGCCTGATTTTTTAGGGAGATTTTGTGATAAATGTGAGTTAATCTTTTGTTATTAAATTAGTAATGCTTTAATAAAAATGCTTAAAAATCATCTTATTCATTGTCACATCATCATGTAATATTCTATTGCAGTAAGGTGTTAAATGGGGGCAGAATCGAGAGTATTATTTATTATATATAGTAAAAAAAAACTTTTGAGATTTCCCAGAGGGGTCGGCAGAGACCACAGACTTCCACTTGCTACAATCCTGACATACAACCTTGTAGAATATATGTTTCTGATCATGTACCTATATTATGTTTTGTATCGGGCTGTAGAGCGACACCAGGTAGGTACGAAATTTATAAGAATTTTATGCTATTTATACACCTAGTACCTACCTAAACTTTGTTAGTTGCATCAAAAAAGAGAAAATTCACACAATATTATGCGATACTCGTAGATCAATAAGTTATATCAAGCAAAATTTTATTAATAGTGCATGTCTGCCTACTAAAATCAAAGGGGCGATTTATATCTGTCGTACGCGTAGCAAAAATAATCCTACAACTGTGGCAGTTTCTCATTTCGGCCGGATGGCGGTAAAAATAGACAAATTGATGTGTTGAATGGCTGTAGATTTAGATGGTTTATGGGGAACTATGCTTAATTAATGGGATATTTTGAATGGCTATAAAATAATTTACTTGCATAATAAATTCAGGCCTACTGTCCATGTAGGTAGGTATAGCTGCATAGACGCGTAATCATTTTATGTTACTCGTCCATAAAGGGGCTTCTAAACGGGCTACGTTTTTCTGCAATATGTGGCCGGCAACTATTGCTGTCTGACTCTAATTATGGAAGCTAGACAAAGACTCCTATAGCTGCCGGCCACATATTACAGCAAAAATATACCTAGCTCGTTAGAAGCCCCACCAGCCAGCAACCAGCAGTCCTTAGTTTTCAACACGATTAGGGGCTATGCGATGCGCCCTTTTAAGTTGCAACATCAGCTTTGTTCTGAACTTTTTGGGCCATGTGTTTTCTCAAACAGCAAATGATTAGCCTGCCGTCATAGAATACCTATATAGCGTATGGACGGGCCCTTCGGTAGGTAGGTACCTAAGTACTTCGTTTTGTTACCAATTCAGTGAGACTACAAAGTACCTACCTAGTCTCAGTGGTATGAGCCGCGAGCACGTCCTCACGGGCACGGGCGCCGCCGGTCCTCGCCGGCGGACTCGGCAACACCGTTCCTATTTCAAAATGTTCCAAAGGGTATAGCTACTTACCTATCCTGATGCTTATATGTATGCCTGCCGTCTTTTCTCTGTCATGATGAAGATGACGCGCGAAGCCTTAAGCCTTGTGTCTTGTTGTAGGCGGGGGCTGATGCCAAGGGCATAGGTAGGTACTTACCTATCCTGATTATATTAATGCCTTCCGTCTTTTCTCTGTCATGATGAAGATGATGTGCGAACCCTTAAGCCTTGTGTCTTGCTCTAGGCGGGGGCTGATGGCGTCGGTGCGGCTCGCTGAGCGCGCCCTCCCCGCCCCCTCCCAGACCCTCCACGGCGAGTACTCCTTGGGTGAGTACAATAGACATATATGCATAGCAAATGGACGGGTCCTTTGGTAGGTAAGTACTGAGGTTTTATTGCCAATTTTGTGGCACCAAAAAAATCCTCTAAAGCCATAAGTTTTATGGCCTAATATTCCGCTCGCACCGCCCCAACTTATTTGTGCTAGTGCTAGGCCATAAAACTCATTGCTTTAGAGGATTATGTTGTTTTTTTTTCTAAGGTTTTTCTGAAGGCGTTTTAACTTTTTTGTTAAAATGTTTTTATTTTACAATTTTATGTTGATTTAACATTTTCAGAATTATCCCCCAACTTCTAACCGTTAAGGAGTTGTACCTTCCATCATCAGGTCACCATGACGCAAATACTTGAATAGCCTTACCAAATATATGAAACACACAATATGTGCCTATAAAATTTGAGGGTTGCCCTCGATTTCCCTGGGATCCCATCATCAGATTATGACTTGGTGACAATGGGACAACCTCAGGAGTATACCCTTTCGAATAAAAAATGAATTTTAAAAATCAATCTACAATTGACGGACTAATCGATGGTACATACATAAATAAATTTAAAAAAAATGCATGCAGTGAAACGTAGAACCTCCTCCTTTTTTTGAAGTCTGTTAAAAATTAGTGGCACCGATATTGCCGATGGCTAGCTGGCAACACCGTTCCTGTTTCAAAATATTCCAAAGGGCATAGGTACCCTAATATTTACATTAATGCTGAGTAGGTACACTTAAAAACCTTAGAGCAGGAATGGAAAAATGATGTTAACGCGCGATTTCCCCTCTGCCAAAAATGTTTCATGGACTCTGTCCAAAACCTACAGGCTTTAAATAATAATAAAAAAAATAATAATAAAAGGTCATTTATTCACAAAAAAATAATGTAAATAGACCAAGTAACAACACATGAAAAGCCATTACAATTTAAAAAAAAAAAATGAAAATAATCGATTTATTGATTATTTTTGTTTTTATTTTTATGAAACATTCATAGAATGAAATTCAACATACAATGACAATGCAAAGAAAAATTCGTTAAGCAGCTGGACTTGAATCAGCAACCTCGGTAATCCGTACCACGCTCCACCAATTAAGCTATACTTAACGTTGGTGTACCTAACGAATTTTTCAATGCCTTGTGTCATATTTTATTTGGAAGATCTCTCCTCAGCGCCATCTATGAGTAGCTTAATCAAGCAGCTCACTCAGCTGAGGAGAGATCTTCCAAATAAAATATGACACAAGGCATTGAAAAATTCGTTAGGTACACCAACGTTAAGTATAGCTTAATTGGTGGAGCGTGGTACGGATTACCGAGATTGCTGGTTCAAGTCCAGATGCTTAACGAATTTTTCTTTGCATTGTCATTGTATGTTCCATTACAATTTTGTGAAAAGGCGACAGGTTTGTTGATTGGTGTGTGACAGTTTTGGTTTAGTAGGTATTACAGTTTGTAGGAACGTAACAAATTTAATAACATGACGGTGCCGTTGGACTGGAGAGTTTCCGACTAGGTATGACTCGCCATTCCTGTCCTGCAAGTCTCTGAACCTGGTTCTTAATTTACGTTTACATTACTAATACTTTTATTTGTTCTAGAATACTCTATAACGGAGGTGTCGTTCGTTCTTCACGATCTGTCTTGGCGGTCTTCCGATGGCCCGCAGAGCGACTGGCATGGAAAGGTTAGTGATTCTTGATTTACATTTAAATAACCGTTTGATTCAACAAGATGGAGCGACGACCTAGTAAAGATCGCGGGACCGCGTTGGATGCGAAAAGCACAAGACTGACCGGTCTGTGTGGAGAGCCGCGGGGAGGCCCATGTCCAGCAGTGGACGTCTTTCGGTTGACATGATGATGAACCATTTAATTCACCTAATACAACACAGTAATAGCTACTTAAAAACCTAATTACCAGGGCAGGGTTCGGACATTTCACAGGACGCTGAGGCGAAAGTCATCTGTGAAGTCGAAATTAACATTACAATTCAACTAGATTACTCATACAGTTAATTAATCCTGAAATTAATAACGTTAATAACTGTCACCAACTCAACAAAAATAATAAACTAACCAACTTAGAAAACTTGAAAAACCTGCCACATTTTCATTTCAAAGTGTTGTATCTCAAAAACGGCTGAACAAAATTTTTATGAAACTAAGCTATGAACCATCTTGTTCCAAAAAAGCCGCTCCGAAATCCGTTCATCCTTTTACGATGGCTACGATGCCAACACACTCAGATACACATGTCAAACTTATAAAGCTACTAGCTGTTGCCCGCGACTTCGTTCGCGTAGATTTCGGTTATCACTATCCCGCGGGAACTATACAATTTTCTAAAATAAAAAGTAGCCTATGTTATTCCTCAATATTCAAACTATCTTCTTACCAAATTTCATCTAGATTGGTGCAGCAGTTTTTCCGTGAAGAGGTAGCAAACAGAGAGACAGACATAACACCCTCCTTTTTGCGTCGTTGGTTAAAAATAAAGCTATCGCGATTCCGTTCCTCGTTTCGAAGTATTTACGCTAAGATTTAGAATGTATGTGTTGAACAGCAAGTTTCCCAATCTTCGCAATGGGGTGTGGGCGGAAAGTTTGTCAATATTTAGCAAGCGTCGAGACAGGTCGATGGCGCTCCACGATTACAGGAAAGTGTGTAAACACATTAATTGCGGAATTTATGAGGTTTATAATAATAACTTATGCTAGCCTAGCTTATGCCCCGAGGCTTTGGCCTCCGTGAAATATTTAAAATTTTCGTGGGAATTTCGAAAAATCCCTTCTTAGTGCACCTCTAGAATACTCAAGGTATATGTTTGCCAAATTTCAAGTCTAGGTCCACTGGTTTAGGCTGTGCGTTGTCTGTCAGTCAGTCAGTTCTTTTATAAGTTCATGATATAAGTAGCATCACGACGACACAAAACTAGCGCTCGTGACTGAAAAGACCTATCCGGGATAAGATCCCCCGGCCACAAGCGCGGCAAGTGTACGCATTCCCTGGTGGTCGGGGGATTTTAAAGAGTCCTTGTATTGTGACAGCCTGGTGGTTTGACCTATGGCCTGTCAAGCGGGTCGTGGATTCGAGCCCCGGCTCGTACCGTTTTTCGTAATGTATGTGCGAAATCACATTTGTAATTCGTCACGAGCTTTTCGATGAAGAAAACCATCATGAGGTGACCTGCACACGCTTGCGAAGCAATTCAATGGTGCACTAATTCAAATAGCTTTTTATAGAAACGTTTCGTTGAGAGCCACATTAAAAATCACACATCATTAAAAATGCCCCTTGAACAAACTAAACCACTCCAGAAAAATAAATACGTCCGTCCGTCCGTCCCCTCCAAATATGTCGTGCGTCTGTCAAATCAATAAACACTCTCCTTGTCTTACATACCTAATAATCCCTTGGATGAAAGAGGCCAACGATCTGATCCCAATAAATTGAAGTCCCTTCAATACGAGTGCTGATTCGCGGATATGTCGAAGCACAGAGCATAAAAAAAGGAGATAGCAACGCGCGATTTCTCTTCTACCGAGAGTTTGGCATTACTCTTTCCTTTTTGCACAGGGTCTGTTGATTGTGTGCGTGTTTTTGGCATTGGTGTGAGTTTTGTTTTGGTATTGAGTTTGTAGGAACGTAAAACGTGCTGTACTATCGAACCAACTGAATCGTAACCCGCTGTAGAACCTTTTCGTAAAATGTGTCATGGGTGACATCGCATTGCCTGACAAGGAAAATCATTATGACACTTACTGTGAGAACGTTCTACGATGGATCGGGAATCAAATCGTTCGGCTATCTATACATTGTGTTCCTGATCGGGTCCCTTTTGGCACGAAGTTTTTTTTTGTCATAATATAACTTGTTGGAATGATTGTTTGTCATATTTTTTCTGCAACTGAAGCTGAAAATATTTTGGAAAATGTTTTACATTGGTTTATTGGTATATTTTAGAATAGGTTAGGTTTATTTTAAAATTTTAATAAATTTCCTGGGAAGTGGACATTTTCATTAGGGACATATAATTTCAATTATGACAAACAATCATTCGACCAAACATTAGGTACATTATGCCAATCGATATGTATGGGAGACAATATAGCCCATTCTTCGCCCTCTCGAAAAGTGGCAGAACCAAGCCCATAACTCCGAAGTCCGAAATCCGAAGTTCGTATCCGACCGTCACCGCCAGCCAGTATAGGTTAACTCGAAAGCAAGGACGGTCGTATACGAACTTCGGAGTAGGGGCTCAGAAAAAAAAAGATAAGCTAAAGGCAGCTCCCGTCTGTTTCCTCTAAGCGTCGAATAAATAGTTCTCCATTTGTCTTGCCTCTGCAGGATGCAGGGCCTAATGGTGTCGACATCGATTTTGTGTCGAGATCATGTCTTGATTATACGTGGGGTTCGAGGAAATTCTTTCGAGCTATGTTACCGCGTGTGAAGGGTCGGCCTAACGGTCTAACTCTAATTCATTTTGTATGGGCTGACAATTGGTATCGGAAACAGCTAGCTGTCACAGTCGTACAACAACTGATATTTAAATTCGATGACGAGTGTCAAAAAGTTACGCAATCACCCTGTGGGTCAATTCTGTGGTGGGGTTTCTAGCTACGATGTTTTATTTGGCACTGACGACCCGCCGCAACTTTGGACAGTTTTCTTCACTATTTGTAATTTAATTGGTATGTATTATGACAAAAACTCCGGAAAAGATTACCTATCTTGATGGTGAAACAGCATCAAAATCCGTTCGGTAGTTTTGAGTTTTTCACGATCAGTGGGTCGAGCACGACTTTTCGAAACCCGCGTCAGGTAAAATCGAATAGTAAACGTTGTCGAGTTTGTATGACGTTGGAACAGCGCCCGCCCGTGAGCGTATTTGGAATTAAAATTTAGTATGAGGTTTCTCGATCTCGATAAGATAACCGTAACGTTACGCAGCATTCGTAAAGTCGTGCTCGACCCTCAGTTCAGACTGGCAGGCGCGGCGAGTGACTTTTTATATAATGTTTAGTGATTGTAAATTATTATAAGGATTCATATTAGAGTGTAATAAAATTGTCAAAACGTCTGACAGGGGTAGTTTAAATTAGAACTACCACTGAAACCGAAACGAATTTCTAGCCATTGCAGGGCTCAAATTACAATTAATAACAATAACAAGTTGAGCAACAACTAACAACTTTTTCTCAAGCAATTAAGGGCTAATTGACGCCCGAAGAATTCGCAATGTAGTCATCATCTCATCTGACATTAATCCCTACGCCTTAAGATGGGGGACAAATATAATCTACGTGCAGTAAGATATAATCCCCATCAGGTTGAACCTTTAGCCGACCCCCGAGACAATAACGCTGTCCTCCTCTAAATGGTAAGACGAGAGAGGGACGCCATTTTGATGCCAAAGTTTTTGGGGACTGTTCGGGAAGTAAACTTCTTTTATTATGGTGTAGCATAAAGCGGAAAGGCGGGAGGCGCCTTTGCCTTATCTGTGTACCACAATTTTTCTGCCTCTTTTCGAGGGTGACGAGGAACACACGTACAGCACACGTTTACGCTTATGCCAAAATTGGTTACGTTCCTACAAACTCGCACTAAAAGAAAACTGTCACGCAAATGCCAAAAACACGCACACAATCAAAACAGACCCTGTGCATTTTGCACAGGCTTATGCCCTTATTCATAAACGTCATTCAAGCCTCCATTAGCTAAAATTGGTTTTGTCTTCTTCTTACTAACGGAAATGTGAATGTGACAAAAAAGGACAAACGAACTTTAACGGCATTTTAGTTAAATAGGTTTATGAATAACAGGGTTAATGTTAGATTTTTGGCAGAGGGGAAATCGCGCGTTAACATCTCCATTCCTTTCTTGCTCTAAGTGGTGTAGGGTTATAATATTTATTGTAAAAATTATTCAGTGATTGAATAAATGTTTTCACAATAATCAAGGAAAATAGAGTGGGCGTTTAACAATGCCAGTGTGTTTAGATTTAGACTTAATAAGCCAAAACAAAACAACCCAAAATATGTGGTACCTAAGTAAGCCTTTATTTTCTAATGATACAGTGACTTTTATTTGTGTAATTCATCTGTGGTTATGTATTGTAAGAGCTAATGTAACTTCTTTTTAGAAAAAAATACGTGCCAAGTTTTTTGCGGTGCATTCTTTTTGGCAATCATCGTCTTTCCGAAAGCGCTGGTAGACTCAAAAAAATGACGCGTAAAAGAGCATTCAACTTCCTATAAATTTTCTTAATTAAATTTTGAATTTAGAATTTAATTGATTCTAAGTGACACTGAAGTCAGTCTGAAGGTTGCCAGTAATATAATTCTAATACCGTCTCGAAACCGCTTCCCCCCTCTAATGTCAGCTTCCCCTCTCTAATGTCAGCTTCCCCCAACCATCCGCGCGTGAAACAGATAAGCTACACGGAATTTGCACAAAATGTACGTGGCAGCGTGTCAAGCCAAGTTCAGATTCGTAAACTTTCTAAACACTCCGTTTTGTTCAGTTCAGTTAGTAGGCGGCACACGTAATTTTTTGAGTCTACTGGCAAAGACTGGGAATAGTATTTGACACCTCGCGCATTCGAGACGTTTCTTGCCACAGAAAAGTTCAGTTCCTTTTTTTTTTCTTTACTGGGGGAAAAACATGGGAAAAGCGGAATCAGACATATAACAAGGAGGACATAATCAAGTTTATACCTATGGTCTACACTCTACACCCTAAACCAATTCCCACTTTGAGGTTGACATGGCAAATTAACAACAATTAACAGGATTTTAAGCTAGATACCTAAAACTAAAAAACTAATTTCAGCCACGGAGGTATAGCTAAATAATCATGAAAAAAAAAACCGGCCAAGTGCGAGTCGGACTCGCGCACGACGGTTCCTTCGAAAGATTTTAACGCTTTTCCCCAGTGTTTTAAGAAGTCCAGTGTTAGCAGAGCCCTGCTCCTAAGCAAAATGTACGCAGTGTAGGGTCAACTTATATTGGTCTGCGAAATCTACAGACAGACACAAAAATTTGAGATTTTGAGATTTTTCTGAGTGGTTGTGCTATAAGAGCTACCTTCGTAGCAAGTTTCTAGGACAACTGGAAGTACCCTTTAGGTTTTCGGGTTTCGGCAATTTGTATGAAAATAGCCTTTTTAATGACTATCTTTTTTTATTGTGTTGACTTAGAAGGTTGATTTTTTCACAGCTTCCAAGGGACTGCAGGCTTGAATATTTGAATTTGATATTAATTTCAGCATGCTACATCTACGCGTTCCAGAGAAAAAGGGTCTTGACAGACAGACAGACAGACGGAAAACAAAGTGATCCTACAAGGGTTCCGTTTTTTTCCTTTTGCGGTACGGAACACTAAAAAAACAAGAATCCATCATGCATAACGTACCCTAGAAAGCGTCTAGCCATTGGTTCTGTTGCACGAAGGATCGCGAGGGGAGACCTGGTCGATACGGCACGTGTTTACAGCCACGTGCATCTGCATCGCACGGTGATGCGGCTTCTATTGAAGGACGTTGTGTTCACAGGTTTATTAGCTATTGGGTTGACAGCTACTGTTGATGGAATAAAAATGAAGTGGAGGATACTGAGGTAAAATGGCATGCATGTACCTATAATATTCCGCCTAGTCACGTTAAGCAAATTGACTACATTTCATATTTTTAATACTGTAATATGATTTTGTCTGTATTTTGTTTGGAAAGAAAACACGACAATCGTTTTGAATGTTCACTGGGATTCCTGAGTAATTAATAATTAATGTATTAAGAGGTACTTATTCTTAGAGGACTTAACTCCAGTTCTAAGTTAGAATAGACCCATTGCCTTTCTTTTGTCTCCATAAAAACGAAGTAAAGACGTTTTTAAGACGATAATGTGACGTCAAAACCAAAATTGTGAGTCGATCGAACGCGATAATCATTTGTCATGAGACCCCAATTTCTCCAACTTTACAATTGTCAGTTTACAATGACAATTCGAAGTAGGTACATATTTTTGTCAATATGAAGAGCGCTAAAAGAAAAGCTCTTTAAGTCGGCAATTGACAATGAATTGTCATTGAAAACTGGCAATTGTAAAGTTGGTGAAATAGGGGCCAGATGAACCCCATGTCCGTTTCCGTTTTCTTGTCAATATAATAGCGGGTTAACATTAAACTAATGTTCATCCAAAATACGAACGAAGCTACTTAAAAAAGACTTATGCTATAAGCAAGTTTACATTTTAAAATCCGTTGTTTCTAGACGGAATTAATTTAACCACTTTATTATGCAACACTGACAGCAAAGGGCTGAACGTCGTTAGCAATGGAAATAAATAGAAAACTAACTGTGGACTGACATGCTATTTTAGTTTCCTCGTAGATTTCTGAATAAAATTTTGAATTTGAATTTCCATAAACAACATTGGATAAAATTTAATATTTACTAGAACAAAAAAAACTACTTCGCGATGCGTTTGACGCCCATAATTTTACACCAGATATTCTAATTTCCAAACACTGTTTTACGCGGTGAACGCAGAATAAAAAGAAAACTTAACTGTGGACTGACATGCTATTTTAGTTTCCTCTTAGATTTCCGTAAACAATATTGGATAAAATTTAATATTTTCTAGAAAAAAATACTACTTCGCGATGCGTTTGACGCGCATAATTTTACACCAGGTAATCTAATTACCAAACACTGTTTTACGCGGTGAACGCAGCGTTAAACAAACAAGGCTAAAGTTGATCGCATGCGTCTAACGCTGCGATTTCCTCACAAACAACCACGCGCTTTAGGTACTTGTAAAATTTAAACTTTTTTTAAAAGAAATATGCTATTTTATGATAGATATGGCTCATGATAGAAAGCTTTACATAAGTGTTCGTCCACGGTATCTGTTAAATGTTCTACGGCTAAGGGGGGGCCTATGAGTCATAATTTACTCGTAATCTATTCACGCTTGACACAAATTGTCTGTATCTATCAGTACGCACTACCTAAGTGTCTCATTATAATTTAGATACCTATTGATAAAATCATTGCGATTCTTTGTTATCATAACGCTTTGTATTCATTAGACACCGTTTCCTCTGAAGCGACGTGCCACGAATCCGTAGTTTCAATTCCGACTAACACCTGCTTTTGCAAGTATAAATCATACTTTGGAAACAATCAAATTGTTATAATAAATTATGTCATTCTCAAATCGGCAATGCTACTCTTAAGCCTCTAGTGTATTTATTGACACAAAAAACGTCTCGATCGCGTTCGTGTTAATGTCTCGATTACTATGGGCGAATCGGCAGCGCCTCTAGCGGCAGGTATTAGCAACGTACTATTCGCTTAGTATTTTAACGCGATCGAAACGTTTTTTGCGACGTGAAATACACCTTAGTCCCTTAGGCTCTGATCTCGTCATTTAGGGAGTACCTACCTAAGCTGTACTCATCGAGCCAGGCATGTCGGAACAGGAGAATGCCCAAAAGCATGTATGTAGATATGTAAAGTTGTAAATATAACTAACTCTGTCCTCCTTATCGCCAACACAAGAGGCCGCAATGGTCTTTGTCGCTTAGTGCGTTTTCGTCTAGCACAAAAAGAGGTATAATAAACCAACTTCATCCAAAGTTTATAAGACTATATTTGAGGATCATCATAAATTATACATATTGCATACAAGGTATTGTAACTTATATTTTTCTGAAAGTAGATTTGATAAATGATCTGTTATCAATCCAGGGTAATGCTGACAGTAGTGAAGCCAGATCGCTTTGGCATACGTTTATGGATTGCACAATCTCCCGCCTACATCGAATACGTTTTCTAGACTTTAAGCCGGGCAAATCAGTTGCGTACAAAATTTAAAGCAGACTAAACTTAATGCAAAACCATTATAGTAAAATTTGAGCTCAAGTTTTTTTTAATTCATTTGTCTTAACCAATAATTTAGTCAGAATTTAACAACCTCATTAATTCCGTGTAACCGTATTTATGGTATGCTCTTTTTTATTGAATGTTAAATCTACCAATTTTATAAATTAACATGTTGTACAGACATAGTAATCACAGTTTACCGTTAGATGTTAGCTGTAAAGGGCGTTCGGTTAAATTAAACGAAAACCACAAACCTCAGAGTGATTTTCACTCTACGTTACTTTATTACTATAGCTCTTTATAGTTTTGGCATTGGGTGTCACTTTTTAAGCCTGGAAAGGAACTGCCGAGCGTCGTGTACACTTTTAAAATTCAGTTACTAAAGATCTGTGGAGAGATCCTCTACAAAAATCACCCATCACGCCTCCTGGTTGGCACGCCAAAGATAACAGTCCTCTAGACAACATACATGTCAAATATTTCCATAGATCTGCGGGTTCCCTGTAATCCTTGTTCAGGACAAGGCATTGACGGAGCTAACAGTGTGAGCTTAATGAAAGCGCCCGGTAACAACCCCAGTAGAAACAACGCCCTCCGTTATACCCCCATTCAAGTTCACTGCGACTCGTCTCCATCCCTGGCTTTTCCTCAAACTTATCCACCGCCGAAAACTCAACCTTACGACGAACCTAACAAAACCTGTTTTGTGTTTTTTTTTCCTATGGCGTTTACGTCGTTGCCGTCGCGAGCGTCAATTGTTTCGCCAATCGAATCACTCCGTTCCACATTCCACCGTATGTCGGAGCAAATAGGTTGAACATTGTACGTGTGCCCCGCGCAAATACGCAGCCTCCTCCCCCTAGGGTTGCCGTGTTCGATCCTTCCAGTCGCCGGGCCGGCGTGGAACGGGCGCGTGCCTGTACGAAACGAAACAAAATTGAAAAAATAAATAACATTACAAAAATCCACCGTATCCTTCCGCGAGCAAGGAGTCCGGCTGGGATTCATTTTTAGTAGCAATTTTGCGTTTTTAACACTAGAGGTTAATTTCGACAAGAGTGTTTTGGTGCTTGAAAAAGTGTGTGCCGTGAAAATTCCAAGTTGGATCGAAAGTGAAGTGCTGTCCCTGCGAATTCAGTGCCAAGCTTAGTTTCGTCGCTTAGTCTAGTAAATGTCCTGTTTTTTTATTCGAGAGGCTATTAACTGAGGTACGGTGTGGAAATTGGCATTTTGTTGTTGGGTATCGTCGTATCTGCTTGTAGCTAGGAGGCTGCTTTTGTCCTTTGTGAGGCGAACCAGCTTCACTAACGCAAATTTTTATCCCAAAGCAGTAAAAGCACTTTGATTTGAGACAGGTAAAAGTAAAACTGCTTTCAGTACTCTAAAGCTTGACACAGTATTGGCAAATAAAATAACACTAACAATTAATCACAATATATTGAATTAGTCGATAATCCAGCATCACGCAAGGGAAGACCCCGACGGAAGTTGGCACCACGATTACAAAAGCCATGACGCAATGCTGTCATCTTCAGTAACAAATGGTTGTGGTTGACGTCATAATGAAAGGCACTTGCACGATGCACAGTTCTATTAACAATTCTCATTCCAATGAGTACTAGAATTAATTCACTCTTATTTGAATGTCTATTGTCTATCAGTAAGGGTACATGGTATGTGGATTTGTGAAATGATTCAACAGACAAGTCATTGTGTGTGTTCTGAGTAACAAGTCTGCGTTCCGAGTTCTGATATATGGGCGTTGTATAATGCTGCTTACAGATAATCGTGAGATGCTAAGAACTCATATAATCTTCTGATAATTACTGAAGCCGGGATGTTTTGAAGAATTTGTTAAATCCTCCGAGAAATACTCGGTGTATTTAATTTAGGAAACCCTGCTAGTCTGCGTCATTAAACTTCGTCTCAAATCGTATGTGAGATTCCAATAAAGTTTCTGACATTTTCTCGTCTTCCGGTTATCAAATTTTTCCAATAATCGCCTAAAAGCTTTCAATACCCGGCAGTGTCGATATGCCTCTATTTACGGGCGCAATGCGCAAGCCCCAACAGTGGTATCTTGAGTCTATGACATGGCTCCGTGCCAGGTTATCAGCTGATTCCGTTGTCTGCTATTGTTTTGCCATTTAGGTCTATATGTTGGCGCCGTCTGCGTTTATTAACTGGCTATGAGGCTGTGACTTACTTACATAATTATCGTGATACTCGGGACTTAATCGCGTAAAAAATATGTATTTAAATTTAAATACTTCGACGTTTTGGACGCGATGTTGCGTCCATGGTCTCGAAGGGAAGGGGATTTTTACGCGATTAAGTCCCGAGTATCATGTTAATGTGTGAAAATCGCGAAAGTTTAAATCGATACATAACTTACATAAGTTGGATGATCGATAGTGTAATGTAATCACGATTTGGTTTTGTCGCATATTGATAAAAGTGTATTTGCACTTTTCATGAAGCTTTAATTTTAGCATCAACCAAAACGGCTTTGAAGTGATCTTAAAGCGACAAAGCGATTTTCTGCTGATAAAGTTACAATTGAATAACAGGCGACAAATTTTTGTCGACTGATTTCTTTTGTTGTACCTATTCACCATTCTGAAAATGAGCATTCTGAAAAACCTTGTCGGTGCTATGTTGCCGTCTGTGTGCATGTGTTCTATAAGGCTATCTAACAATAGTAATAACCAGGGTTCAGACGTTTCATAGCACGCCAATACGGAAGTGAGCTATAATGTAATTCAATTTTAGAATGGTGGGAGATAGGTGGGATAGGTGGGACGTAGGCTTAGGGACAGGGGTGTGATCCCCGTTCTGGATCCTATCTGGTGCAAAGGATTTCCTTAGCTGTTCAGCGGGGAAACGCGGCCAGCGTTATGGGAACTTTTGCACCGGATACGGTTCATGGCGGTGATTTTTTTTTAAATTCAGTGTTGTTTTTATAATTGTTAACATTATTTTGATTTTAGAATTATATGAATTGGTAGGTATGAGTTGAGTAAGAATTTAAAATGTTGACTCCACAATTCACTTTCGTCTTAGCGTGTTCGAACCCTGGTAATAACGAGCGATTAATGATTTTAGACATTATGTTATCTGTGTTAAGAAAAATGTGTATTTGTCAGATAATTGCCCTTACTTATTTGTGTCAGGGATGCAAATATACTTGTATGTACAGCCAGATAAATTGCAAACTGCAATTAAATTATTTGGCTTGGCTGGAATCCCAAAAACTTTTCAGACTTCGCCGCTGCAGGTTGCATCGGGTATTATTTAAACTGTTATAAATTTGTCGGGATCGGGATTTACTTCTGTTTTTTTAACTGACTTCAAAAAAGGAGT
This sequence comes from Clepsis dumicolana, assembly GCA_963691665.1. NCBI lineage: Eukaryota > Metazoa > Arthropoda > Insecta > Lepidoptera > Tortricidae > Clepsis > Clepsis dumicolana. Next base: position 14,148,385 of record OY829515.1, on the reverse strand, counting down.
GTACGTTGTCGTTGGAATATTATTTTAATGAAGCATCGACTTCATATTTGTGCTAGGTCTTAAAACTGATGGTTTTATAGGATTATATTATTTAATTTTTATTTATAACTTAAGTCATAAGCGTAAGGTTAATAGGTACGTCTTCAAACGTAAGAAACATGACTAATTGACGTCTTTTTACTGCGTTGACGTCAATTTCATTCGTAATGAATTGTTTACTGCTAGCAGTTTGCATCTTACCGACAGCATGGACGGAAAAGTCCTTTCAAATAATAAGCCTTCTGTAGCTAGTTGTAATATTAATTTGGCATGTCAACTAAACCTCTGAACCAGCTTATTATTTTGAAGGAATGCTACATTGTATAGACATTGGCAAACCTCGTGAGTTTTATCATCCTTGCTAACAACGTATAGTTAGCTACTGCTCAACTAGTTTGGGGATTCATACGGAATTAGTCCCCAAACACTTTTGATTTGTGTACACTTCAGAGTACTCAAACACGCTTAATCCATGTTTGCATTATTTCAATGGTACTCATTCCACATTCCTCCCGTTTTGGCCAAAGCTGCCGAGTGATTTACCGCAGTGGTTAACCATAAATCCTTTGGTTCCTTTCCCTATTGTTTGTTAACTCGCATTTCTCTAATGCCTTGCGCTTTACGAACTATACTTTCTATATCGATTGTAGTCATTAGTTCGTCGCCCTCAGTTCAGGGAGCGGTCTAAGTAATTAACGTCGCTTCACGAAGCTTGTACTTTTATCATTTATTAGCTCCCTTTTTATGTCTTCCTTCCCTTTTATTGGCAGTAAAACCCGAGATCTTAGAGTTTTAAGTCATGTTCACGTCATCTGTTGTTTATGTTTATTGACATTGCGGTTTTTGCTTGTTTGTATGTTTAATTTATTTGCTTTTTCTGCGTGCTATCTTTTACCGGCTTAAGTTTTCAAGGCTTCAACACATTCTACTGTTTGATGCTACAAATAAAGATCAGTGTGTCACTCGTATGGTGTGAAGAGGAAGGACTTTCTTAACCTTCCCTATTGTCACCAGTCTTTGTTTGACCTCCACTTCAATAGAAATCGCGACTGGCGGTATCTCTATTAACGAGTAGTCCAGTATTTAAGCTGTCCGTGACTCATCCTATACCCACAAGAATTGGACAGGCGTTTGTTTAACTGACAATCTCGTTAAGATTCAGAGCGTGTCTGCCATCTCTCTGATATCGACATTCGAGACGTTCCTCGCCTCACGGTAATTGTTGAAGCGGAACCTCATTTCTACGACAGGTTTCCTCTTATTTTGCTATTTAGTTAGTTTACTCGTTTAGTTGTAAAGACATTAAATGAACCCAGCAAAGTAAGCAAAGTTTTCAATTTCACTTTTTGTCGCCCGAGCGATACTCTAAACGGAAAATGAAATAAATTGACAGTTATAGTACTCTCAAAGTATGTAGTCTATTTTGCTGTGTACCATGTTCATTCACCCAGGAACAAGTAATTGATGTCATCTTTTAAAAATTATGACCATTTGCAGTCGGTCTGGCTCCAAACACTTTGTTAAACGACCTGCTTTGCTGGCAATTTCTTTACTCGCGATGCTCATTTGCCAAAGTGGCATGCGTTCTGTATATGCTTACTTGCCAAGCTCGGGACAAATGTAATTTCCGTTAAAGCTTACAATTCGGGCATCATTTAAATTTTTGTACTTACATTTAGAAATAGAGACAAACACCTGTCTGACCCTGTCATGTTTGGTCGATATTCCTTTAGAGGTAGTCGGGTTCTTTTGTCGCGTTGTTCATTAGTTACCTTAAATCCCTTCGTGGGTGAATTTAACTTGTCGCTTTTATCAACCCCATCTATCATTCATACGGAAACTAGAAACACTAGCTTTCTGTTAATGCAGCAGAGTTGTTATTTGTAATCTCAACTATTTTTGTGTGAAAGGGATGAATGCTGTAACAAAACAGTTGCTCTTTATTATAGTATAATATAAGGTATGAGGATTGCTTTTCAACTGACATAATGCTTTAATACGTTAATTTTTTTGATTAAGTATTAATGTCAATAGTTTTATGGTTACATAGATACTAAGTAAATTAATGTGTACAAGAGAAAAGTTAGTATGTAATAAGAAGAAATACTGATAAATCAGACGATTCTAAAGATAATATGGCTTTGAAGGCTGAAGAAGATCAGGATAGACTCTTGAATTGCCAACCAACATTTTATAAAAACCGACGCGATGTTACCAAGGTTCCTAACGCATTCGATATAGCAATTGCAACGCTTCGTGGTCATACCCTATTGAGTCTAGAAACTTTGTTAAACGCAATTTACAATCCACAATCAATCGGTTCATCGTACTTGCCTCGTCAATCAATGCATGCAAATACTACTCGTTCGTTATGCACTTTCTTACGTGACTCCATGCTCTGGTAATGATGCCTTTGAGAATTCTTATTGGCAAACATGTTTACCACACGCCATTGTTTGAATAGAAATGTCTATATTAACTAGATAAGATGCCATCGATGTGGCAGAGGCAGTACATGGTATGGACGGCGGAGATATTTATCCGAGGAAAGTTTCAGTCGTCGTTGTGACTAAGGCCATTAAGTAAGGCCAGGTTGGTAAAAGTTCTCGTTCTATCAAGTGGAAAGTCTAGCCACATTGGAATTAAGTTGTGAGCATTATTAGAAATTATAGGAAAGTGATGACTGATGACTAACTTGTTACTCACTCACTTTATGTCGATCCCCAGTGAACTATTCCTCTTCACCACTCGAAGGTTGGCTGGCAGAGATCCCTTAAAGGGATAAGTCCGCCTTTGTACTCAAATTTATTGTTGTAACTTTTGTTTTATCCTGTTTTTTGTACAATAAAGTGTTTACTTACTTACTTGCTAACTGTTATTTTCACAAGTATGTCCAAATGAAACGGTTTTCATTCTTATGACGTAAATGACGACTTATCATTAACTCGTCAGTATTTTTAGGCAAGCGGATATTTCTATTTCAGTTACACTGCACGCGTAAAGATGGAAGAAAGTTAATCTTACAAACCGTAAGCTTCCATCCAGACAACGGTGTGACGTAACGGAACAATAGCAAAGTTACGTGCTAATTTACGGCTAAACCGCGAATCATCTCAATCGGCGAAGTAAACGAACCCGAGATGAATTTAATATGCATCAAGCGATATCCCGCCATATCAGCCGCACGCACGTTTGAAGCACGCGCGGCAGTCGGTCTCGCACACGCGGCTGTTGCGCGCGCGCCGCTCGCCGCCATTCAAAATACGAATAATAAAAAATAAAAAAAACATCCCGGTCCGTGTTGACGGCCAGTGTCAAAAATTAAAAACAATACCACATACAAGTGTTTTTTTGTGATGACTAATAATTGACTACATTATTGGAATGCGAAGAAATCGTTTCGCATGAACGCACGGATAGAAGACCATGGAGTAACCGTTGGGTAGCTGCTGCACTTAATAGTTTCAGGCACCGCTGCCTTTTGTTCTATGGCAGTTGCGTTTCGTACCGTTATGATTACGTTTGTTATGTTTCTTGACATGTTTTGGTGTTAATCATAGTTCTGTTTGTCTTCGGCAGGATTAACCGATGTCAGTGTAAGTGGAAATAAATTGCCAACATTACTATCCTCTCGCTTGTCAGTAGTTATTATCTTTTGATCGTTAGAAAGCGTTGTTGTAGCACATCAACCAACTATCGCTGACAGTATCAGTCGATATTAATTGCTTGCATTAATTTGCAGCTCGTAGACTTTTTGTTTAACTATTTGTGGTACTACATTAACAACGTTCAATTACTTTCTAATGTCGCTGCATTAAAACAGAAGTCGCTTGCGAACTGAAAGTTCTTTGCCAAGAAAACGTTTGAAATGAAAGCATCGGGTAAAGGAAATCGAAAAGGAGTCCGGAAATGTTCAATAGATTTAAAAAGCTTCTTACAAGAAAAACCTCTCAACAAAATAGCCCTAATGTCTCACCGGATGTTTATACTGCATATGCCATCTCACCAAACCGTATTGTTCTAACCGCCAGCTTTCTCAAACTTGTCATCTGTAACTGCCACATTAAGTCCATTTTCATTCGTAACTGGATCTTCAGGAAGCTCCTTAAGGATTTCAGCTGTGTTCAGGATCATTTCAACTCCCATTTAACTATAAAACACTCTATCCCTTCCTATCTGGAGCACGTTTTCAATGACAGGGCTACGATAACGTGTAAAGTTTCGGTTCGTGAATGGTGCATTATGTTATGTGTCTCTATATTTAGACTAACGTCTTTAGGAGTAAGCCGTGTTGTTAAATGTGAAGTGAATGGATTGGCCTTACCATTAAGAAAATTAACTGGCTCTGGATGCAGTTTGGATGCTGAGTTTATTGGATTAAACGGTGGTTGAGGTTTTAGGAAGTTGTCTTACTTTGAAAATGGTTATCGATGTCGTCCTAGCAATTTTTTTTTATACACTACACTGTCTGTGTACATACAAAAAATATATTAATATACAGAGTACCGTGATAGACCATATCTAGGTGTAAACACCTGTTTTTTCGTTGTATTTTTAACATACTACACGCGTCTTATATACACACGGAATTTAGTGCAAGCAAATAAAATGAGACTTTAGTTTTTGTTGATTGTAAAGTAATAAAGAATGATCCTTGATTGAACGAAATGACTTCATACCCTTTAAACACTGCAGCTGCAGCTCTATTAGATTAAAAAAAAAGCATTAATATCTGCTCTTAAATGCAACACGACTTTCAACTTATAAAATTTCATTACCGCAAATAAATACCTTTCTCTTATCCATCAGAATTAAGTGCTTTCACTGCTATATTTTCTCGGATTTAAACGTAAATCACGTTCATGACCTACGTTTGGGTTAGGTAACTTATTACCGGAGTGAGAGTAGGTTTATAATTATAATTAGTATCGTTGTGAGTCATTGCTTGTAGTATTGGTCGGTCGTTTGCCTGCTGTGGGGTAAAACGGTGGGGTATTCGGGCTCTGGGTTGCAATTACATAAGGTAATGATGCACGTGCGCGGAAAGGGAATGAGGTATCCCTGAACATGTTTACCGCAAAAGGTTGTCTGATGTGAGCGGAAAGTTAAATAATATAAAATGGAAAATAAAAATGAAATTTGCAAGGAAAATATTATTTTAGAGGTCACCGATGTGCTGTTTAATTTGTGAATGTATTCGTGTTTGAGCTCTTTCAGTACCCTTTTATGCCCAAAAAGGTGTAATGAACGTGAAAATTTTGTAAAATACACTAAAACGTGTTAGCATAACTACAACACAAACTATTTTATTTTTAACCGACTTCAAAAAAAGGAGGAGGTTCTACGTTTCACTGTATGATTTTTTTTATGTATGTACATCGATTACTCCGTCAATTGTGGACCGATTTTCAAAATTCTTTTTTTATTCGAAAGGGTATACTCCTGAGGTGGTCCCATTGTCACCAAGTCATGATCTGATAATGGGATCCCAGGGAAATCGAGGGCAACCCTCAAATTTTACAGGCACGTACTATGTGTTTCATATATTTTCTAAGGTTATTCAAGTATTTGCGTCTGGTAGTCATCATCTCATGTTGATGAGCTGATGATGGAAGGTACAACTCCTTAACGGCTAGGAGTTGGAGGATAATTCTGAAAATGTTAAATCAACGTCAAATTGTGAAATAAAAATCGTTTAACAAAAAAGTAAAACCGCCTTCAAAAAAAAAACCTTCGAAAAAAACGTAAAATAATCCTCTAAAATAATGATAAATAAATTAAAAAAAAATGCGTTTATTTCGGACAACAGAAACTAAAGCCTAAAGTTTTATGGCCTAGCACTAAGCAGCAGAAATATGAAGTCGGTGCTTCAGAATATTCCGCTCGCACCGCACCGACTTCATATTTCTGCTGCTTAGTGCTAGGCCATAAAACTTTAGGCTTTAGTTTCTGTTGTCCGAAATAAACGCATTTTTTTTAAATTTAAAAAAAAGAATCTTTTTTTTTACTGCAACTGTTTTGTAAAATGTGTATACATAAAATAAATAAAATAAAATGCGTTTATTTCGGACAACAGAAACTAAAGCCTAAAGTTTTATGGCCTAGCACTAAGCAGCAGAAATATGAAGTCGGTGCTTCAGAATATTCCGCTCGCACCGCACCGACTTCATATTTCTGCTGCTTAGTGCTAGGCCATAAAACTTTAGGCTTTAGTTTCTGTTGTCCGAAATAAACGCATTTTATTTTATTTATTTTATGTATATACATTTTACAAAATAGTTGCAGTAAAAAAAAAAGATTCTTTTTTTTGTCAACAATACACGCAAACGCCTTTTCCAACTCGAAACAAACGGGGGTATAGTACAACCCACAACCGTATTGCTATTTACTCCCAAGACAATAGTAAAATTCCTAAAACCTAAACACTAATTGCTATAGAAAAGACGCTAAGTATATATCAGGCGCGGATCACAACGGCTCGCGATCATGACTCAACAATACTGCTCCCGTGTTTATTATTGAACGCTAGCATAAAGAGGTCGTAGTAATAAATGCTAAGTGTATTAATATCCCTTCCACTGATTTAAAGCGCGACGCAATGTCTATTTTCTTTCCTAATATTTGGCCTAGTTTAAATGTGTAAATCTTCAGAAACAGTGGGTGTATGGGACAGGCGTAGGTAGATGGTTAGTAATTGTTTGAACTTGTGTATTTCTTTCAACAACAAGTTCGTCATATATTTCATATATTGAATATTCGTCATATATTGAATATTGATTCAATCTATCTCTTGTTTAGATCTATCGACGATAATAACATCTATCTATCTATCTTCAGTTTTGCCGTCTCAATGGATACTACTATATCCGTCAGATACGATTTTCGTCAGATAACGATTTTGGTCAGATTCGTTAATCGCCAGATCATTGATTTATCAGATGCGTTCTTCGTCGGACCCGTTTATTGTCAGATTGGTTTTTCATCAAACCATTTACAAGCTATAAGAAATGTTATTGAGAAGCAACAAGTAGTATAAAGTATTTGAAGAAAAACTAATCTGACAATAAACGGGTCCGACGAAGAACGCTGATAAATAAATGATCTGGCGATTAACGGATCTGACGAAAATCGCCATCTGACGAAAATCGTATCTGACGGATATAGTCATATCCATCTCAATAAACTTACTGTGGATACGGATAGGTAACCCAATCTCTGCTTTTGTGTCGATGGGATAGGCCATCCACAGATAACAAATTGTTGGATTTTATAATTATTTAAATTCCTCAGTAGATCAATATAAAAGAAATAGATTAATTATTGGGTAGAGCATATTGGCAATTTTTTGGGTTTTTCGTATTAGCTGGCGGATACGGCTGTCTGTTACAAGTACATGGCATGATGGATGGAAGGTACGTAAATGGTGAACGCCATATGAACCTGATGGACGTGGACTGAAATTAATTAAGGCGAGATGAAATTCCACTGAGAAAATCGACTGTGTTGTTCTTATAGGAACGAAAGCTATCAGACCGGAGGCACAGGTGCGACACTGCCGCGCCGTGGCAACCGCGGATCGCCTTTCCATACCCCGCGCGACCCGCGCTCACCCCCGCTCACGTCCCGAAACGCACACAGCCGCGAGGTTGTTTACTGCACACATGCGTCAGTGTCGTTTCTTGTTACGTTAGTGTACCTATATGTATATTCTTTGCCGGAGGCTCTTTTTATCAAAACTAACAGTAACTTCTATGACATTATTGCTTTTGTATGATTGCGTGAATATACAACAAAAACAATTAATATTTAACGCACTTGTTTAAGTTTCTCGCTATGTCGAGGAAAACTATTTCAAAATGCTTGCATATGTCTATGAAGTTGTTGCAGTTAACTGTCCTATCCATATTGAGGAAAACTATGTCAACAGTTGAACATTTTATTTGAACCGTAAGTTGTGCCTACACTACGAATACGATAAACGGCCGTTTTCAGTTAATCATTAATTAGTTTTAGAGCAAACTGAGGGTCAGTGTCAGACACATACATTACACAAAACTGACCATAAAGACGCGGTTTAAACATAACCTAAGTAACGCTTGACAGCACAAGTTAAATGAAAATGCTCAATTAACTCCGAATTATGTGCCGGCTATGCTCAATCTTATTTGCACAAGCATGCATGTACGTTAAGTCGGCGAAATGGTACACCGTAAAGTCGGATTTGGCTTCATATTGTTTTCACTAAAGTTTGCGCATGCAAGATTGTGAGCGTGCGAGGTAAAGCTTTAGTTACCTTTTAATATTAAATAACAGTGAGACTCAATCATTGTGAAATAATCGGATCACGTATATAAGTCGAGTTTAGCCCGACATGTTTACGACTAATTCGTAGTCCTTTCTCTGGGAGCGCACGACCCGGCAGGCGTTGCTCGCGCGGCGCGGCTATTAGGTGCATTTGACAGCGACGCACAACTGACCTCGTTTTCATAGTATTTTTTATTATTATATTGTCAAATCACGTCACTCTGTAAAGATTCGTCCGAAACATGTCGGGTTAAACTCTACTTATACGTGAGTGATGCGTTTATATTACTATACTTTACCACGAGAATGCGAACTGGCCCCTATTTCACCAACTTTACAATTGTCGGTTTGTTATGACAATTCGAACTATAAAACTACATTTCTTGGCCAGTACGAAGAGCGCTAAAACAAAAGCTCTTCAAGTTAGCAATTGACACCGAATCGTCATTGAAAACTCACAATTGTAAAGTTGGTGAAATAGGGGTCTGGTTTTCTGTTAGGCGTTTCCAGCGCAAGAGCATTCAAGTAATGAATGGTTGATGATTTGCCACTTGCATCGATCACACTTATCTGACCACCACATCGTGATTGGCGCTCCATGATGACACAGATAGCGAGTCAACGGCCGGCGCCAGCGCAGACCCGCAGACGCCATTAATGACCGATCACCTGCGCGTGATTCACCAGTGGCCTTATAGTGTTAAATCTACCGGAGACGCCATGGTCGCCAATCGTAATTTTAAAGTACACGAAATACCGACTAACTGAGACTGACCTACTCACAAATGCCCAGTCCCAGACTTGGACCAGAGAAACCGAAATTTTGCATTGAAAGCTATGTCTGTTATATTAGACATTTAAACTAGGAAAAAGAAGAATATTTGTATATACAAAGGGATGGGAAATTCTTTCACGGGGCCGAAGACGCGGCCGTAGATGCTTTCTATACTTACACAAAAAAACTGGTAGGAAGACTTGAATGGACAAAATGACTAACTATTTAAAGCATTCCTTGATCACATTCCTATGCATGGAGACAGCGCAATATCCAAACACTAACTTGAGCTACTCGCGCACAATCATGCTTATACGATACGTATATTACATGGTATGACCACTGGCCGTATCCTTTTTATTTTATAGACGGCAAGCGTAGGCAAGCGTGCTCCATCGTAGACCATATCTTCGCTTACCAACTTTACAATTGTCAGTTTACGATGAAAATTCGAACTGCATTTCTTTGCCAATATGAAGCGCGCTAAAACAAAAGCTCTTCAAGTCAGCAATGGACACCGAATTGTCATTGAAAACTGACAAATGTAAAGTTGGTGAAATAGGGGCCTGGCGAGATTGTGGTCAAACGCAAGTCATTGTGTATAAAAATTAAAGACTGAATGACCTGTCCTTGACGTCTACGTTTGGTTTAAAGCTCCAACACCTCACCCACCGCTTGCCTTCCTTACATGCATGCTTATTGTCTGCCATAAGTCCGATAGGCACTAAGATGGCTGCTTTATGGCTCCAGATCTAGATCTGTATAGGGTTAAACTGTTTCAAAGAGCTGTTTTAGTTTCGATGGTGATCTCATTTGGTCCTACGAACCGGATTGATGATCAAGTAATGAGTGGTTGTAAAATGTTTACTGAGTTTGTATTTTTTTGGATTTGTGATGTTTAATGGTTAGAACCATGGTAGAGGAATGACAGTGGGTTTGAGTGATATAACCCGCTGCAACGTTGCACCGGCATCCGCATTATACTAGAAAGTTCTCGTAACAAAATTAAGAGTGTAATTAGTTTTTGTACCGAGTAATTGTAAATAATTGACGGCGACAGAAGTGTACACACCGTTACGCATTGCAAATAAGCTTTTTCTATCGTAAACGTATTAACACTTTCGAATATTACTTCACTTGCAATTTTATCGTCGTATACAATTACGTGAAAATGTATCATGGAGAAAATGTGACGTAGGTTCTCAGTGAGCTGATTTTTTTTTTTTTACGATTTTTGCCAGTTTTTGACCCCCCCTTCCCCTATATGTATAAGAAAAAATAAGGTGCGGCGGACTTCAAAGAAAATAAATGCACGTTTGGTTTGTTTTCATTTTTACTTTTCAAATAAACGATTTCAGGAACGCTTGTTATTTAATTTTTGTTTTATGGAACTTTGGTTTTATTTTAAAGTTTTTCTTTATAATTAAATACGCATCCGAGCGCGTTATTTTAAAGTATGATCTTAACTTGCGCATTTTTGTGATCTTACATAACAACTATCAAGACTACTCCCACCCCTCTGTAAGAAGAAATAAGACATTGTTTCCCCTCCCCGTCCCCACCCCATCCCCCTCGAAATCGTCATGCGTAATAAATTAATAGCCCCGAACTAAGTTAGCGTATAGAATAGTGTCCCACTGCTGAGCCTCTCCTCCGGCTTACCATGACTATCCTGCCCCCCTACTACGAAGTGCAAAATTCGAACTTCGCATCGTATCGTCCCGCTCACTCTCCTATTAAATAATATTAGCGTGAGCGAGACGGCACGATACGAAGTTCGTATTTTGTACTTCGTATTGGGGGGCTGTCCCTGAGCCACAAGTATTTCGCTTTCATTTAACGAACAGTAGTCTATGCTTGAGGGACGAAATGTCCAAAGGACTTTGTTCTGAGGCACACACATCTCCGTATTCCTAAAGTCATATTTAGACTTCATGAACTACGCAGAGGATAATAACTTTCAGGAGAAGTACTCCACTGAATTTGTTATTCTTGGTTTCATTAATTAGTTATTATTTGCACGCTTATTGTGTGTTCTGAATTTCTCATTGTTCTAATTCACTGACATGGTAATTTTAGAGCACCGTGATATCTTGTTGAAAATTCATAACAAAAGGTTATTCTCGAGTGAAACAATAGCGTTTTCAATTCTCTTGAAGATACTACATATACTTACAGTAATGTTATTCTTTAACTGAATATGCAAGAGCTAACATTCCAAAAATCAAGACTTCTTTTTGTTAGACTTGAGTTCAATCTTTGTTAGTCATAACAAACCGCACTGATATTTTTTTACGGTTTTTTTTTTCTTGTTCATTGACCGTCAGGAACATTGTTATTTTGTTCTATTTGCATAATAACAGAAACTCGTATTTTAATAACTCATTTAAAGGCATTTTTATTCGGATCCTAATCGGGTCTTTTATATGGTAACTAATAAAATAAGTAAGTTGTAATAAGTTGTGATAAGTTAAAGGTTCATCGCATTTCATAGTAATTAATGCTGTCTAATTCTAAGTCTGAACTTCATGTTTTTTAGAAAACCGGTTTGAAATTCCATCGTTCGCCAAGAAAAATAAACTTCCGTTTTATCTATATATATAAAAATCAATCCCTATTTCCCTTGGTCACGGCATCACGCCCTAACGGCTTTACCGATTTCGCTAATTCTTTTTTTGTTCTGTTCGTTATTATCAGGAGAAGGTTCTTATGAAAGAAAAAATTAAGGAAATTGCGCGGAAAATTAGAAAATTTTAAACTTAATAAAATCAAAAATCTGCTCATTTATGGCGTCTAAGGCGGAACAAAGTTCGCGGGGTCAGCTAGTATTCAATATTTCGTTCACTCACACTCGTCTTGTTAACGGCGAACCAAGAACAACAGTTAAAATCGCTGCCAATACTAAAATATCCTCCTTAATTTCTGTCTGTTGTCTAATAATTTATTAATTCTTGTCATCTTTCGTACTTATTGCTTGTTTCAACACTCTTCAGCATTAGGTACACAATATTTAGGCTTTAGAGTTCAAAACGGTTTGTGGCGTGACTAAGTCCGTCCGTCCGTCTATCACAGTTGATTATTTCTGGAATTACTAAAGCTATTGAAATTTTAAGCAACCAAAAAATAGTTTAAAATTTATTATTTTTTATTGCAACTGGGTCTGAATCTGAAATTGAAAGGGGGATAAAAAAAATCGAAATGGGGTTGCTAGGCCTTTCAAATGATAACCAAATAATAGTTTTCGAATTAAAATGAAAAATGCTTAAGAATTTGGCAAAAGTCGGCTGTTTGGTTGTTATCACTGCCAATTTCATTTCATGTATCTATTCTACCATAAGTAGAACAAATAACATGACTGTTGCCTTAAAATAGTTTAATTTGAATTGCATGTACATTTCAATTAATCTCACAATCACCGTAATCAATCCCATCTTGCTTCACTTCACACGTCTCTCGACCTTTTGAGTTGCATCTTGCATTACAAGATACCTGGATGACTCAGGCCCGTGGGCCGACCGGTCGAGATGCAATTGCATGCTTGAAATCGCATCGGATTGTATAGTGACTATATACTATGGTCTGTTTACACCAAGTCTGGATGTTTTCCAACCTTAATTGTAGTTTTAAACGACTTGAATAAGTCGATTCCTTTTTTGTAAAGGTATTGGGTAAAGCAGACTGTGCTTCGTGATGTAGATAATAAAAAAGCCCTTAACGTGCTTCTTATATCTTGGGTTTGAAATAAAGATTTTGGTAATAGATTTCTACCATAACAATGTCAAATTCCTTCGCAGATTTCTTTTCGATACCAACTGACATAATATTTTTACTTTCACTCGATCGATGTAATCGGTTCAGTGGAACGGATTGTTCTCAATAGCTGCCAGACTTCGATGCCTATTTACGATCAGAATAACGGAGCGATGGAAGTGAAGTAATAATTAACACCGAACAAGTCCCTTGCAACTGCTGTGTCCAATTTAAAATCATCACCATCAGTTTTATTGTGTCCTGTCCTATTTTCGTTACATTCTTTAACAGAGGACGCCCCCTCTTCCCTTTGCCGTCGTCGCCCACTAGATTCTATTGTCTATCAGTATCATCACCTATAATTTAAAGTTGTACCCTGGCTCTACATTGTGTGCCAGCCTACACAGCTCGTTTATATGCACCGCTGAAACCTTCGACCGCCTTATACGGATTCGTCGATATTCGTTTGCATTGTGTTTTATTTCATTTTGAATACAAATGTGTCATCGATTGGAGACATACTTTTGTAATAATGGCAGAATTGGTTTCGTTGTTTCTTTGGTGGCTTGAAATATTATTTTATGGGTGACTGTTATCTTAAAAACCCATTACTTCGACTTTGTTTTCTATCTCAACGTCAATCATCGCTAATTTCCTCCCTAGCGCATACCCAAAATTCGGGTCATCATTTCCTTCCTCAGTACCGTATCTTCGGTATACTTGACCCCGTCCGGTAGGAAATTGCTGAGTGCTTCCTGTTCAAAGAAAATTCCTAAATGGCGCACAGCAAGGCTTTTCATGGCTAGTAGAATGCTGGAAGTCGTAAAGGTAGGGATATCCTCGATGGGTCTTAAAGAAAGTAATATTTTAGCGACCTCTTCCTTGCACGTTATTAACATCCAATCATTGTGTTATCTTAATCGTTTGTTACTTCATCAATGTCAATTTCTAATTGTGTTAAGTAAGTGATATATTCCAGAGATAAGCCACTAATAAGTATCAACAGTCAACTATCCGTGGGAGAATCCGTGACATTCCCCGATGTTCTCGACTTTCCTTTCATCGTCTTCTACTAATTGTAATTATCCGCTAAATTAAAAGTTAATACTTCAATTACTTGTTCTCTCTCGTACTCAAGACGAGTGCTCTATTTTTGGACAGGTTTTAATTGAGTGCAATTTTTCATAATGACTTTTACGTTTTATTATACGCAATTGACTATTTACCTATACCTATACGTGATTATTTTATCTACTATTCGTGTTATAAATGATACCTTTATTTAATTTATTATTGTTGAGTGCGTTGCGTTATATATTTGAATCATTAACAATCCTGTGGTTTAGCCGTTTCGTAATCTGTTGAGTGATTAATTTGTTTGTTTTATTGTAGACGTGAGAACACCTTAACTGTGTGCAAAATAATTTGCTAGTTTGAATTCTTGTTTGTCTACGAGTTTTGCAAAATTATAAACATGATTTACATTGACATCGCATGTTCATTCTCATCTCATTTGTACCCTATACTTTTTAAGTGAAAAAGATATGATTCGCACACGTGTTACGGTGTTACATGCATGCCTTGCATTGTGATACTTTTTATAATTATGTATTGTTTCCATCACTTTCGTAACTCATTGTTACGTATTATTAACCATGTTGCGGGCCCGTTTCCTCTTGTCGCGTGTCTTGTTCATAACTTTAATAATGTTATTAGTGTTATTACCTTAATATGCAAATAAAGCTCGCGTTTACTAATAATATGTTTTCTTTACCTTTAATTTAATTCGGTGCGATTTCATGAGCGTCTCACAAAATGATTACGGCTGTTGTCTTTTTAATGCACTTAATTACTTTCGTTTCTACCATTTCCGCGGTTGCGTCACTTTATTAGGTAAATACTTCTTTCGCTTAATTTTACCGTGCTTCTTTAATTATTTCTCAGTAGATGTTTTTTTCCTTTGGAATAGTTTACATTAAATCTGAATTCTCTATAAAAAATATGTTATGTATCCTTAGAAATATCGTTTTTTTACTTGTGTTCAATTTAGTCTCTAATTTGCGTGAGTTGCCATACCCTAGAACGTTAATCTACGGAATAAGTAACCTTACTGCGTTGGCGGTTATAGCAAGTGGCATATGTAAATCATGCAACTACAGACGACCTTGCAGATTCTCTAGATAATGCTGATAATGATAACGACTACATTGGCATGGAACGCATGCAAAATAAATGAGAAATTTCTATTTGCTTCTCCGATAGCAATTTCCCAGCGGAGCCTGAATTTCATGATGGATTTCCATTTCTCATTTAATTGAAACGTTTGACCTTTGCTAATTTAAGTCCTGACTCCTTTGACCAGTGGACGTAGGCGTTATATCCTGACGTCGCCATAAACATGTCCAATTACTGGCCTGATCTTATCTTTAAATTAAGCGTTTACTCTAATTAAAAACAAATGAACACGCTACGGTTAATTAGCTTGAAATTGACTAACAATTGACTAAACGTGAAATTCGGTCTATAGATAGAGGTGATGTTGGAACGGTCAGCGTGGCCAAGAATGCAGCGTCGCATTGCAGTAACCCTTTGCACATTATGTACTTGCACAATACGATAAAAACTGCGTCCTACCCGTACACGATTGTAATTAGGTGTATTGCTGAATTCCTATAGTAATGTTTAATTAAGGATGTGGTAGTTTAGAAAACGTCGGTGGTGTTGTGGCTTGTGAAAAACAATGGGTGCTGTTCGATTTTACTCGTCTGTCTCTTTCATACGGACACTTCTAGTAGAATAAAGAGTAAAGTCTGGATGGTTGTTATATTAATCGACGTCGTTTAAGGTTATAACAAAAACTTCGCTGTCCGAATCACTGTTTTCATAACATTCATTTCAACAATGATTGTTTTATTTTTATTTGAATGGACCACTGTTTAAGGTTATTTTATTCTCCTGTCTGTTTCATTTCTCGACTACTACTACGCGCTACTATTATGCTGTTTGTTGCTTGCTATTCGTTATTTTTATGATCGATTCATGCTTTTTAGGGTTCTGTATCTCAAAAGGAATAACTAAACCCTTAAAGGATCACTCTTTTGTCCGTTTGGCACGAATCAAGGTCTCACACCAGAAATCGAGGAAAAATCCGAAAAACGTGATAAGGAACCCTCGGTGAGCGAGTTCCACTTGCAACTTAGCCGTTTTTTTATTTTAGTAGTTAACTTTCACCATATTCAAATGCAATGCTTAACACTATTCTTACCTCATATCTATTAAAACCACTTGTAATTTGTAGTAACTACCGGCTAAATCATAATTATAACTCCATCGGGAATGATAAGCTAGTCTTGAGTGCTCTAATAATTTGTAAGCAATCATTCCAATAACAGTAGCTCTCTCTCAATCTAGATGCCATATAGTGCCTTAGCTTAGCTATTACTGTTGTACACGTCGTCGCTTCAGTTTGCCACGGTATTATCATTACAAGATTGTTACACGGATTGATCACTCGGCTCGTGGCTATTGTTCTTACTACTTTCACTTCGTTTTTTATATCGACTTTATGGTTTTTGATATCCATAAGTCTTGTTACGTAAGGCAATAAGTTTGATTTGCTTAGTTAAAACTCGAAACTTGCATGTTCATTCGACAAATTGAGCGCCATGCTTTTACATACGTAATCAGCTGTGTCGGATCGGATTAGCATCGAGATATATAAACACAGACATTCTTTCTTCAGCGTATATCTAGTATCGGCGTTGCAGGAAATATGTTATTTAGAGACTATTCATTATTTTTCTAGAGCGTAATCGTTCCCACACGAGAGCTCGGTATTTCTTGTGAGCACTGTCATTACGCTTTTTGTCATAAGTCGTACACTACCTGGGTGGGCATGTCTTACTCCAATTGCTGTAATAATCGGGTGCGTCGTAGATTCTATAACACTTTCACCGCTATTCGCTTCGCTTTCATGTGCTCAGCTCTTTGTGGCTGTTTTAGGTATTGCGATTGCTTCTGCTTTTGTGCTCTTGTCGGTTTGGTCATCATTCTTCTTATGCAACGCGTGTGTCATTGGCATGGTGTTCGCTGTCATTTTGTCATCGGTTTCTTTTTTAATTATGTTTTAAGCGTCATTTTTAACATCTCATATATCTTTAGCGAACATGCCGTCTGTACCATTAAACAAGGCATTCCATTCAAACAGCTAGTTTGTTATTCCTCTTTATCCGTGTCATATCAATCGCTCAGCCACGGTCTTAGCTGAAACAGATCCTCTATTTTTAACCGCCATTTCCTCTTCACGGTTTTGTCACGCAGTGTTTCTCGGCTCCTTGTCAAAAGTTACGACTGTCAGAGTTTGCCTTTAAAACTTCTCGAAATAGGGCATAAGATTGAGTGGGGGATTTCTTCGGGGGTCTTAAGATACTGTTATAGTTTATTTGGGATCGTTGGCGGTTTTGTCCTGTTGTTACAAAGATTCGACGTGTCGTGAATGTTATTTCGTTTTTCAGAACGTAATCTCATACTTGTGTGGAACGTGCGTTCCTTATTTTAGTGAGATTTTTCATCTCTTTAATTATACTTAATTCTGTTCATTAAGTTATAGTAGATTTTCAATAAACATTTTACTTTGTAAAGATACTGAATAATCGACACCAACAATGAGTTTTAGTTTCATTCCTGCTAATAAAGCTGTCGTGTAACTCGCTTCACCTCAAACTGTATTTATCTGTACGCTCGTGTCTAAACCCAAAGGCTAATGGGCAATCAGGCATCACGACCCAAGATTAGCGCTGTACATGTCTTCCCTTACGCAACGAGGGTCATCGCACTGACTGCACTACTTTGTTCTACCCTGTGAATCATGTTACGCTCCACGTTAACGTTTCTAATTATACACATGAAGGTCATTGAAGTGATTCAAGTTTGCAAACATGTGTGCGGAATGCCTGTCAGATAGCTTATATTCTTGTTTCAGTCCTAATACCCGTTTTCACCAACGACTCCTAAAATTTAAGGAATCCCTTAGCTCTTTTAGGTGACACCTAAGACCAATTTCCGTTTCACCAACGCTTAAGTAACACCTAACTGCTTAGGGGGCCCCCTAAGTTTAGGGGCTCGAATATTGACCCCCTAGCGCTAAGTGACAGTTCGCGCAGTCGCAGATGCGTTTTAATTTTTATAGGTTATCGTGCATTTGTTATGCAATAATTAACTAAAATTGATAAGATTTATATAAAATGGAAGGCATAAATGATTTTGTAGAGTTTGGAAGCTGTTGAATAATTAGATTTAATATTCACATCAAACTTATTTAGATCAGACTGAAGATCAGATGATTTAACAAAGTATGATGGATGCTAAAGATTTTTCATATGATATACCTACTCGTAGAATGTCGAAAGAAAGCGTGCTTTTCATACTTAAAAAAATATTATATTATAGGTATTTGGAATATAAGGATAACTCAGAAAAGAAGAAGAATAGTTCTGTATAAAGGAAGACCTCATCGCAGCTGAATGAATGCCTAATATTCATCATCAGTCTATTAATGACCCTCAGAATACAAAACAAACCAGAAGCCGCGTTCAATTATAACAACACGCCGCGCACTGTGTCAATTTATTATTGATTTCGCTATCCGTTTTCACTTAAAATATAATCCTGTTCTGTTTTTTATAAACCCAACGGCATTTCTGCATGTAGGAACCACACGAGAAGCGATTAATTAACACGCGCGCTCGCGGGTTCTGGTCTGTTCTGTATTATACGGGTTTCAAAGAAATCGAATAACAATGCTTTGAAAACATGTACAGTTCATGAATAAATAATCAGATCTAATCATTCCAGTTTCAGTCAATGAATGCTCGCTAATAAACTACAATCATCGCACCGAAAGTTCGAAAAAAACTTGATGGTTAAAAACTGTCACTGTAAGTTCTTATTTTTCTGGATGGCAAAGATAATGCCATACAGCCTTAGTCAACATTCAAAAATAAGAAATAAGACTTCAATTTAGTATTGTTTTTAACATGTTTGTTTGATTTTTTATACACGATTTTTGAAGTTATTTCTCTTAAAAAAAATATCCGTACAAAACCGGTTTTAGAAATCACTGTAGATATAACAAACCGTCACTTAGTTAGGGGACCCCTATTAAGGTATTACCTAGGTTGGTGAAAATGAAATTAGGTTAGGGAGAGATATAAGGGGCCACTTAGGATAGGGGTCCCCTGACTAGGTGATGACTTAGGTGTCGTTGGTAAAAACGGGCATAAGTCTATTTTTTTGCCGTTGCCGTTGTTTCAAACTTGAAAATTATAAGTAGCTAAGTTGTTTTGATTATTTTTTAACTGAGCGTAGATTTGTCTATCTTAGATGTTTTGTGTGACGCTCTTATTTTGTGTATTAGCTGGTCATTGTTATTTCGTATTATTGTCATTTTCCCTGGTCTTTCATACACCCACACTTGTATTAACACCTCTTGATAGACAATGTATCATTACTTATTAACTCTTATTATTTCCTCCGTCCATACCGTAAGCAAATCTTTACAACAGATACATAGGCAAAGGTCAAAACCAAGTAGTATGGTGATCTATGTATACTGGGTACATTCTGTAGCATTCGTTAAGTCCTCCTCTAAAGCGAGGGCGGCAAAGAGCCATCGAAATATTGTCAAAGGCGCGTATTTAGGTCGAGGGGCCGGCGTGGAATAACCCACAAGTTTGCGGCTACTATGCCTTTAGGCACTATGAATTTTAATTACCTACCCAGATTTGGGTAAACTGTGTTTTGGGGCAATAACGCCGGCCGGTATACACTTTGGGTAAACCGGCGGAAATTACTACCTAGACCGAATTTAGAAATTGATTATGTATTCGTGCTTCCTAATATTTTAGTGCTAAACTTTTTAAAGGTTTCTAAAAATAAATACGGTAAATAAACATCGTGTACTCCCTCAATAAAATTCCGTCATTTTCCATGGTCAAGCTGTCAATCTGTTTCCAAAACATAAAATTCGAGATCACCCGTAAAAGCAGAACCTTGAGCGCAAACGTAAATAAAAAAACACGGATTTAACTATCCCAAACGACGCGTCACGTGTATTTACGGTTCACTAGCTTTTATAAGCGACTGAACTCCATGATGATAGAACAACGTTCATTTAGTTCCGTACAGGGTACAGGCCTTCCGAAGGTTAAAAACTGAAAGCTGTCACAATTAAACTTAGGCTTTTATTGTGAGCTATAGCAGAAGTCTCATTTGTTCAGTGTCTCAGCTGATTGATGCTATGCTATGGGGCGATAGGACCAATGCTATATAATTTTAGATTTACAAATACAGTTTATATGTAGATGTACCAGAACCTTCAATCAATACTTTCCGGTACGCTCGAGGCAAACTAATTCTTAGTATATCATTAGATAAGCCATATCCAATATCTACTGACACGAGACTACATTTCTTAACTTTCTGGTTAATCTCACAAAATAATGTGTTAAACAGATGGCGGCTTAGACTTATCCTGTTATGAAATGGTTTGCATCAGACGTTGTTATTTCGAGCGTGGACTCGATCTCTCGTAGTAACACGTACTACAAAGCTTTACAAGTTTTACAGCAGGCATTTCATTCATTATTATGCACGCCAGAAACTATGGCGTCGTATATCATAAGTTTTATCATATTTTTGTTACGTATCGTCATTCTCGTCGAGTCTTTTAACAACGTCTTGTCGCGAAAGACAGAGATTTATGCCATTAGCAAGTTTTGATAATAGAAGTTATACGACTCTGTCATCTTATGCTGCTTGACTTAGTAAATTGTTGGAAGAGACAAAGACAAGAATTTCTCGTAGTCTATTATCATGGTACATACTAACCTTATGTTTGGTTTTTACTGATGTGGAACGATCGGAACGAATGTACGAGGGCTGTTTGATAAGTACCCGTTTTCTAAATATATTAATATCACTGGCCGCAAATAAGTATACCACCTTTTTAAGCCATTTTTCAGAGGCGGGAAAATTTAAAAAAAAAATGGCATTCTTTGTTTTTTTTCTCATTTGACAACGATTCAGTGAAGGCGTGAACTTAAAATTGTTAAAATGGAGAAAGAACAGTATCGGTCTGTAATTAGATTCTTATTTTTGGAAGGAAAAACATGTGATGAAATAAAAGTAAGAATGCAAGCGGTTTACCATGAATGTGCGCCTTCTATGACAACCGTCAGATATTGGTATAACGAGTTTAAGCGGGGGAGAATAACCGTCTTTGATGAGGATCGCCCAGGCCGGCCAGTTGAGGTGACTACAGACGATATGGTTAAGAAAATTGAAAATATCGTTTTAGCCGACCGCCGAATTAAACTTCGAGAAATCGTTGATGCTGTAAACGTTTCAATCGAGAGGGTACAACACATATTAGAAGAAAAATTAGGTATGAAGAAAGTATCGGCGAGGTGGGTGCCGCGTTTACTCACGGAGGAGCAAAAACGGAACCGACTGACTACTTCGGAGCAGTGTTTGGCCGTGTTCAAACGTAACCCGAAGGAGTTTCTGCGTCGTTTCGTGACCGTGGACAAAACGTGGGTCCACCACTACACCCCGGAAATGAAAGAGCAGTCGAAGCAGTGGATTTTACCAAATGACCTGCTCCAAAGAAAGCAAAAACCGTCCCATCGGCTGGAAAGGTCATGGCGACCGTTTTTTGGGATTCGCATACATATTGACTATTTAGAAAAGGGGAAAACAATAACAGGGCAGTACTATGCCAATTTATTGGATGAATTTGACGCCGTGTTGAAGGAGAAACGACCCCATTTAAAAAATAAAAAAGTACTGTTTCATCACGACAACCCCCTGGCTCATTCGCCCAGATTTGTGACGGCTAAATTAGCACAGTTACGCTACGAACTATTGTCTCACCCCCCGTATTCTCCAGATTTGGCCCCATGCGATTTCTTTTTGTTTCCCAACCTAAACAAAGGCTCGGTGGCAAGCGATTTGGATCAAATGACGAAGTCATTGCCGCCACAGAGGCCTATTTTAATGACTTTCCAAAATCATACTTTTTGGATGGTTTATTGAAGCTTGAGTATAGGTGGAACAAATGTATAGAGTTAAAAGGTGACTACGTAGAAAAATAAATGCATATATACAAAAAAAAAAGATTTTTTTTCCATAAACGGGTACTTATCAAACGGCCCTCGTATATAAGGCTGTCAAACCGCGAGAAACTTTTATAATTTATTGCTGACCTGTTTTTCCAGCGCGCACTTAAAAACTCAATACAAATATAGGTGAATCCATTTAACCAATACCGAACTCTGTGTGTTCATCATCTCAGTTACAATTCTGGCATTATTCCAGAAACTGTAATATATTTAACACTGCTCACCCTATAAGAGCCCTTCTGAAAACAGTTGCTATGGTCACGTCTGACCCATTTTTTACGAACTATAATGGTGTGAGGAAATGATTCCGGTATATCGTGTCAAAGCGCCTATTTTCGAGCGACAATAAGTACTTCCGGAAAAACTAAATTTGATAGCAGAAAACGAAGGTGAAGAACGCCTCTTACAATTATGATGTTGCGAATGTTGCGATGAATGATAATTTTAGATATATCTTAATTACCACGCATGCTGATAGTGCTATGTGGAACGTTCATACAAAACGACTGTAGACTGAACACTCAAAAGTATTATTAAATCACTACATAACATTTCACCGTTTGAAGTTGAAGTGTTAGTTATATGCTTGGCAATAATTCTTTAAACTTCATAGGGTTATCTCCGACTCCTAGGATTACAAATCAATATTTTATTATGTGAACATGTTGTTTGAAATAACTGGTAGTTTTTGGTAAACTAATTAGAGCACCCCATCACACTTGTCAGCTTTAACTTTTCGTCACATCGGCCCACTCAAATCCAGTCCCCCGCAAATCGCACACTTTGCGGGAGATCCAAACAGCTTCAAACAGGGCATTATTTAAAGTAGTTTATTTCGAAACACGGGTAACGATCGTTTTACTGCGTCTAGGCAGTGAAACTTTAAGAGCATAGAGTTAGAAAAGCTAGGTACACCAAATGCGTAGAAACTTCAAATCTAGTTTTCCTCAGAATCGTCTGTGTTTGTTGATGATAGAGAACAGTTGGCAGAAAAAAGCGCTAAGTATCTAACAGATGCATTCACAATGATTTAAGCAAGTCTCTTTTGTTATAGGTATAACGGCTTTTATAGACCATGAAAGCTTCGGTGGCTTAGCTACTTTAACTGCTGAGTCCCTATTCCGAAGTCTGAAATTCGAAGTTCATGTCCGATCATCCCTCACGCTTTCGTGTTAACCTATGTTGGCATGAGCGGGACCGTTGGATACGAACTCCGAATTTCGAACTTCGCTGTAGGGGCTTTGACCGTTGTATCTCGGAATTTCTTGCACTACGCGAGCGACACTGTTTTCTAGAGGTGTGAAATGTAAACACTGTCTATTGCTTGTGGTAGATTGAAAATATAATATCTACTTTTCTATTATCATTGTCACATTTTTCTTCGAAAGAAAAGTGTCGTGGAATAAAGACACACCTGACTTTGTTTCGCATTTCCATAGTCTATGTGCATGAGGTGTGGTTATAATCTGTGGCTGCGGTCCGCTGACCTGATTCCAGAACATTTGAACCGTGAAACCGATGTCTTACACGCCGTTATCGTGGTTTTCGAATTTATTGCTGTGTTTATTAGTTAATACTATGCTCGACGTTAAATTATGGTCTCAGAGCTATATTTTTGCGATCAACATAAGCGACAGCGTTTACTGTGTTTAAAACGTGTCTCCTGTATATTGAGGGTTGCGTAGGTAGGTAAAGCGAGACTAAAGGACATCAATATAGTGCTCGTTAATACGCTGAAGCGTTTAAGTACTTAATTCATTACTTATGCTGGCACGGTCTCACCTCCATTGGCTATTCGTATTAGAGTGGCGCTATTTGTATCTCCGTCGCTTAATTGCGAAACAATAATGATGTATCTCTTTTTATTAGACGCATAACGCGATGTGGTTCCGCCAGCAAATAAACATGAAACATGACAAAAAAAAAACAAACTAACGCAACGTCGGTACCCAACACAAATGCCTAACGCCACAACTTAACAATCGTCTCCTAATAGGAAACAAATGAACTAAACAACCCATCAAAATGAACCGCGACTATTACAAAGTATCCTACACCAACCGCATGAGCACGATAACGGATGATGTCCTCGACAACGACAACGATACGGAATTCAACGCGAACCAGTTCAAACTGTTCGATGACTTCACGACTGACCTTCGGATGAACTTCAACTCCAGCTGCTTCCAGTTGAGGAGGCGAGGCGACCCCAACGACTCCGGCGTGGACATGGAGAACGGGAATCCTATGGATGATGTCAATGACGGTGATCTGGTAAGTTAGGTAATGGGAAACTGCTGGTTTTCCTATCGCAGCAAAAGACATCTTTTTGTTTCGTACAGATATGACTTCGCGTGCTCTGCCACATTTTGCAGAAGTTGGGTTAGGTTAGGTTAGGTTAGGTTAGACTAAGACATAATGAGAACGGGATATTGACCGCGATTACCTTATAGCAATCTATTTCGACGCAGTTGCACGCATCATGATTTAGGGCAAACTGACGAAACGGTTAGAAGTTTATTGCTGCGGAATATCGGGAGCTCGTCAAATCTATAAGATAATCGCGGACAATATCCCGTTCTTATTATGTCTTATGTAACTAACCGCAAAACTGTTGTTGTTGGGTTAGACTGTTTCTGATGGAATAGTTTATTATCAATAATTGCGTATCGTAAATAGTTAAACCTGGTACAAGAATTATTTCAGAGTCACTTTTCGTTATTTCCTCTTTAGTTTTGGTGTAGGTAATTTTACTTGTTTAAAAGATCTTATTATTTTTATTTTAAGCCTGATCTGTCACACTAACCCGAGGTTAACTTGAGGTATTGGTATCGTCTGACGTTACGTTAATCCCGGGTCTGTGTACAACCCAGCTATTAGCAAGACGGCCTTAAAGGTGTGAATTAAATGATACCTCGTTCTTCAAGTAATTCTGCCCACCCTGAAACAAAAGCGCATCGACCTTCAGCCCCCAGAAAAGCCGGCGCGAATCGGTTCCTGCCGCGTGGCACCGATCGTTCAAAATGCCGGTGCCACCCATTGTGCGGCCGTAACTCCGTCCATTGTCCACTACATACAGTCGTGAATGTTCCCCGGCGTCGAAGAGAATGATTCGCGGGGCATTGTTTGAGGTCTAGGGGGGGGGGGGGGGGGGGGGGTAATTATTTATTGACCTTTGGGATTGGTCTATGATGTAGCCTGGTATAACGACTCGATAGACCGACGGCAGAAAAATAACCTCTCCATACCACCGACGCGATATCGGGTCGGGCGGTTTTCCTCGCGTGCAAAGCTTTATTGAAAAAGGAAATTATAGTTTTTTGATGTTTTGTGGTACTGGTAATCGAAGGGTGGAAAAGTTGAAGGTGTATGTTGAAGTAATTCCAGTAATTGCCAGAACCGATTTTGATTAACCATAAGAATAAGATCATAATTAGTTGCGACGTTTTATTCTCTGCACATTGCTACACTTTATTTGTCGAGAGTAAATATCGAAGAAATACTAGTTTGATCATTATGTGTTGTATACCTTACATGCGATTTCGCTGTCGTAATCGTAAATAACAACAAATCCATAATTTGCAGAAAATATTGCGAAATTGTCAACGAATAAAACGACTAGGCGATTAAATTAAAATGGGCTCCAATAAATAGGTAGAGGGAAAAGTAAATCTTAATTAATAAACCGAGAAAGCATTCAAGGGATATGATAGGTGATTGATGATTTTCTTTAATGGAAGAGCAAGCTCACTAATGCAAGTTCCAATCCGTCCATATTGTGCTTCACATGACACTTTCAGATAGTACAAATTACAGAAAACTGTACCACGCTGATGAGCAAGAATAACGGGTCACTTTCTATACGAAGCTGTATGAAAAGTGACCCTTGTGAGATGTTGTTAAAAAGTCGCAAATGTTGGTGATAGTTACACATCGGTACAGTCACTAGGGATCGTAAAATACGAGCAAAATCGATTGTAATGGACGTATGACTACTACGATCCCTGATACGACGTACCATTATTATTTGATAGTAAGAATACGAACAGACTTTTTTGATTTTCTTAAGACCATCAATAATGTTGACAACATTTTCGATATGAATGAATATTTTATCATAAAGAGAACTAGGTACTTGGAAAAATTGTCACATCGCAAATCTGTTAGTAACCGTCAAGTGTTGCTTAAAAAAATGCTACTAGACCGATGTGCGGTGGTAGTGTTGACGCATCATAACTCATAACATACACGAGTAATTTAGTTGTAGTACTTAATAGTACGCTGACCTAAATGTGTCGTTCCCGATTAGATCAGCTGTAATTTATTGACATGTCACGATATGCGTATACGACTATAAACGTAAATTTTATGCTCGTTACAACGCCATACTCGAGAGCGTACATTTTTAATACATTTTTAACTTTGTTTTGCTTCTTAAAATTACACGTTTTATAGACGTGCGTGTATAACCTTTTTAGTTCATCATTGTCATGCCTTACGCATTCCGTGTTTCGTTTAATTTATTGTCCTGTCCAATGGGAACTCGTTTGTTTAACGAATGACGTAAGCACAGCGAGTCATTGTGCCCATGTGTTAAAGCCACTTATGTGTCCATACGGGCACTCATAATAAATGCAAAGACTTATTAGCGCGCCTAGAACAGGAAACAATACTGGGCCTCCCTCTGCCGTATTTTATAATTGGATCAATAACAGTTTTCGTGGTTTTGAATTTTATACACGTATCGCAATACCGTTGGGAGTCGTGGCGAAACGAAATTTTAGTGTCAGTTGGGCTTCCTGTAAAAAAATATGTATGACTATTTTTACTTTTACAGAGGGTTGAGACGAAAGTATTTCCTTGTTACCTTTAATTGCGCGCAACCGGTCGGTACTTTAATGCGTCGATAAAAATACCTCCGACCTTATATACAGCACGGGAATGGTCGTACTCGTACGGTCGACCTTGACCGGCTGACATTTCATATTTCGACCGTAATCACTCTCAAGCCGATTACCTCACGACACTGCACTACCACCTTCACCCATTTCACCTTATAAGGATCTCGTTTTAACAGTCGCATTTCGGCTTGTTACAGTTGGAGAACGAAGTTATGGTAGATCCTTGGAGCAGCATGGACTCTTCTAACTCACCGTTAACTGATTCCGGACCGTCCGCCAGCGATGACTGCACCCCGTCGACGTCGAGTGAACCCCCCCGCGGGTCCCAAGAACCCTCCCCTCTTTCCCCGGAAGCGCGCCGCCCCATGGACCCTACAGACACCAAACCCATACCCCCTAAGACAGACAAGGCGCGCTCCCGAGACCTCACACTAGCACTGGAGACCTTGGAGCCCGACCCCCTGCGCCGCCCGCATTTCCTCGACGACGACTACCCGCTCGCGACAAAATCGAACATCGAATGCCGCATCCCCAAACCGCACTTCCTCGACCATTCCCCGTCACCTGACGAATTCGACGAACGAAGTGACGTCACCAACCCTAACTTCCTAGATGACGAAGTCGATGACGACAATCAGGGACAGAAAAAGGCCGGCGCCCTTCCCAAAAAACCTGTAAAGACACCCACTTATTTACCCCAAGATGACCGGCCGCACAGAACGAGTTACAGAAGCACGCTTCATTACGGGTTAGAAAATGCTGCGCGGTCCAGCGAACGTGACAAACGGGCTTCGCAACTGTACCGAGGGACGTGGCCCGGGGAACGAGACGTCTGGACCGGCCACGACTCCGCCAGCGTCAGAAGCTTCTCCAGCAACGGATCCGCTGAAAGCCACAGACCCTCCTCGAACTTAGAAAACAAAATGGAATGCGTCTGCTCTCTAATATCCCTCCTCAGTCTGTCTCCAGAAAACAACGCCGACCTCAGCGGCCCTCTACTAGAAATGAGCAGATCGGTGGAAAGCTGTATCGCCATGAGACAAGCCGGTTGCATACCGCTACTGGTACAGCTGATCCATTCGAAAGTGCCCAGAGAGACTCGGGATCGTGCTGCCAAAGCGCTGCGGAACATCATCCACACACAGACCGACGACAAATGTGGCAGACGAGAAGCGAGGGTGTGGAGACTATTGGAACAAGTCAGAGAATACTGCTACATACTAGAAGACGTAGTAGAAAACAGAAAAGAAGGAAAAGAGGTTGTCGAAGATGATGGCACCAAGCATCCGAGCCAAAGCGTCGCGGCGCTTATGAAGCTCTCCTTCGACGAGGAGCATAGGCATGTAGTATGCCAGTTGGGTGGGCTCCAAGCATTAGCAGCTTTGGTCAGTGGGGACCAAGCCGCGCACGGCAGCAGAGCTGACGACAACACCTGCCTCACCATGAGGAAGTACGCCGGTATGACGCTGACGAACCTGACGTTTGGCGACGGCAACAACAAGTCGCTGCTGTGCTCGTTTAAAGATTTCATGCTCGCGCTGGTTGAACAGCTGGAGTCGCCCAATGATGATATGAGACAGGTACAATTTTTTTTACTTTAGGGATTTTTTTATTACGGAAATGATCTTTTAGGAGTTTTCTCATCTGTTTTCCTCTGGGTTTTCAGGTAACAGCGGCGGTGCTAAGAAACCTGTCATGGCGAGCTGATTCAAGCAGCAAACAAGTTCTAAGAGAGGTCGGTGCTGTCAAAGGTCTTACTAAAGCGGCGATGACCTGCCAAAAGGAAGCTACCCTCAAATCCGTGCTGTCAGCTCTCTGGAACTTAACAGCGCATTGTTCGATGAACAAGGTAGCCCTGTGCTCTGTTGACGGAGCTTTAGGATTCCTAGTCGATATGTTGAGTTACGACTCGCCAACGAAAACGCTAGCGATAGTAGAAAACGCCGGCGGCATCATGAGGAACGTGTCGAGTCACATCGCCGTCCGCGAAGATTACAGGCAGATTCTCCGAGAGAGAAACTGCTTGAGTGTCTTACTGCAGCACCTCAAGTCGCCGAGTCTGACCGTCGTTAGCAACTCTTGCGGCACCCTCTGGAACCTCTCCGCGAGGTGCCCGCAGGACCAACAGTTCTTATGGGACCATGGCGCCGTGCCCATGCTCAGAAGCCTCATCCATTCCAAGCACAAGATGATCGCCATGGGCTCCGGCGCTGCCCTCAAAAACCTACTCAACTCTAAACCAGGAAAGACGCACATAATCTCACTCGACACGACCGCTAGGACAATGAACTTACCAGCTCTACCCACACTTGGGGCCAGGAAACAGAAGGCTCTAGAACAAGAGTTGGATCAGAACCTAGCTGAAACTTGCGACAACATCGAACCGGCGACATCCCCTACCACTAGCAACAGGGAAGAGAAGAATCTCTTCACGGCCACCGAGCGTCAGATCGCCATGAACTTGGAGAGGCACAGAATGACGTCCAGCTCACCCTTGATGGGTGCTCTGACGTCACAGATATCGCTCAGTCACAGCGCACACTTGGCCAGTTATTTGAGCTGCAGTAACACTCTACTCAAAGGTGCTTTGGTCACTCGTTCTACAACGGGAAGCTCGAACAACGTGAACCGTTCAGACAGCAAGGACTCTGTCACTAGCACGCATTCGGATACAGTCTTCGAAAGAGTCATGCGTACAGGCAAGGTTCCTGTTCCTACTCCGAGAAACAAAGGACTGATGAAGAGTGAGACGGGAGGCGAAGCGTTTAAGTTGTCCTCGAAGCCCTTACCCAAGGACGGGGTCCTCCGGTACCCCACGCAACCACCTATACCCCCACCGAGATCTACTGACATGAGAACAAACTACACGGAATCTGGTTACGACGTCGACCAGGATTCCTGCGACCAGCCCATAGATTTCAGCAGAAAGTACTCGGAAACTAAGACCAACGAGCCGGAACCGTCCTTGGCTGAAGAGAAACCTAAGTCAGAACCTGCCAAGAAGTATAAAAAAGATAATCCGAGCACGTTCGGTGATTACCAAGAGACGGACCTGGACCAACCGACGGATTACTCCCTGCGCTACGCGGAGCATCAGTCGGAGAACGGCTCAGACGACTCGGAGCCCCCCGGACCTTCCGTGCACGAGGACACACTCAAACACTTCGCCACCGAAGGCACTCCGTACGAAACGCCCATCATCTTCTCGACCGCCACATCCATGTCCGATCTAAGAATAATCGGGAAAGACGGGAAACCTAAAGCCACTCCTAGCGTCAAGGAAAACCCTGAGGTTATGACGCATTCGGATGAAAAAGACACGTGCTCTATCGAAGATCCTCCGAGACACGACAATGATAGAGCTATAGTTACTCCTCAGAACCCCGAGCCTATTCCTGAGAAACGAAGTCTGTTTGACACCAAGTTCAGCTCCGGCATGATCAGCCCTGAGAAGCCTGTGAACTATTGCGATGAAGGGACTCCGGGGTACTTTTCTAGGGTGTCTTCGCTGAGCAGTCTCGGTGAACCGACTGAGGAAGACAGCCTGGCGAAGAAGAACGCAATGGCTACTATCAACGTGGAGCCCGGCGTTCAGGACCAGAGTGCCAGTTCTTCTAAGGACAAAGAGGGTGAGTTTCAACAATCTAGTGTGAAAATTGTAACATAACTATAGCATTTTGAGACTTTCTAAGATGTTTCACCAACGTTGCAATGACAATTTGATCTATATTTCATTACCAATAAGAAGCGCGTTAAAACAAAAGATTCGTCAAGTCAGCAATTTACACCGAACTGTCGTTGTAAACTGACATTTATAATGTTAGTAAATGAGCGTTGACATGCCCTCATTATGCCTTTATTATGGAAGAGTTAACGGAACCTAAGTTCAGCACTAAAAATCCCCTTAATGAAAAAGTTGATGAAATAAATTTGCAACGCGACGCTTGAGATTTCAACCAGTTGAACGCCCTTTGTCCAAATTTGAATTCTCTATTGACGACCGTAGTGGTTAGAGACCCTGACTATGAAGCTTGAGGTTCCGGGTTCAATCCCCGGCCGGGGCAGATGTTTGTATGATGAATACGAATGTCAGCTAGTTCTCGGGTCTTGGATGGTTAATATATATCCGTTGTCTAGTACCCATAGTACAGGCTTTGCCTAGTTTGGGACTAGGTCAATTGGTGTCAATTGTCCCATGGCATTTATTGATCTATTCTGACTAACATAGAGGTAGCATAAGGGCGGTTTGGTAAGTGCTTGTATGACTGCAGGGTCGAAAGCGGTGACGTTCGCGACGGAGCCGCTGGCGAGCTCGCCGCCGTCGCCGGGCCGCTGCGTGGCGGACACGCCGCTGATGTTCTCGCGCGCGTCATCGCTCGGCTCGCTGCCGTCCGGCGACGACCAGCCCGACCTCGGCTCCGTGCTGTCGTCAGTCAGGTCAGTCTGGTACCCATCACACAAGCTCTGCTTCATTTGGGACTAGGTCAATTGAAGGGTACACGGAAAGAACATGTCTGGTCACCTTAGCAACTTTTGAGTTTTCGCGATTGGACAGTTTGGAACGATGTAATTATTCATATAATTTTCGTATACATATTTTCTGAGCGGTAACGTATAGTCTATTGAGTGCTCTACACATTGAGATTAAAATCACAAATCTCGATTTAAAAATAGGCCACTAGACATGTTACCTTATAGGATTACCTTACTGCATCGAAATATCGGGAGCTCATCAAACCTATAAGATAATCGCGGTCATTATCCCGTTTTCATTATGTCTAATGCAATTAACCGCGAATCATTTAAAACTGTTAGACATGTTCTTTTCGTGTAGCTTCCAAATGGTATCAATTGTCCCGCGATATTTATTATCCTACTAATATTATAAATACGAAAGTTTGTGACTTGTTCACGCTGAAACGGCTAGACGGATTTAGCTGAAATTTGGAATGGCAATAGCTTATACCCTTGATTAAAACAGGCTTCATCCCGGAAAATTGTATAGTTCCCGCGAGATAGCGACAACCGAATTCAACGCAGACGAAGTCGCGGGCAACAGCTAGTTATTAATGTTTTTTTTACTTCGTTTCCAGTCGGCTGACTTCAGGCTGCATATCACCGAGCGAGATCCCGGATTCCCCTGGCGCGCCGGCCAGCCCGCGCGCCAGCCGCCCCGCCTCGCCGCCGCCGAGTAAGCGTTAGGCTAGAGTCGGTCAGGACCTAAGAACTGTTAGGAATGGATTCCCGTCGCGGACCGAAAGGAACTAAATCCTTTCGCACGATTTGAATCGGTCTTCGCACAGTAGGTAGAGGAGTGGAGTGGATGAATCGCTTGAGCGGTACGGAGCGATTGAGAGTGACCGAGACCGAGGAGGGAGATAAATAGCGCTCGTTCAAAGTGTCTCCAGAGCAAGTGGGAGTGAGATGAACAACTATAATTTCGTTCCGTGCAGGTACCATACAACTATCTTTGGTTCCGTGTCCTTTAGAGATCAAAACAGTTCTAACTCGTTCACTGAACTAAAGGAACTAAAAGACCGAACTAGTTCCTTTCACCGATTGAACGAGATCGGAGCGCTCCCTTTAAAGACCGAGCAGGCACAACTCTAGTAAGCATTACTATAGTCATTTAGGGCCTTATTCATAAACGACACTCAAGCCTCTGTTAGCTAAAATAGGTTTTGTCCTCTTCTTACTAATGGAAATGTCAATGTGACAAAAAAGGACAAACGAACTTTAACGGCATTTTAGTTAAAATGGGTTTATGAATAAAAGGGTTAGACTATGGTCTCCTATTAAATGCTATACGCGGCGTCAGACTTCAGCGTAAACGTTCCGATCGACGTCTGAACGCCAGACACAGCGTCAGCGGTCAACACATCTCAAACGCGAACGACGACGTCTCGCTCACAACAGAAGTCTACAGACAGTGCTCGCGTGTAGTTGTGTGATATAAATTGGATTTATATTCTACACTTTTAGCGGTGTTTGTGTCACTTGAATTGACTATAAGAATAGTACGTTGCCAATACGTGCCGTTGGAGGCGCGACGACGAGACGTTTTGTGTTAAAAATTACACTATCTAGAGGCTCATCTGTCTGGCTAGCACGACTGGCCGCGACTTTGTTTGTCGCGCGAAATTACATTACCCGTCCCGTTGCATTCTGAGTGACAGAAAAGGACGGGAACTACTGAGCATCTTTCTGGGCCGTGTTTTATAAGTACAAGTTACAATTTACAAGCGGAAGTCTCTAACAAAAGGTGACAGAAGACGGCTTTGGTCAACTTAACCAAGGACGATTAAACCAAGAGGACTGCCAATGGCTATATAATGTCGCGTTCCTGTAAAATAATGAGCCTGCTGTAGCTAGTTTCACTATAGAGAGGTCTCTGTACCATTAATTTTGTGTGACACTTAGACCTCTGGCGGCTAACACAATAGCGTCATCTATGAACTGAGAGAAAAAACGAATTTAGAAGGCGCTATTGTATTAGCCAGATCTAAATGTCACACCAAATGAATGGTACAGAGACCCCTCCGTAATAAAACTAGCTACAGCAGGCTTATTATTTCAAAGGAACGCGGCATCGTACAGACACTAGCAGTCCTCTTGGTTTTATGGTCCTTGACTTAATAAATAAATAAATATCATGGGACAAATTGACACCAATTGACCTAGTCCCAAACTAGGCAAAGCCTGTACTATGGGTACTAGACAACGGATAAACATACTTATATAGATAAATACATACTTATATACATATTAAACATTCAAGACCCAAGAACAAACATTCGTATTCATCATACAAACATCTGCCCCGACCGGAATTCGAACCCGGGGCCTCAAGCTTCATAGTCAGGGTCTCTAACCACTAGGCTATTCGGTCGTCAAATTACAAGCGGAAGTCTCTAACAAAAGGTGATAAAATACGGCTCTGGGAGGCTAGCACGCGTGCCATTTTTCACTGATTCCGTCACTATGAAAGGGACGCACTGCGCGACAAGTGACAAAATGGCGCGCCGTGCTACATGTGCTGGTCAACTTAACAAAGGAACTTTGTTTTTTTTTCCGCCAGTTTGCCTGCCAGAGCCGCACCGTCAGGTGTCAGTGTTCGAGGAGCGCACGTCTCAGTTCATGGTGGAGGACACGCCGGCGCACTGCTCGCCGCCCAACCTCAGCAGCCTGAGCAGCCTCACCATCGACGAGGAGATCAAGGTGAAACCTTTGTGACCTAAAATCACCTTGACATTGGCCTAAACCTTAATTTCTGCCGCTGCTTTGGCCCACCTCAAGACTCCCTATCAGGTGGGTATTGTGCAAAATCCCTCACTAAGTTTTATGATCGTAAAGTATCGTAACTTTAAAAATACCCATCGGTTTTCTCTTAAGAACATCCACCTCCCTTTTAACCTCTTTAGGGTTGAAATTTTCAAAAACTGTGAATCACGTGCTCATTTATTTGTCTTGAAAAAGATTTCACTAGATTTCATAATGGTTCCTTAATTATTTTTTTTCATTCACACTTCCACGACCTTTTTCCATCGGCTTAGAGTTCAAATTTGATTTCTTTTGAAAAATATATTCACTAACTTTCATGGTTGTAAATTTAAAAATATCGTTTTCCCATACAAACTTCCACCACCCTGGCCATGTCCACTAAGATCACACTTCGATAGTAGGAATACTTTTCAAATCTCGAAAAAAAAACAAATATTTTTTTTACAGCCAACGCAACTGGATACAAAACTGTTAGAAGATAGCTCCAAAAATGATCTGGAAGAGAGCGCCCACGCGCCGCAAGCGCTCCCCGCTAGGACCATTGTCAGCGAACCGCTCACAGGTGACTTACGGGTTTTTTTTTACATTAATTTTTTTTTAAATTCATAGTGACACGAAGACAGTAAAAATTTTTCGTTATTAAATTTCCTATGTATTTGTCGATCCTGCACATGTAGCAGGGCGCGCCATTTTGTCGCTTGTCGCGCAGTGCGTCCCTTTCATAGTGACGGAATCAGTGAACTGAGCGACAAACGACAGAATTTCACGAAGATCGGGTCATTTTTGGACATTTT
Organism: Clepsis dumicolana; assembly: GCA_963691665.1. Taxonomy (NCBI): domain Eukaryota; kingdom Metazoa; phylum Arthropoda; class Insecta; order Lepidoptera; family Tortricidae; genus Clepsis; species Clepsis dumicolana. The sequence goes on along the minus strand of OY829515.1, from coordinate 14,113,362 downwards.
TCATTTTTTTTTTCTTAAAACGGATCTACAAAAAAATCTATGTGATTAGCGAACCTGCTCACAGAATTTCAGGAGAATCGGTTGAGGATAGCCACCTGTAGAGAACTGCCGTACAGCGGGACAGCTGCACAGACGGTAGACATACGAAATAAATTTTGTCCAAGCTGAAACAGACGCTTCGCTAACTTCATTCGCTCGGTCAAAAACAGACATGGCTGTATGGACTTAGTTTTCTTCGCCCTTACCCTTGATTGATGATTAACACTTTTCCAGGCATATTACAATAAGCAACCACACAAGTATAGTTACAATTTCAACCCTAACACCAAAGATTTAAAATTCAAATCAAATTGAATTTACTAGAATAGTTACTTGTCTTAAAATTATTGTGAATGTACATTTGGATTTTTGCTAAGCCGCCCAGTTTGGTGCAGCCTGGAAAAGGGTTAAAATAATATATATTATCAACAAGTTGATAAACCCCCGGCATTGTCATTTCAAAGATCAATATTTCGAAAACGTGTGAACCGATTTGAATGAAACTTAGCTAAGAACCATCTCGATTAAACTAGCTTTCCATAAAAAAAACCGTATCGAAATAGATCCATCCGTTTGTGAGCTATGATGTCAAACTTATAACACACGTCTTTTTGGGTCAAAAAACGGACATGGCTGTATGGGCTTACTTTTCTTTGCCCTTACCCTTATGGGACGAATTAAAAAAGCAACGTTTATTGTGTCCAGGCGCGCAGACGCCGGGCGACACGTGCCGCGTGTACTTCACTGAGGACACGCCGGCCGGGCTGTCCGCGGCGGGCAGCCACTCCAACCTCTCCGCGCTGTCCGCCGAGTCGCGCGCGCGCGCCAGCGACACCAGCGACAGCGAGCACGCCAGCCTGCTGCACGAGTGCATACAGAAGGGCATCGACAAGGTGACACGCGATAATAATATAGTACATGATCTCAGTAGGAGTATCTTTTTGTATTTTTTCTCCCAATTTTTCATTTTTACACACACACACACACCCCGCACACCCCCCGGCACACGACCCGGAGTGTCGAGGATCCGGGTTCGATTCCCGGGGTTGGCATTTTTCTATGTATTCATGTTTCAGTGAGTTTATAAAAAATATAATAATATAGTAGTTTATGCGACTGCTACATAGTGAAATAAACGGATCACTCCCGTATGTCAGTCGACTATAGCTTCACATGTTTCGGACTAATCCGTAACCTTCCTCTGGGAGCACACGCCACGCCGGTGGCGAGACGTAAACTGCGCGCCGCGGCTCTGCTATTTCACTATGATTGAGTCTCACGGTAGTTTTATGTTAAAACTGCTACATAATTAGTGTTTTAAGGCCTAATTATGTGGAGTTGCATATCGATGTCGTATACTTTACTGCTGGTGGTGGTTGGCGGGGCTGGCGGCGAGCAGGTCATTTTCTACGGTTTCTGAACGCATTATAGAGGACTTAAGATATGTGTGTAGATAAAGTATCTAAGATGGGTTCAGAAGCCGAAGACATAATAAGCCTGTCACGAATTTGGCTATAATTTTTTTAAATCATGGAGGCGTATGTCCAGCAATGGACGTCTTTCGGCTATGATGATGATGGTGATAGACAAACATATCGAGCTGACGTTTCGTATCAATTTAATTTTTAAATTGAGGCCTTTTTTAGGGTTCCGTACCTCAAAAGGAAAAAACGGAACCCTTATAGGATCACTTTGTTGTCCGTCTGTCTGTCTGTCTGTCAAGACCCTTTTTCTCTGGAACGCGTGGAGGTGGCATGCTGAAATTAATACCAAATACTCAAGCCTGCGGTCCCTTGAGGCTGTGAAAAAATCAACCTTCTACGTCAACGCAATCAAAAGATACGGTCATCGAAAAGGCTATTTCCATACAAATTGACAAAATCCAAAAACCTAAAGGGCACTTCCAGTTGTCCTAAAAACTCTTATAGCACAACCACCCCAAAAAGTTCAAAATCTTAAATTTTTATGTCTGTCTGTAGATTTCGCAAACCAATATAAGTTGACCCTACACTGCGTACATTTTGCTTAGGAGCAGGGTTCGGCTTACACTGGACTTCTTAAAACACTGGGGAAAAGCGTTAAAATCTTTCTATGGGACTCTCGTGCGCAAGTCCGACTCGCACTTGGCCGTTTTTTTTTTTTTTCAATTGTATTGGTTTTTGAAGACGAAAATTGAAAAAAGAAACCAATTTTTTTTAGGACTGGAACACTATAAAAACTAAATTTTTAAATGAACTCATAATATCTGTACCACATTCCATGTCACATCACATTCGAAAGTAAAATGCGAATGACGTTTAGTACTTCAGTTGTTTTCTGTTCTTTACAAATTGTATGACGTGACGACCATGGCTCGGAGCGTTTTTGACGTTTAAAATTACAGGTAAAAAATACGTTTTTAATTTTGTTTGAGCAGTTTGTAAAAAAATTCAATAATTTGGTGGTGAAATTTTGGTGGCCCGACCAGGATTTTCGTTGCCGGAGGGAACTCTTCAACGTTTAATAGCACCTACAAAGTTGCCCTTTTTAAAGTACTTTTTTTGTATTCATTGCAGGTGGTGAAGAACAAAGGGGGACAGTCAGACGTTTCATCTATCAACCCTTACGCGGATCGAGATGAGTTCTGCGTAAGTTTCCTTTTCTCATTATCTACGTTATTTTTACATGAAACTACCATGAATTATTGTATTACAGTCAGCTTCAAAAGTAGCTCATCACTTTTGTACCTTGTCGCAATAACACACTCTTGTCAATCACGTATGACGCGCTGTCTCTGACCGTACAGCGAACAGGTACAAAAGTTTTTTTACAACTTTTGACCCCGCAGACACTCCTGGCACGCTCTCGCTGAGAACGGGTAGTTACAGAATACAGAAGTATTTGCTAAATTCTAATTGATGTCGACCGGATAGCCTAGTGGTTAGAGACCCTGACTGAAGCTTGAGGTCCCGGGTTCAAATCCCGGTTGGGGTAGATGTTTGTATGATGAATATGAATGTTTGTTCTCGGGTCTTGGATTTTTAATATGTATATAAGTATGTTTATCCGTTGTCTAGTACCCATAGTACAGGCTTTGCCTAGTTTGGGACTAGGTCAATTGGTGTCAAATTGTCCCATGATATTTATTTATTTATATTTATTATGTTTTATGGTTTACAGAGGTCATTGCCCCCGTACCTTCGGACTTCTACGGAAACTGTCAAAATGTCGCACGAGTTCAACCGGAACGTACGAGATAGGTGAATACATTTATGTTTAAAATATTTTTTGATGCAATCTTGCTTCGCTGACCGTTCAATTAGTTTTTCTGATAAATAACGGTGGTTTGAATGTTTGATTATTATTTCAGTCGGAGTGCAAGTTCTGAGCGCGGCGTGTGCTTGGAGAGCAGCCCGCCGCCGCCGCTGCCGCCTAAGGACACCCGCAACGCCGCGCCGCCGCGCCCGCCGCCACATGACCAAGCACAAGGTACTCAAAACTGACTACTACGAAACCTGTATTTTCTTAGTAAAAAAACTGAAAATAGAGAATGGCCGGCGCAACGCTTATCAGATGCCAAATTTTCTTTTTTAAATCAAGTGTTACTATCAAAAAGAATTGATTTGAATGAAAGTGCCATTCTCTTCGTAACTGTCTCCTTATTGACATAACTTTGTTTAGATGTCGCAAAGGATCTTTTATCAGATCAGAAGTTTTAGTTCGTCATTGTTTTCTTTAAGACTTTTTGGTCAGTCTGCAATATAATTTTTCGGCGTTGTAAACTTACCATTTATGTGGTTCATAGGCCGCCGGCACGAGAGCCGTCTCCCAGTCAAACTGCAACGCAACCCCCGCGAGAAACCAAACCCGCCGCCCGCTCACGACTCGTCCAGTTCCCTCAGCCTGGACTCCTTCGGGTCCACCGACAGGGAAATCTTCGAGGAAACCGTCAAGGCGGGGCTCTGCAGCGGCACCCCGCGGGGCGGCTGTAGCGGCACCCCGCGGGGCGGCTGCAGCGCCGGACACGCGGCCCGCGCCAGGAACCACAAGTCGCTCGACCGCAGTGACAAGATCGCGCAGCACAGGCCGAAGACCAAGGAGGATCCCGAGTTCGAGAGAAATATAGCCTCAGGTGCGTACAACATCAAAAGCAGTAGAGCCAGAAAGGAGCAGGACTACACTGGGCACGGCTTGGTCAGGTCTCCTTACTCGTATCACGGGGAGGGTTCCGGCATGATCCCTTCGAGGTTCCGAGGACACACCAGGTACTATGATGATGGGCCGCCCAGTTTACCGGCCAGGATCGACGAGCCGAGGCGGCAACTGGAGAGAAGCAACTCCTTGAGCTCCTTAAGCAATGATTCCTTCGGCTCCACTGATAAAGAGGTCTTCGAGAGGTGCGTCCGCATCGGCATGTCCAAGTCTCAAAAGAAACAGGAGAAACTAAGAGTGAGAAGCGACGATAGGTTAGAAGGACGCGAACACCGCTCGCGGCGGAAGAAAGATGCGAAGAGCCAGGGCGCGCTGGATAAAATGGTCGGAGAGGACTCTAGAGACCGCGCGCTTCTGGAGGAGGTGATCGCGCGCGGCGCCGGCCCGCCGGCAAAAAACGCGGCCGCGCCGCCGGCGCCCGCGCCCGCCGGCGGCGCGCCCGCACCCAGCCGCGCGCCTGGCTCTGACGCCGAGCGCGCCAGCCGCGCCAGTGACGCCAGCGACGCCAGCCGCTCCAACGAGTGCCTCGCGCCGCGAGACGCCAACACCACCATAGACTCTGAGGCCAAGGACGAGCTCGACCGGTCCAACGAGTCCTATGCCGACGTGCTCGACGGCTCGTGGAGCGACGACGCCCCCCGGGACTACGAGGCGGCCACCTTGACGCGCCGCAACAAGCTGCAGTGGACCGACATCAAGCACGCGGACAAAATTGAGGAGTCCAAACTCTACACGTCTAAACACGACACGTGGAACGACAACACGTGCCCCGATGACGTCACCTTCCCCACCATAAGCGGCTCCGTCCACATGGTCTCCTCCATCAGAAGCGAGGTCGCCGACCCGGCTCTGGCGCTCCCCGACTTGCTCGAGAAAAGCGACGCCGTCATGTCCTGCTCGCGACCCGATCTCACCAACAAGCTGGACGAGGACCCGACCGTCTCGGACTTGCACATCACTGAGAGTAATCTGATCAGTGATGTCTTGTTGGATAACGTTCCTGAACCCAGTTTCACGTCGTTAGTCGACGATGGCGAACAGAAGTTTGACTCGCTCATGGCGTCCGCGATAGAAAAGGAAGCGGCGAGACTAGCAGCGCAACTAAAAAGCTCCGCTTACGCCATGGAGGCTAGCGTGACATCCCTAACGTCTCTAGACCTGGACAACGTCAAACCACCTTCCAACTTGGGTAGTCTCCTCTCCCTCAGCGCCTCAGGGCAATGGGATGATTCACAGTCGAAGAAGACGCAAAAACCCCGAAAGAAATCCTTACCCGTCGCCATGATGGTTAAACGGGCGCTGACCAACTCCATGCATCAAGGAAGCTCCGAACATTTGGACAGCAACCCAGGCAGTTTGCTCGACAACGTCAAACCGCCTTCCGAAATGGAAAACCTGGACTTGGAGAGCAGTATGATATCGGTCTGCAGCATAGTCTCCGAAGTGGCGGATAGAGAAAAGACCCCCGTAGTTTTCGACTTCAAACAGCCCATACAAGACTTCCCATTGTGTCACAATTTCAATCTTCTAGATCTGGACAAGGTCAACCCGCCATCCTTGTTTGACGAGATGGCCGAGTCTACGATAGAAATTGATCAGACCACGGCCCACCAGCTCTACGACGAGGCGTCTAATACTTTAAACGTCGTCACTGACATACCCTCAGGTTCAGAAAACTGCACGCCTTTACCATCTGATGTCAGCAGCGTCGAATCCACGCCTAAGAGACAAAGGGACCATAAATACCTGACTCCTAAAGAAAAACGAAGCGCGGCCAAGGACAGATATCAAACCTACACTATTATCGACCCCGCATCAGAAGGCGACACGGTCTTACAAGTGGAGTCCGAAGAATTCGTGACTTGGACCAAATCAGAGAGTGACCGCTCGGACGAGTACGCCACGGCCAACTCCGAAATGAAATCCAAGCGGAAAATTAGCGCGAAACAGCGACGGCTGGAGGACAGAGCTAGATACCAAACGCAGACCGTCGACATCCACACCATCATCCAAGACACGAAGACGCCGGACCCGCAGATAGAGAGCCTGAAGCAAAGACTGGCCGCTAAAAAGACCTTGAAGCAGAAACGTATGGAAGACGCGGAGAGATTCCGAACGAGAACGCTGAGCGAGGACATCCCTCCTTCGCCTACCTTCGTCACTAAAGACGCCAATTTCGAAAACGTAGAAACCACTACGGGCTACGACAGCCTGTCTTCCAACGAACTGAGCCATCAGCAGATTATAGACGAGAGGCAAGACGACGTGTTCAGAGAGACTGACAGCGGCCACACTGAAGATGATTTCGAGTTGAACTCCACACAAATGCAAACGTACACCAAGAGTTTTAGAAATTATTTACCCGTCATAGAAAGTCCAGCGGCCGTTGATATCTGCGTGGTCAACAACTTGAAGAATATTGAGATGACGGCGTCGTACCGGAGGACGTTGGAGAATGAAAAACTCAACAACCCGAGCAGCAGCGACTTCGCGAGCTACGAAGGAGACAGCAACTCCGACAAGGCGCACTCGGATACTGACGAGGAGGCTCCCGCGCGGCCCAAACCCAAGATCACCAAACCCGAGAGATGCGACGAAAGCCTGGACTCTAATGAGTCCCACGAAAAGGAGGAAGCCAAAACTGTCAGAGGCAGAAAAAAAGCGGCTTACGTATCTCCTTACAGAAGAAGCGTCCCCCCGGCGAAGAAACCTACTCCAACAGCAAAAACCCTTGTCAAGCCTTCCACGAAACCCCTAGCGACCCCCAAAGCTCAAACAAGTGCCAAAGCCTCGAGCAAACCCCCTACGGCTTCCAAACCTCCGAGTGCTAATACGTCCCCCAAAAAGACTCTGAACAAGTCGCCATCGAAAACTGCGACACAGAAAACTATCGCCATACCTCTAGTAGCTGGCAAGCCGTTGCCCCTGGAAAGACAGGGTACGTTCACTAAAGAAGACAGCTCCGTGCCAGCTAAAGAGTTACCGGTACCAGATAAGAAGCCTGCGGTATCCCGATACGCGAAAACGGCTCTGAAACCCGCAGCGAACAACACATCCCCGTCGAGGTTGCCGCAACTGAATAGATACACGCGGCCGCCTCTAAAAAAGAGTGGCAGTGGCGATAAACCAGCGCCTAAGAGCACCAAGCCCACCATGAGGAACTCAGCTTCAAACCACAGTTTGCACAGCAACGACAGCGCAAAAACGGTCACCCTGGCCTCCCGAGGCTCGCGACAGGGCAGCACTTCCAGTGTCAACTCCGTTCAGTCTTCCAAGATCTCCGCCAAGGACGTAGAAAGCAAGATAGCTAACCTGTGGAAAAGAGTTGAGCAAAGCAAGAAAGTGACCGCCAAGCCCGACAAGCGCGTGTGGATAGAGAGCGACAAGACCGAAACGCCCAAGCTGATCCGAAGCTCCACCTTCGAAGGGCAGCCGAAGCAGACCCAAGTGTCGACGGCCCCGAAACAAAAGACCGCCATAGGTATCAAAGTGTCGCAGATACCGAGTTTGAGGCCGAAGTCGACGCCTTCTAAAATAAGCGCCCCAACTGTCAAAAAACCGATCTCGCGAGTGTTTACAAGGAAGCCTGCCAACGGGCAGGCGTGAAGTTTAGTGTTACTAAGTGAAAAACTAATAAAGGCTGCATGGTGTATGTCGCAATGTCATGTGAATAAGTTAAATTGTTAGAATATTTGTTCACACCGTCATTAGTATAATGACGATTAGGTTTGTATGTACAGACCGATTTAAAATAAAAGTTTTTGAGCAGACGTCACAAAATGTATGACTTGATTGATTGAGGTGATGCCATGATTATAAATGTTTGTAATCAAGACAGGTTAATTGATTATTGTTTGTATTTGGCCGAACGTTTGACCAAGACTTTGAGATCAATATTGATCTGGAAATAGATGACATCGCGCTTTTCCGTTGTCAGACTATGGACTAACAAAAATAAACTTTCCTTATTTATACTAAAAAGTTATTTATGATCATGATCATGAGTATCAGTGCAACCAGAGTTTTTTCTAGTTTATTTTTTCCTTGTATACATGTTTCTTGCATTTATTTGCATTGGGAATCTGACAATCCCTTTTTGACTGCAATTTTAGTTTAAGAAAATATCACTTATAAATTAATGAATCGGCGGATGACTACTGAACTTATGACACTTACGATACATCACGATTATTCTAACAGCGCCTGGCACACTTCCTTTTGTAGGTAGATATGAAATCTAGCAATCCTGCAATATGTTTATTTTGGCTGATTAAAGAAAAAAGAACTATCAACTTGTAAGACGCTTTACACTCTACTTAAAATATGCAATTTAAAATAAGTCAATATTAGTAACCATATTTATGTTCCTATGTTTTTCAATTTTCCATGTAATTATGTAGAGAAACATGAGATTTCTCGCTAAAATTAGATTGTTTAATGTAATTTATCATTTCGATGTAAATATTTCACATTAAACTTAAAATAGTCCCTAACACAGTTTGTATATTTTTCATAATATTACTATAAATTTGAAATATGTAATAATAAAAATGTCAAGTAGCTTTGGAGTAAAAATGGGGGGCAAAAATGGTGTTTGCCTCAATTTTTTACGTCTAGTCAGTTTTAATGTTAGGTAAGCTACTGTAGTCCTTAGTGAACACACATTTCCAGACTTGTATCCATTTGTTTTACATGTTACTAGTAGAAATCGACTGTTATAATAATTACGACAATTAATCGAAAGTGATACTTCAAATTCTCAATTGCATAAGTCATTTTTCAACATCCTCTGTAGTTGAGCTTTTCATCCTGTTTCACGTAACTCACCCTTTAAATTTTAATGAAGTTGTAATGAACTAAAGCAACGCCATTATCTTAGCGGTGCGAGTGGCTGCTTCCATTTTATTTGGCGCAATGAACCCAGTGAAGCCAGTATGGCTGTTTTGGCAGTCACACTCATGTGCTAGTCTCATTTTTAAAAAAACTTTATGTCAAGTGTGTGCTGCGAGTGTAATGCGTTTTGGTGCGAAAAATGCTGTCCTTTTTTGAAAAATGAGACTACTGCGACCGATTGAAATAAAAAAGGTACTTGTTAACAATACTGAAGTAAAAAAATTGTACTTTATGCGACGAAAATTAGTCTCTTATTCTAGTAAAATTGTGTTCACTTTTTATTCCAATCGGTTGCTGGCTAGTATAATTGCTTCTCCCCGCTCCTGTAGTACTGATTTTTCTATCGTTATATGTATTAAGTGCGACCATAGCATAATATACTTGGTTATCCGCTGGTTTGGTAGGCCATTATTCTGTTACGCCAGTTAGATAAAATATATGTAAGTTGCGTATTTTGATGGTAATAAATGATATTTACCACATGGTCGGAAGTTTCATTTTTAATTTGTACCTTGTTTATACTAATTGCGCTATAAAAACTATAGCTTTTAACTGGAAGAAATTAGTGAAATAAACTGATCAACCTGTATACAAGTCGAGTTTAGCCTATGTTTCGGATCGGACGAATTCATAGACCTTCCTCTGGGAGCGCACGACCCAGCGGCAGCGAGACGCACACTGCTCGCTGTGGCTCTGGTCTTTTTCATGTTAAAAGTGGAAGAAATTTCTTAAACGGATAAGGGACTAGTAACTTATGTCATTATTCATAAACGTCACTTAAGCCTAAGTTAAAACAGGTTTTGTCTTCTTCTTACTAACGGAAATGTCAATGTGACAAAAAAAGACAAATGAACTTTAAACGGCATTTTAGTTTTATTAGGGTGAGGGATAGAAATGAAAAACATTTTATGACTGAAAATAGATTTATTCATATATTGTAAATATTATTATACTTGAGATCAAAGTTAGCACAAACCAATATTTTCTGCACTGTAGTCTAGATTTACTCATTGAGTTAAACAAGACTACATAATTTTAAATAATACAAAATATATTTAGTACGAGTATTGTACTTCATAATTATTTATACATAACTAATTTGTCACTTCATAAAATCTTAAAAATCATAATACTAGGGACGTTAAACAATTCATTCGTCATTTAAATAAAGTAAATTTATATGTATTTTTATTCGATTTTTGTAAAGAAATTAAACATCACATTCTTAGTTTTAGCTCATAGGTATACGTATCAGATAGTTACCCTAAAAATGATTTGTAAGTTGTGCTACAAATTAACCATTATATTTAATGACAAATACAGTTAGTTATTTATCGATTTAAGTTTTTTTTTTAACTGAAAATTACCATTTCAAATTTGATATTTTTAAGCCTATTAATGTACAATGATGAGCATGACTTGCTGTAAATATTATTTCTGAACAGATAAGTGATGAACGCCGCAATGTATTGCAATTTGCACGATTTTTAACCCCCGACGAAAAAGAGGGGTTGTTATAAGTTTGCCCTGTGCGTCTGTGTATCTGTCTGTGGCATGATAGCTCCCAAACGGATGGACCGATTTCTGAAAGCTAGTTCAATCGAGATGGTTCTCAGCTAAGTTTCACCCGTTTTGGAAATATCGAACTTTGTAATGACAATGTCGGGGATTCTCAACTGTTCTAAGTTGTTTAGGTCATTCTTACCGGTCTAAACTTTACGGGCAGGAGCTAGAGGGCTGATACCACCTATTTAGCCTCCACAGCCTCAGCGGTCCTCGTCAGAGGAGTCAGGTATGCTGGCTGGCGAGGAGTCTTGCAGACGCTTGAAGTTGCCGACCACGTCGAAATGCATGTGTAGGGAGGGCGGCGCGCCGTGCGATTCATGGAGGTATCTATGCACCTGAATATAATTTTTACGTTAACTTAATCATCATCATCACCAGCCTTTTTTACGTCCCACTGCTGGGCACAGGCCTCTCAGAATGAGAGGGCTTGGGCTATAGTTCCCACGATGGCCCAGTGCAAATTGGAAACTTCACACACGTCATTGAATTGCTTCGCAGGAGTGTGCAGGTTACTCACGATGTTTTCCTTCACCGAAAAGCTCATGATAAATTACAAATGTAATTCCGCACGTAAATGCCTCTTGTGCCTGTGATTTCCTCGGCTGTCTTACTCTCCATACACACAACAGTGCAAGCACTGCCGCTTAGCGGCAGGATTAACGAGTGATGCCGTTATTCATTAACGTCACTCAAGCCTCGCTAGTTAGTAGGTTTAGTATTCTTCTTGTCAATGTGACAAAAAACGGCAAACGAACTTTAACTGCGCTTTATAAATAGGTTTATGAATAACTAGCTTACGCCCCGCAGCTTTGCCCCCATGAAATATTTCAAAATGGGCTAGTTCCCAGTAGATTTTTCGAAATTCCCACGAGGAATTTCGAAAAATTCCTTCTCAGTGCACCTTTAGGATACTCAAGGTATATGTTTGCCAAATTTCAAGTCTTTAGGTCCAATGGTTTAGGCTGTGGGTTGTCTGTTAGTCAGTCACGGTCTTCTTTTATAGGTATAGATAGAAGTGTAAGCCTTTGCTGCTGTAAGACTGAGCTGGATGTAGCTACCTTGGCGCCGAGTTTCCTGAGCAGCGCGGTGAAGGCCTTCTCCTCGCGGCCGATCCACGGCCGGCCCTCGTCCTGCACCTGATAGGGGCTCACGTGGATAAAGATGTTGACGTCTGCAACAAAACACGTATACTCTCGACTCAACTAGTGGCTCTGTCAGCTGTAGACCTCGCGACCTCATTTTTGAACATTTTTATTTATTTAAAAATAACTATTTATTTTGCGAACCTGCTCGCGAAATTTCACAATGAAACCAGGGGGGGGGGGGGAGAGGGGTCACCCCATTTCTTGTTTTGGAGTCAGACTTGAATGTCAAAATAAAATAATTTTACACAGCCACTTAATCAAGCATTCGAAAATACTCGCGAAAAACCAATGTCGCAATTGTAGTAATTGTAAAAAGTTGCTTGTCTGTCTAAGATGACAAATACCCAATTACTGGGTCACAACTCAACTGATTGTCACTCTAGCTTCACTATTATACTGACCGAGCCTAGTGAGCGTCTCAAGCAGACTGCGGGAAGTGAGCCAGGTGTTTCTGCCGCCCGCGTGCCCCCCGTCCAGCCAGTACATCGTGTTGATGCGAGAGATGAACCTGATAACAAAAACATTCTCTAAGCACGAGCATACCGACCTAGATAGATTTCTTTATTTCGTTATAAAAATTGCATATTATTTGACATGTCAAGACATAAATAACTCACGAAAGGATCGTCATCATTATCAATTAATTAATAAAAATAAAATGAAAACAATAAAAATCAAAGAGGGAGATCAGAATGTCTCAGTAATATTAAAAATGACAATAATAATGAAATAAAACATCATATGCATTTTTATTTAAATCTCCAAAATGAGTAGCTATTAAAATAAAAGAGACCTTAATGCAGATTCTTTTACTTCCCGCATACGAGAGGTTACCTCTTGGATGCCCAGAATTTTGCGAAAGGGACATTTTGCGATAGAGTCATTTTGCGATAGGGGCATTTTGCGAAAGGGACATTTTGCGAAAAGGTAATTTTGCTATAGGGGCATTTTGTGATAGGGACCATTTCGCGAAAGGGTCATTTTGCGATAGGGACACTGTCCGCCTAATTGAAAATTTGCATAATAAGTAAGTACCTAAACACTTAATTGTACAAAAAAAAAACAGGATAAAAACACCAGTGACAACAATCAAATTCGAGTACAAAGGTGGACTTATCCCTTTCAGGATATCCTTTTTTTATAAATTTCCGAGATAAAAAAAAAACAGATCGCATAGTGGGCAGCGATCAGTGACTTCAACTCACCCCAGGGTCTGCTGGTCTTCGGGCGTGAGGGTGTGCGTGTAGTGCAGCTCGTACAGCAGCTGGTTGAGCACGCAGCAGCCCTTGCTGAAGCCGGCCAGGGCCAGCGGCGCCTCATGGAGCGCCAGTTTCCGGGTCCACCAGAGACGCCCGCCCGCACTGTTCAATTGCAAATTGATAATGGGATCGTCTTTTCATTTTAACCCCCGACGAAAATGAGGGATGTTATTAGTTTGACCTGTGTATCTGTCTGTGGCATCATAGCTCCCAAACGGATAGACCAATTTCGATGCAGTTTTTTAACCGAAAGCTAGTTTAATCGAGATGGTTCTTAGCCAAGTTTAATTAAAATCGGTTCACCGGTTTTTGAAACATTGAACTTTGAAATGACAACGTCGGGGTTTTTTTTTAACTATTCTAAGTTGCTATAAGCTTTTTATTAACTTGCAATGTATTTCATCTGTGGTTATGAATTGTAAGAGCTATGTAAGTAACTTGTTTTTAGAAAAAAATACTAAGTATGTGCCAAAGTTTCTTGCGGAGCATTCTTCTTGGCAATCATGGTTTTACCGAAAGCGCTGGTGGACTCGAAAAAAAATGACGTGTAAAAGAGCATTCAACTGCCTATTTGCTGAATAAAATTTTGAATTTTGATAAACTGGTCAAAGCCGGACATATAAGGTATCTCATGCATAAACGCGCTATAGTTGACATTTATACATGTAGCAATCCTGAAAATGGCATACACTTTGTCTTGGAATTGCCGATAAACATGTGATACTTTGACCGTCAATTTAAATGTTAAAATAAATGGAGTAAAATGTATTGGAGCAACGGATGGACAGACTGTGCCGAACAGTGGCACAAATACAGTGTACAGATTGAGGGCAATTTAACAGCTTCAAGTTACATAAAAAGCCGTGATAGCCTAGTGGTTTGACCTATGGCCTCTCAAGCAGAGGGTCGTGGGTTCAAACCCTGGCTCTCACCGTGAGGTTTTTGGAATTTAGTGCGCAATTACATTTGTAATTTATATTTGCGAAGCGATTTTATGATGTGTGTGAAGCTCCCAAACCGCACTGGGCCCGCGTGATAACTGATAGCTCAAGCCATTCTGCCCATTCTGTGAGGAGGCATGTGCCCAGCAGTGGGACGTAAAAAGACTGGTGATGGTGATGGAAGTTACATAATAATTATGTAAGAACACGACATCGTTGGAACAAAACCTACTCACGGCTTGAGTGAGCTCTCGGGATCCGCTCCGTTGGCCGCGTCGCGCTGAGACGCGTTCTGTAAGCGCAGCGCATATATCATTGTACAAACTTTTATTCATCTTGCAATGTATGTTCGAATCAAATATTGCAAATGAATTTTAATGGCATTTTCAGATAACTCTGTAAGTACCCTTTTTTTCCAAAATAGTCCTAATTTCTTTCATAGAAAATTTATTTATCAGTTTTGTGACGGTCCATCCATGTATAGGCCGTGCGGTGGATTAAGATCGCTCGGCGAAACTGGTGGGGGCAATTTGGCGCTTCTGTACAATTGCGCACAAAATTGTTAAGTTCTGAGTGTATTTCTTTGAAACATATTTTCTTATTTAGCATTTTTTTGTACCTTTAGTACACCTAACATATAACACTCGTTTTTGCTTGTGACTTATTTTGCTAGTTTGTTTATTCAGAATCTTGGTAGTATTTTTTACGTGCTTTAAATTACTCATGATTTAATTAGTTTCCATTTTAACATAGCAATTTACGTCGTATACCATTTTTCTGGCTTGCCATGTTCAAACTTTATATTTGGGCATTTTTTTCACTAACTACGACATCATAACGTACTTACTACTAATAGAGTAAAACAATCCGTACGCAACAGTACTCAAGAGACACGTGACGCGTGAACGAAGCGAGGGAGGGGAAGAGCGACTTGATCTACCATTAACGTGTCGGCGCCAGCGCGCACCCTCCCCTCACCCCCCTGCGCAACCAAATAGACCTAAGAATTGACTTCTGCGCATCCCCCTTCCACTTTTGACGAGCGATCTTAATTCGCCGCGCGACCTATATGTAAAAACGCGTCACAAAACTGTCAAAAAAACGCGGGACACTTTTTCTTATTATTTAAATACTTAGATACTCCTCGTGATTCTGCGCAGAAACAATTCAAAATTTGTTAGGTTATTCATAAAAAATAAAGGATATTCACAGTTTTCTGAAAATGCCCCTTGAGACGAAATTTGTAAGTACAGTCAACAAAAAGTACAGTCGGCAAAAAGTTCGAATTAAAAATTTAAATTTTAACAGCATACTTATAAATAAATAAACTAAGAAACTACGGTAATGTCATTGTTAGCGGCTCACGTGTAAGTCTTCAATGTCAATGTCCTCGGGCAGGGAGGACGAATTCAGCGCCGCGAGCAATTCCGCTTCCGGCATCGCTTTTACTCTGTTGCTCACCTCTTGCAGCAACCTGATGACAGGAATGAATTGGGTCAATCAACTTTACATTGCCACCCGTTGCCATGGAGATGACCCCTGGTTAGCTCATAAAAAGATGTGTTCGCGCCGTTGCCACCCGCCAATGGCGCGCCCGAAGACGCGGACCAATCAGCGGCGACGCGCCGCGCATGCGCGTGCTGAGCGGCGCCGACACATTCTTTCTCAACCTACGCTACGACGCTAACAACTGCCTCTCTCGTTCTGATTAATATAATTAATTGTAACTAAAATATGGTAATTAAATTCATTTAAAAAGAACTAGTTTTTCTGTCTATGCTCGCACAAAATGAAATATTATTTACTAAAAACCCGCTCCCCCGAAAGTCAGAATTAGACTGCTTAGGAGAAGAGGTATGAAGGAATTGGCACATAGCTGTCGAAACTGCTAACGTATGACGGAGTGGTGCCTTAGAAAATCTTATTTTAGACGAGTTAACCAGGGGACATCTCCATGGCAACGAGTGGCAAAGAAAAGTTGATTGACCCAGTAATTTGGGTTTGAGTTACTATTACTATACATACAGTAGTCGGGGGTTAAATAAGGAAAACTATCGTAGCTAAGTATAGGCTATACAGATTAGCGAGTTATAGTTGGCCATTTGACCAACTTACAAAAATTACGATACTTGCATTGTAAAAAATCACAAACTAAAGATATGCATGGACTTTTTCGTAACAGCTACGGAATCCTACCCTGAGCGTGTCCGCTCTTGCCCGGTTTTTACCTTTGCAAGTGTTGCAGCGCGCTGTGTGTGGGCGTGTGATCGGGCACGCCAGCGTTGTTGCTGGGCACGAAGTTATCGTAGCAACTGAAGCTTTTATATTCTATCCTGTAACAGCGTCGTCGTATAACATTACAGTATAAAAATCACTTTGAAACCACTGTCGTAGCCTACCATCAACGTTGAAGGAGAAACAGGCGTCAAAATTATCAAAGTAAAACCATAGGTAGTCAAAATGTCTCTATTTAATTTAAGCTCAAAGAACGCACTTTTGAACACTAAATAACTGAAAATAATCTATTTATTAATTATTTTTGTTTTTATTTTTTATGAAACATTCATAGTACGAAATTCAACATACAATGACAATGCAAAGAAAAATCAGCTAAGCAGCTGGACTTGAACCAGCAACCTCGGTAATCCGTACCACGCTCCACCAATTAAGCTATACTTAACTTTAAAAAACAATACACTCTTTTTCTTCGGGCAGTCGTGTAAAAAAGCCATACTTAAAAGTTAAGTATGGCTTAATTGGTGGAGCCGAGTGGAGCGTGGTACGGATTACCGCGGTTGCTGGTTCAAGTCCAGCTGCTTAACTGGTTTTTCTTTGCAATGTCATTGTATGTCGCTAAATAACTGACATGTTTGAATGTAATATCTTTAATGTAGACAAGCTAAAAATTCAATAAATTAAAGAAATTGGTACAATAAGTAACCTAACTCTTAGGATGCGTGATCCATTGACGCGGAGACGTGCAGAAATCGACACAATCACATTACCACATTTCAAGGGGAACGAGGCGAGACGTGGACTTCAACTATCGGTAGTTGAATCCGTGCGTCTCCGCTCAGCTCCACTTAAGTGGAAAGGCACCCTTAAACGGTCTCTTCCAGCTAACTAACCTATGATGTGTGTACCTGGAGGGCCGCACGACGACGATGTGTTTGGTAGGGAAGTTCTGACTGAGCATGCGCGCGGTATTCTCCAGGTTCCATTTCAGGTATTTTCTGTTGTCGCGATGAGCCTGCATCACCTCTGGGTAGTCCTGTGGTGCAATAGTACATTATTGCCTAGGCCGTGAAAAGGCGATTTTTGGCTGAGGATTAGATTTAGCGGACAAGCTTGCTTGTAGCTACTTCACTTGGCCATTTTAGTCAAACGTTCGTCATTCCATCTTTGTCCTTCGGGTGAAAAAAGAAAGAAGTGACACGAACTTTTGTCAAATACGGCCAAGTGTCAGCATAACAAATCACTACTACCTACTTCGTTGTTTTTTGCAATAGAAGTAAAGGGAAACAACAATGACCAGTATTTTTATTAAAAACTACTTTTATAAAATAAAAGGAACAGTAAGTATCAATTAAATAACAATGATATGTAATTATTTATAATGTTATGGTTTTACAAGTAACGGTTTACTTATTTATAAAAAGCGTTTTTGTAATAAAAATAAATTTCAAGATTGTTCACCTTCTTTCTAATGCTGAAAAATAAAAGTATAGGAAAGGGGTGGATACAGTGCGCTCTGGGAGAACGAATTAAACTCCGCCAGAGGGTCGAGAACGACTTGTCGAATCCTGCGTAGCGTTACGGTTACCGTATCGAGATCGAGAAACCTCATACTAAATTTTAGTTCCAAATACGCTCACGGGCGGGCGCTGTTCCAAACGTCATACAAACTCGACAACGTTTATTATTCGATTTTACGCGACGCAGGATTCGAAAAGTCGTACTCGACGCACAGTACGCACAAGGTCGTTGGAAGCCGTTTTCGCCGTAACCAGCAGTCGATGGATGTTGAAAAGGATGTTTCTCAAATATTTGAATGTTACATAACGTAATCGAGTAGTAAAATAACATTATTGACAGCGCCCCTCGTGAGCATATTTGGTACTAACATTCAATCTAAATTTTCTCGATGGCGATATTTTTTATTTCTTTTTTTTTTTCTTCTTGAAAGAGGAAAGCAAACGAGCGAGCGGGTCGCCTGATGGTAAGCGATCATCGCCACCCATAAGAACCAGCAACCCCAAGAGAGTTACTGGTCTGACAGTCTGACCTTTCATCATCACCAGCCTATTTTACGTCCCACTGCTGGGCACTGGCCTCCTCTCAGAATGAGAGAGCTTGGGCTATAGTTCCCACGCGGGCCCAGTGCGGATTGGGAACTTCACACACATCATTGAATTGCTTCGCAGGTATGTGCAGGTTTCCTCACGATGTTTTCCTTCACTGAAAAGCTCATGATAAATTACAAATGTAATTGCACACATAAATTCCGAAAAACTCAGAGGTGCGAGCCGGGGTTTGAACCCACGACACTCTGCTTGAGAGGCCATGGGTCAAACCACTAGGCTATCACGGCTTATAACGAGGGAACCTTTAAGGAGGAAAAAGTAATAAAAAAAAACAAATACCGACGAATTGAGAACCTCGTTCTTTTGGAGTCGATTAAAAAAAGAAAACTTACTACTGGAATACGTTACGTAGAATTGGAATATCAGAGGCCCGAGTACGAATATGCGAACCTGCGTAACGTAAAATCGAATAGTAAACTTTATCGAGTTTGTATGACGTTTGGAACAGCGCCCGCCCGTGAGCGTATTTGGAACTAAAATTTACTATAACCGTAAGGTTACGCAGGATCCGAAAACTCGTCCTCGACCCTCTGTGGTCGGGGCAATCGTTACCTGGACATCCCCGCCCCAGTAGACGAGCGTGGACGGCGGGGCGGGCGCGCGGCGCGCGGCGGGCGCGAACACCACGTCATTGCGGCGCGCCGCCAGCCCGGCCACGCCCGCCAGACGGACCACCATCCGCCTCAGCCCGCCATGCCTGCGGACCGCTAGCAGCTGAACGTTTTTAGGGTTCCGTACCTCAAAAGGAAAAACGGAACCCTTATAGGATCACTTTGTTGTCCGTCTGCCAGTTTGTCTGTCTGTCAAGACCCTTTTTCTCTGGAACGCGTGGAGGTAGCATGCTGAAATTAATATCAAATACTCAAGCCTGCGGTCCCTTGAGGCTGTGAAAAAATCAACCTTCTAAGTCAACGCAATCAGAAGATACAGTTATTAAAAATTTCCATACAAATTGCCGATTTCCAAAAACCTAAAGGGTACTTCCAGATGTCCTAGAAACTTGAAATTTGGTATGAAGGTAGCTCTTATAGCATAACCACTCCAAAAAGTCTCAAAATCTTAAACTTTTATGTCTGTCTGTAGATTTCCCAGACCAATATAAGTTGACCCCACACTGTGTACATTTTGCTTAAGAGCAGGGCTCTGCTAACACTGGACTTCCTAAAACACTGGGGAAAAGCGTTAAAATCTTTCTACGGAACCCTCGTGCGCGAGTCCGACTCTCATTTGGCCGGTTTTTTTTTTATACGACGAGGAAGGCAAACGAGCAAGTGGGTCGCATGATGGTAAATGATCACCACTGCCCATAGACACCCGCAACCCCGGAGGGTACGCAGATGCGTTGCCAACCTAGAAAGCTAAGATGAAATGCCTCTTGTGCCCGTGCGTGCTGCTGTCAAATACTTCACAGTGGTTCATTGTTTGACACCGTGTAAAGTGACAAGATGTGAGGCGTCGTAATGCATGGCTAAATAACCTAACCAACTTAGAAAACTCCCGATATTGTTATTTCAAAGTTCATTATTTTAAAAACGGGTGTACCGATTTTAATGAAACTTAGCTAAGAACCATCTCGATTAAACTAACTTTCCATTGAAAAAAACCGCATCGAAATCGGTCCCTACGTTTTGGAGCTATAATGCCACAGACAGATACAAAGATACACAGAGACACAGATACACATGTTAATCTTACAACACCCCTCTTTGTCGTCGTGAGTTAAAAAGACCTAAAGCCTAACTTACGGCCAGCGCAAACCGGCGAACGGGATGGCAGAGGATTTTTAACTATGT
Source organism: Clepsis dumicolana (assembly GCA_963691665.1). Lineage (NCBI taxonomy): Eukaryota > Metazoa > Arthropoda > Insecta > Lepidoptera > Tortricidae > Clepsis > Clepsis dumicolana. The sequence continues at coordinate 14,093,171 of OY829515.1, read as the reverse complement.
AGGTAATTGTATGCTATTCCGATTGTCATAAGGTATAAATTTCAATGCTCTGAGAACGAGGTTGCGATGCCTCGGCACCGACGGAATCCGAGGTCGATCTCCAGCATTGAAATTTATACCTTATGGCCACCGAAATAGCATACAATATACCTACATTAAGAAATAATCCTCTGCCATCAAGTCCGCCGGATTGCGCTGGCCGTAAGGGTGCCTTTCCACGAGAGAAGTGCTATGCTACGTTGCTATGGATGCGTTTGATACCCACCAATCACATTCATTGCACCTGTTTCCACCACTGCTATACTATGTGAAGCAATGAATATGATTGGTGGAATCAAACGCATCCATAGCAACGTAGCATAGCACTTCTCTGGTGGAAAGACACCCTAAGTCATGGCTTTAGATCTTTTTTAGCCACGCATTACGGTGCCTCACAGTGTGCCACTTATGTAATTGAAATGGCATACAATTTGCATTGAAAAATTTAACAAGTATCTTTGCCATCCTATCCGCCGGTTTGCAAAGGCCTTTTTAATCTCGCACTGCAAACCCGGAGACGTGTACAGTAGTCGCTTCAAACTTAAATGCGCCCCTGAAGTTGTTCAGGCTGAGGGAGAGAGTATCTCAGCCCTGCTCCCACATTCTCGTATGTGCGTCTCGATTCAGATGCTGTTAAGTTTGAATTTGACGCATACTCATTTATTGCACTCGAACATTGCCTAGACTCACATTTTCCATACTATGGGTTGCGACATAGATAGATATGTTTATGCTTGGACCCACTTCAGAAAGCTACAGCCATGTGTATTTATATTTGTATATGCAAGAAATGAAACTCAATATTCACCAAAAAGAGATTTATTGAAACAATATTGACATAAGTAAATGCAAGCTTACTCTAATTGTACAAGAAGCTGCACAGATAAGGTACCCCCAGGTAGCAGCTATAACCACAATTGGGGGTACATTTTCTTTGTAACTGATCATGCACAGAACACTATAATAGGTACATTTTTAAGTTGCAAAATATTGGTACTTTGTTTAGTACAGGAAAATTTTATCTGCTCTGATTATGCAGGCGGAGCAACCAATGCATTCATACTACAACTTCACATTTATTTTTTACAAGCACCTTGTCAGAAACTTCTTATGCAAGAAAATTTTATACCTTCACTGCAGTTGTTACAACAAATTTCTTCACTTGACATGTCTATTAGCTTTCTGGTGATAGTATTTAGTGTCATTCATACACACAGTTATCTTAAGTGTGATGTCATCTAGACAGTTCTTGAGGTCCTCCCTCATTTCCCTGACTTTGACCCTCACATCTTCACACATCAGGTTGTAGCACATAGCAACTAGTCCCATGCCAAGGAGAACATATATAAAGTTGATGACCAGTTTTACATGAGAGCCTCCTGCCGAATCCGCTATGTTTGCACCAGGAACGAAGTCCCCAAATCCTATCTTGCACAAACTTATCACGCAGAAGTATGTTGAGTCTAGATAGTTCCACTTCTCCCAAGCTCCGAACATAATAGTCCCTGAAAGGATGTAGAATGATATGACCCACAGGCAAGCCGTTGAAGGCACTGTGATCTTTCTCTTAACTGGCTCTCCATCTTCAAAAACAGGATCCTCTCGTCTACTGCACTCGTGAGCAGTTATGTACAACCACTTGAAAGTTTTCGCAAGAACTTTGCCCATATTACAGAAGTATAGGATATAAATTGGTATACCGAAAAAGGCATAGGCAATTGTTAAGATTTTACCCCGAGCAGTTTTTGGGATGATGTTGCCATATCCAATCATAGTGAACACAGACAGACTGTACATCAATGCAGCTGGGAAGGACCAGATATCTTCAGGGGAATGGCCATTGTAGCCAGTATGAATAGCAGCAGTAATGTTATTTTGGTATAGTTTAAGGACTTGGTCCACTCCTTTTTTGAAGGCAACTTCTTCAAATATGTTGTGTTTCTGTGATATGTTCCAGAGCTGCTCGGCGCAGTTCCGCCGCCACTGCTTCACGTCCTCCAGCTGCTCGTCGCGGCTGAAGCGCTCGATTTGTATGAAGCTCGCGGCGCCTAGCATCGCGTAACACACGACCAGGGCACCCACACCCACTTGTGTAAACATAAAAGCTATAAACTTCCTCAAACAATCCTTTATCTTCTCCCTCGCGTCGCTGCCTGTCGTTGAAGGAGAATCTCTACTCCGCATGGAGCCGTGGAAGCTCGAATAGCCAGGGTTTTGGCGCTCCATGACGGCAATAACATATATATTGCAAAACTGGAGTTTTCCAGCCGGGATCGCGACCGACGTGAATGGGTTGGGAACGAAGCGCTTTCCTCGTACGCTCACTATTTCGGGAGATTGGTTGGCAAGCCGCCAAAACTGGTGTTATTACAAAACATTGCAATGTTTTGAATAGAGTTCATAAGTTCGCTCCGCGTGTTTCGCTATGAGTTTGAGTTTGTTTCTGTCTCTTATGAACATCAAAGGGGAATACTGTCGCTTAAAGAATTTGTTGTTATCTGAAATCCTATCTCATAAAGTCAACTCACTCAAGATACAAAAAAAATTCAATAAAATAAGACGCACTTACCGCTCCGTTGATATAAATCAGCTTCGTATGAATTAGTTCTTATAGAGTTAATTGCATTGCTACCACTTTTTTTTATTCCCTTTAATTCTACGAGCACAATTAAATTATTTATCTTGTCGAAATTTTAGAATTTTCTATTATTTTGAGATGAAAGATTTGACTTGGATTTGACAAGTAGTACGTACGAGTTCGAATTCATAACTAAACGCAGTTTGGAACGTTAACGTTTTGTTAACAGCGAAATCATAGAGTAATATAATATACGGGGAATAGAGCGCCCTCTCAGCGGAAAAAATGTCACCCTCAACCAGTCTCTACAGCAATGCCATCTTTTATCTGTGATAGTCGACAGAACAGATTTCATAACACACACACACACGCGCGCAAGCTCGGACACACACGCGCGTGGGAGCACACACGCGCGCACACACACATGCACGTGCGCGCACACACACGAATTATGTGTACACACTCTTATTAGATTAGACGTTATGAAAAATTCTAACTCAGAATTCAAAATCGTTTATTTCGTAAATTATACAAATCGCACAAATCACAAGCATCTGATGTCTCAATAAATAACTGAAACAACACAGAAAGATTGTAACTAAAGCGTCCGAATTTTCGCCGCAACGTCCAATACACACGAACTGACACTGATAAAACGGAGGAGCTGAAAATCGACTCTACGTATTTACTAGTGGACAATTAACGAAATAACAGTTAAACACTGCGCATTTTCTAAAAAACAGAAAGCCGCTGGGCGCTGCATCAGCTGCATGCTGTATTAGTTCTCTGAGTAGTCTGTGATGCTGTATGACGTTTACTTAAGTCCGAAAATTTTGAAGGGATGTAGTAGGTGCACCAAAACCGTTTTTTTCTTCTTTGCATGATGATAAATTTTGCAAATTTTTTAACAGAAGTACAAGCAATAATTTGTGACTGAAAATTACAAGCCTTCGGTTTGATATTTTTTTATTAAATTTAACAATATACAATGAAAAAAATAAATAAACCGTATTTTTTTAAACCGACAGCAATGATTAACGCACTAACTACTAAAAATTAGCCTTACACAGGTAAGAGATGGCGCAGCTAAAAACTTCAACTGTCAAATACAGGTAACTTTCCTCCCCCTGAGCGAAATATATTTATTTTATTTAGGTAGCACTGTTTGAAGCAATCTTTTTACAGCTCAAATCAATTGGCAAGCTCGTAAGACACACTGAAAACTGTTGTTTCTGATAGATATTTTTATCGATTTTTACGAAATCATAAACTCTTCACAACTGTCAAAATTCCACACGTTTTCTTGGCGTTCTATGTTATCCGGTGTTACACTTTATAAAGTTTAACTTTTATTTCGGCTGTTATCATGTAAAGCTTTTCGCAGGACTCTTGTCCGATGCTCATCCATAAGTTCCTTTCCAATTTTGTGAGTATGCATTCATGTTTCATAAAATAGGCATATGGTTTAATAATGGCTGAACGAAGCAACCTTATCGATGTCGAGGCGCGCGGCGCTAGCCTCCCGGCGACTTGAGTATACGCGATGTCACGTCGAATGCACGCGACAAAGCTAATAACCGGCGTTTGCTCGCTCGTTTTTAAATACCTATTCAACTTTCGGTTTAACATTCGTCAAGGTCGCGCGGGCATTGATGTTTTTTTTATTTGCAGATGTATAACAACACAAGGATCATGTAGCTGCTCAGAACGGTTGTGACGATGTTTTCAATAGTAGCACTGACATCCATTTAACATAGACAGACCCGTAGATGGATCACACATAGCCTGGCATCAAGCTCACCATGGCATCCCCGTCGCCGTCACCGGCCCCCGTCAACCTCAAGTTAACCACTATTGACTTAGTCGGTGGCATCTACTGCAGCCTCTGCCACTTGACATTTAGAAATAAAAAAGATTATGACACACATTACTACAAACACGATCTAGGGAAGGAGGAGATTATGTACACTTGCGTTGTATGCCACAAGGACATTGCTGGGTACCCGAGCTTCCGCGGCCACTGCTATACCAGTCATGTCATCAAAGACAGATTCAAGTTAGTTCTGACTTTTCCATATCTTATTTATAAGGACTATAAAAAAGAACCAGCATAAAAGGTTCTAGACTTGTTGCATTGTCTCATTGTGATTGATTGTATTAAAACATTTTGTGAACTAAAAACAATTAATTTGCCCATCCATGCCCATGACAATGATCACCAATTAGCAGATAAGTGAATTAATATAAAAAAAATGGTGTACACAATTCAACATGTTTATGGTTAACTTTCAAATATAGTAAAAATGTTAATTCTTTACAGATGCGACTTTTGCAACAAACAATTCTCCAAATTGTCAGTCCTGAATGATCATGTCACCGCTTTACACAAGTTCCAGTGCACAACCTGCCAAAGAGAGTATGTTTACTAATTATTTATTTTAAAACTTTTTGTTTTGTTTGTGGCGAGAGTTACTATCTTTTTTGTTGTTTAGGTTTTTTTTTAATCAGGCAGCCATTGCAATCTTTCCTGGGCCAGCCGTTTTTCGGAATATTTTTTAAAAATTACGTATTTAATTCTGTGTTATATGTATATATTTTTTGAGATCGTAATAAAATAGAAATATGTACATAGCTCAAAGTGACTTCTGGATTTATTATTTTTATTTATGAAAAAATTTTTAATAAATAAACAAAAAAAAATGCCTTGACCCGTATCGGGTCAATGGGAGACAAAGGGTCATTAGTCATTACTGACATTACATTAGTTTTGTCACATTGACATAAAATTTTTTTTGGTTTGTTTGGTTTTTAATGAAGTTTGTTCATGTAAATTGCTGCCAAGCGAATTAGTGATTTTTTTTTTTTGTTTTTGTCATATTTTATACTTGCAAACTGCTTGCAAAACTAGTGTTGCTTCTAAAATTTTGCGTGAACAATTATCTGTGTAAATTGCATAAAATTTGAATCACTTGCCAACCAAAACAATTTATTTACAGATTCCCGACCAAACGGGAGCTGCAGTTGCACAAGATTATCCATATGAATGACAAGCCTCCATTCCCGTGCCAATCCTGCAATGAGAAAATGCACTGCGTAGACGCCTGTGAGGAGCACATCGATAAGCACTCCCTGTCTATCTACACCTGCCCCATTTGTGAAGAGCAGGCTGAAAATAAAGCCGATGCTGCTGACCACCTCGCCATACACTTTGGCGAAGTACTTAACGATACAAATGATGATTCTGACGAATCAGACTCCGAAAGTTCCGATAAACCAGAGGACAGCTCCATAGATATGATTGGTGGAATTTTTTGCGTTGTGTGTAAAACGATTTTCAAGAACCGAGCTGAGATTGATTTGCACTTCACCTGTGATCACCCGGAGAAGGAGGTTGTGTACAGCTGTAATATTTGCGGGAGCTCGTTTGAAAAGTACTATCTGTTTGGCCGGCACTGCTACGAACACATCAACAAGGACCGGTTCAAGTGAGTAGTTTAGCACTCTGAAATTTGTTGCTTGTCATTTTTAAAAAAATATTAATAGCCGTGCTTTTTTTACCGTGGTCGATTTTCTACGGATTCTTGTCGATATGGATGCCGCACACTTAAACACGTACGTACTGCACGCACATGTCGCGACACACACATAACCATACACACGTACACACAAACGCACACACGCAATGTTCGTGACTGTAAAACATGAAGCTCACAATTAACGTTAAATAACGTTAGGTAGCTACATAACAAATTTAACCCCATTGGTGCAAATTAGAGTCAAGTACATAGGTTCCTTCCAGAGAGCGTGTTTATCACTATTCAGTACCTTGACTGCACACTTAGCAACCTGGCTCTACTAAGTCTTCGAAATACCGGAAGGGACCAGTGGGTCCTTATAGGCGGTACAGCGAACTATAAAGATATGGAAGCATAACGCCTATACATCGGCGCACGAATATATCTATATGACCCTATAACACGCACAACTACGACGCACGTACACATGACACTCATACATCGAAAATCGCAGCTCCCCAATGAGCGTCGGTTGCGCTCGGCATTTCTCGACAATATTGGGTGAACCATCCAACTATCCCGCTCAGCGAGGACGGTATGAGTCATATATATGGGTTTTTAACAGTGAGCGCATATAAGACATGGAAGCAGTCTTTCCATACAACTTATTCGTGCACTATCTTAATAATTATAACATCAAATTTAGATTATTGTAAGATTTTACCTTTACTTACGTAAATTCAATAAAACCATGTATTGCTATTATAATTGGTTTATTTGTCGTCCTTCTAATATTGCATTACAAGTTTTTATCACTCTGAAAAATCCTTAAGCTTCTATATAACGTTTCCCTCCATGCCGGCTTCCTTCTCTCTCGCTCCTCTTCGTTTTCCCGCCACAGTCTCTCTGTCCCTCTCTCCCTCCCTCTCTCTTTGCATTCAAATATGGCGGGCAGCAGGAAGCGAACGAAGACATCGCATCGCATTTATGTATTAATAACAAATGAGTACTTACATTAGAGCACTTACATTAAATTGAATATAAACCGTTATACAATTATCCTATTAATTTTAAGAAATTAATTTAAATCAATTTTGAATATGGTTAAATATGATAACAAGGCTGGCAATAGATTTTCTAGCTGGGCCAAATTTTTGAAGTCTGAGGCGGCACCAGGCCACTACTTTAAGAGGTGTAAGCAGTGTGGCTGACCATCGCCGCGTCGCGCTATTAGCTGGCTGGCCAATTAACGCGTTGGCGGGCAAATTCAAATGCCTTGGCGGGCCACTTCCTTAGTTTCCCGTGAGCATGTATTTGGCCAGCCTGGATTTGGACAACGTTCCGAATTTCCACTCGCTTTCGCCTGAAATCCAAATATTTATCACAACAAATATATGCTGCTACATTATGCATAATGACATCCCTGTGGTAAGCAAGGAGATTTTTGAATTTTCAAGTAAATTGTGTACTTACATGTGAAAAGTGATTTCACTACCCTTGGGACACTTGGGACAGTGATCCGTGTGATTTTCGCACAACTTCATGACACATGAAGGCGTTTTAAAACATAAATATTATTTTTGGTCATTAAAATAAACTGTCAAAACAGCGTCCGCCATTACGGACTCGCGCAGCCTAACTGATCGGCGCGCAGGTACAGTTTGCAAGCCCCGCCTACCGCGGTACAGTTTTCGTGGTGTCATTTTGAAGCGACAGGAATGCTTCCATGTCTTATATGCGTTCACTGGTTTTTAAAATGTGTATTTACTTACTTAAGAAAGGTAATTCTAGTTTTTATCATATCCGAATGGTTTCTACACCAATATTAAGTATATACACGAAACCTAATAATATTCACAATCGAAACTCCCGTGAAACAAGCCCGCACGTCACAAACGTCACGGCTGACTGACGCATTGTTTTGTTCATATATTTTTCAACGCCTCAAGGTACAATCGAGGAAGTTAATTCCTGACCCACCATAGAACGTTTTCGTATTAAACGACATAACGATTTTCCTTGTCATGCAATGCGATGTCTCTATGACGTTTACTGTGAAATGGTTCCACGGTGGGTCAGGAATTAATTTCCTCGACTGTACCTATGTGGCGGAGCCACTTTTTGGGCTTAGTTACGCTTCCATAGATATTATTATTCGTAGACTAGCATGTTCTGTGTCTGCAAGAGTGCCTGTCCGCAGATGCGAGTCGTGCGAGCGCACGTTCAGCCGGCTGGCGCGGCTGGTGTCGCACGCGGCGGCGTTCGGCGGCGCGTGCGCGGCGGCGGGCGGCAAGCCGCGCCGCTGCCCGCGCTGCAGCACCACCTTCGCCAGCGAGTACCGCTACCGCGAGCACCAGCGCGCCGTGCACGGGATCTGCGTCATCATGTGCTCGCAGCCCGACTGCGGGGACATGTGAGTGTGCAACAGATCATTTTTAGGGTTCCTTACCTCAAAAGGAAAAAACGGAACCCTTATAGGATCACTTTGTTGACCGTCTGTCTGTCAAGACCCTTTTTATCTGTAACGCGTGGAGGTAGGATGCTGAAATTAATATCAAATACTCAAACCCGCGGTCCCTTGAAGCTGTGAAAAAATGAACCTATAAGTCAACGCAAAAAAAAGATAGTCATTAAAAAGGCTATTTCCACACAAATTGCCGAAATCCGAAAACCTAAAGGCTACTTCCATACCATACTATTTGGTATGAAGGCAGCTCTTACAGCACAACCACCCAAAAAGTTCTCAAAATCGATTTTTTTTATGTCTGCTGTGTACAACACAGACCAATATACACTGTTTACCACTGCTAACGACATCTAGCGTCGAATAGGAGAACTTTGTTTGATACGCGCGGGCTCGAGATCATTGACCTCTCGCTGATGTCGCTTGTTCGTCTACTCGTCACTAGATGGCAGTAAAATCCTAAGTAAAATGTAGGAACAGGGCTTTGTTGATACTGGACAACTTAAAACACTGGGGAAAAGCAAGGAAACTGCGCACTCGCACTTGGCCAGTTTTTTTTTATATATACAGGGTTTGTTTACTGAACTGTCAAGACTTCGAGGGTACAGGATGATTAATTCTAGGTGAGCACCAGTGTGAAGTTTAAAAAAAAAATCCCATATCGACGGTACTTTGACAAACTGGTATAACCACTCCTAGACCGCGACCCTAAGGTGGTTATTCCAATTTCGTCAAAGCTTATATACGAGGTTGAGTCAGAGTACCGTCGATATGGTATTGTGCAGAAGCAGAGGCATTGAATGTATGGAAGAATGTTTTTAATTTTTTCAAATTAAAAACTTTACATCTGTGTTCATTAAGACTTACTCAACTCCTGGCTAATGTCTTGACGGTATGTACGGAGTTCAGTGTGCCTCCTGGCAAAGGCCTCTAACGATTTTCATTGCCGTCTTTGAGTATTAAATATTTTTCTTACGAGCTAAGAGCAAATGGTCACTCTACCATATTTGGTTCAAGAGCTATCCACAGAATTACCTGAGGCAACTTTATACTTTCACAGCTTCGAAACACCAAAGGAGCTGATCCTCCACCACCAGAAGCAGCACGACGCGTCCATGGAGCACTGGTGCCGGCTCTGCGGCCTGCAGTTCCACTCGCGCGCCGCCGCTGACAAACACCTGGACGTGCACAAGAAGAAAACCTTCGCCTGCCCCGTCTGCGCCAAAACCTACGGCGAGAAATACCTCCTCATGAAACACGTGCCGCAACACTTCGAAACCGTCATCCACATGTGCAAAGTCTGCGGCAACCTCTACAACTCCAAGAGCAGACTCAAGGAGCACTCGAAAGTACACGCCGACGTCAAAAATTACCACTGCTCGTACTGCACAAAAGGATTCACGACCATCTACAAGCTGAAGCAACACCAGAACATGCACACGGGACAGAAGCCGTACAAGTGCACTGTATGCGCGAAGACATTCGGCAACTACTCCAATTGGTACAAGCATCTGCTGAAAACACACAAGATCGATCCGAAAACGATAAGGAAATCGAATCCGAAGGAGACAAACGACGATGCCAGTAGTAAAGAAAATGTTACTAACAATTCATCGGCTGATGCTAGAACTGATTCTGTTGAAATAGATGTTGATTTAGACATGATCTCGGAGGAGCTGAACGTTAGAGAGATGCACACTAATGCTTTAGCGAGCGAAGCGATGAGGGAGCCCTATTTGTTTCTGGAGCCGGCCAGCGAAGCCGTCGACCTGGACAGCATCAACCCGACTATAGCTCCCTGCAGTGTGTCAGAGTTCGTGTTGGCCCCTTCTGCTACATTCGTTTCCGGTGAGTATTTTGCATGGTTGTTTGTATAAGCATTTATTTTATTTTGTTTAACCCTTTATAGGACAAGATCCAAAATCGACCGTATTCATCCATAGGACACAAATTTGCTAGTGTTCACATACTATTATAATCTATTCAAAACCTTATGACTTATTGGATAGATTGCGAATGAAAACATAAGTCTTGCCCTATAAGGGGTTAATTTGCAGTATATGTATGTGACTGTTTGTTCGGGTGGAATCTTGCAACTCAATTTTTGAACAGACGTCTTCCACAGTTTGAGCTGAAATTTTGTGTACTTATTCTTTTTTAACAGACTTCAGAGTACAAAAAAATTGTATTGAATAAATAAATTGATCGTATCTGTCATTCTCCACCAATGAGAGACAAGCTACTGGTCTGTGATTGGTGGAAATTGACTCGCGATAGCCCTCATTAACCTGACTAGTGTGCAGCAGTGCTTGCACTGTTGTGTTCCGCTGTGGAAAGTAAGACAACCGGTGTAATTACGGGCACAAGAGGCTTTTCATCTTAGCTCTCTAGGTTGGCAACGCATCTGCGAACCCTCCGGGGTTGCAGGTATCTATGGGCAGTGGTGATCACTTACCATCAGGTGACACAATTGCTTGTTTGCCTATCTCGTCGTATGGAAAAAACCGGACAAGGACTCGCGCACGAGGGTTCCGTACAAAGATTTTAACGCTTTTGCCTAGTATTTTAATTTGTCCAAAGTTGGCAGAGCCCTGCTTCTAAGCAAAATGTACGCAGTGTGGTGTCAACTTATATTGGTCTGTGAAATCTACAGACAGACAAAAATTTTAGATTATGAGAATTTTCTGAGTGGCTGTGCTATAAAAGCTACATTCATACCAAATTTCAAGTTTCGAGGACATCTGGAAGTACCCTTTAGGTTTTTGGAAATCGGCAATTCGTATGGAAATTGCCATTTTAATTACTGTATCTTTTGATTGCGTTGACTTAGAAGGTTGATTTTTTCACAGCTCCAAGGGACTGCAGACTTGAGTATTTGATAGTAATTTCAGCCTGCTACCTCCACGCGTTTCAGAGAAAAAGGGGTCTTTACAGACAAACGGACAACAAAGTTATAGTATTATAAGGGTTCCGTTTTTTCTTTCGAGGTACGGAACACTGGAAAATGAAGTTTTTAACAGGAAAGTTTATCCTACACCAGAACCGCAAGAACTGGAGCCAGCAGGCATCCCCCGGGAGTACGGGCCGGACTTCGCGGCGGCGGAGAGCGGCGGCCGGCTGCTGCACCTAGACGACCACATGCTGCCGCACATCGACCCGCGGCTCACCGTCCGCGGCCAGCCCGCCGCGCGCCGCTGGGAGCCGCGCGTCATCACCAGGTACCAGGACTGCGGGTATGACGGCGACGTCGGCGCCGGCTGCCGGGCGGTCATGAACACTGATATATATTGAATGGGGGCTGCCGTTGTTTGTGCTCGCTAGAAGGCGCTTCTGTCGGGTGAGGTCACAATCAAAATTATTCAGTAAATAGGCAGTTGAATGCTCTTTTGCGCGTCGTTTTTTTTTAGTCTGTCAGCACTTGCGGAAGTACCGTGATTGCCGAGACGAATGCGCCGCAAGAAACTTGGCAAAGTTTTTTTTTCTTAACATGTTACTAGTTCTGTCCTGAAGTATGGAGGACTGTCCAAATTTGTTAACAATGTTCGTACTAGCTGTTGCCCGCGACTTCATCCCCGTAAGTTTCGGTTATCGCTATCCCGCGGGAACTGTACAATTTTCCCGAATAAAAAGTAGTCTATGTTACTCCTCAATATTCAAACTAGCTTCTTACAAAATTTCATCTAGATTGGTGCAGCGGTTTTCCCGTGAAGAGGCAACAAACAGAGAGACAGAGTTACTTTCGCATTTATAATATTAGTTGGGATTTAATGCCGCAGAACCGTACCGTAAAAATATCGAGCGTGTTATAAGTATAGCTAAAAAGGATTTTCACACAGATCTGGCAAAAATCAATCTCATGTCAAAGTCATAAACACTTTGACATGTAAAAACATTTCTCAATTCTCAATTCAACTAGATACAGTATTGCGTAATCCCGTTTTGTTCGAAAAAAAAAGGACTCAAGTTCACGACAGATAAAATTGTCTCAAAGCAGCAACATATTTTATTGGCCCGTAAGTCACATTTGCCGTAACCGATCTTCAGCATTGCAAAATACAACTTTTATTATTTGACATGTCTTTAGACCTCACTCTACACTGGCGCCTCTAGCGGCGAATTCATACGCGGTTAGCCCTTATTGTAGTTGCGTAGACATAAGGATAAAGACGGGTGGACGCGACTCGCTTTGTCGCGTAGGTTTGAGTGCTAGCTGTTGACAAACGAGGCTTTGACCAGCGTAATTCATTAATGGCGTGAGGCTGGAAAGGGGGGGAGGGGGTTCGGAAAAAAACACGGAATATCACAAGAGGGGAGGGGGGTTGTGAGATATCACGTGTGTATTAGTTACTTACACCTTTTGTTTGTTATTTTATGCCAGTCAGAAACGACCTGCAACCTTAAGCGCGCGGTTGTTATGCGATAAACGCGATGCGTTTGACGCACGTCATTTTCATCATCATCATCACCAGCCTTTTTTACGTCCCACTGCTGGGCACTGGCCTCCTCTCAGAATGAGAGGGCTTGGGCTATAGTTCCCACGCGGGCCCAGTGCGGATTGGGAACTTCACACATACCATTGAATTGCTTCGCAGGAGTGTGCAGGTTTCCTCACGATGTTTTCCTTCACCGAAAAGATGATAAATTACAAATGTAATTTCGCACATAAATTCCGAAAACCTCAGAGGTGCGAGCCGGGGTTTGAACCCTCGACCCTCTGCTTCAGAGGCGATAGGTCAAACCACTAGGCTATCACGGCTTCGTGCGAAGAATCCCCGGGCGATACTAAACTCCAATCCACAGGTCAGTCCTTTCTGATAGAAAAAGATGCTAAGGACTGGCCTGACATTGCGCCAGCCCGGGAGTTGTGGAGATCCAGAGGAGAGGCCTTTGCTCTGCAGTGAGACACTTCAGCAGGCTATTGAAAAAAAAAATCTAATTACCAAACAATGTTTTATACAGCATTGAAACAAGGCAAAAGTTGATCGCTGCGTCCAACGCTGCGAGTTCCGCACAACACATAGTCCTCAATTTTCCAGAGTATGCCTGTATTTAAAGATACCCTCGTACCTACCTAGCTACGCCACCGACGTTGACAGCTGGGCCTACACACAGATGCTTTGAGCAACGTGCCATTCACAATGTGACAAACGCAGGAGTCGCTTTCCTAATAGTATTTATTCTTATGTTGCATCGAAGCTCGCTCGGTGTTTGTTCCTATAATTTCTAATATAAAAATAGTGATTTTTTTTATGATTCTGTAGCACAGCTATTGAAAATAACGAGCCAAGACGAGCGAGCTTCGTTGCTGCACGCCAATGTTCACATACTTTTATAACAAGTTATCCGTTTCATAGAATTAATACTGTTAGTACGAAGCCGAGCGGTGGTTGGAGATGGCATTGTTGCAAAGACACTCCGACCGTCTCTCTGCTTCACAGAGCTACCTCAACCAGAAACAACTATGTACCTCAGTAACCCATAGGAATATTTAATGTAACTGTTGATATATACATTTATAAACATTGTGTCCCACCAAACGCTAGAATATAATGTTTTTATAAATCATTATTCATAATAATGCTACCTCATTTAGTTAAGTTTTCTCTTTTATGTCCACTTATATATATAAACGAAAAAAAAAAACAAAAAAAAAACTGAAATTACCGAATACGATATGTATTTTGTAGTGTATTTGTGCCATTTTGTCGTACATGACGGCGGAAGTGTGTCGATTTAAACTATTTTTTTCGAGACCGTTATTATTTTGTAGTCGCTTTTTGATAAGAGCGTGGAAAATGTAGATTACAGTGGAGCTGAGACTCGCTTTACGAACAAAAAACAATTTTGTCATTTTAATTTTAACCTATGATGAGCCTAACTCCGTTCTCAAACCAGTCTTAAAAGCATGACCTACCTCAGCATTCGCGCAGCTCATTGGTTGTTGCTGTAACATTGTGAAAGACACGTTTGGTGCATTTCCTGCGAACCCTCAATGCCTGCGAGAGAACGGTGATGGGCTTACTGAACAAAAGCTTTGTAAATATTCGGTTATTTTTGCGGCACTTTTATTAACATTATGCTTGACATGACGCCGCCGCTGGTAGCTAAAGGAGAATCAGAAAATGTAAATATATTTCATTATGGCCATTGAATCCGGGGGTGTAATGTCTAACCATCAAAAATAAAAATAAGAGCTTTTTAAATAAATCAAGCAAGACTCAATTCCAGATTTTTATGTCCGGCTCACCTAAAGCATTTTCTGAATTAACGACCTCTAAACAAGACTACTGCCAGAGGGAATAAGATTTCTGAGGCCTATTAACTAAACGCGGCCTAAGTTTGATTAAGCTTTTTTCCTGAAGCACCTCCGGCGGTGACGCTGGTTTATTCTCGATTCCTTTTATATTATATTGTGGAGCCGGGCGCCAAGCGCCGCGGGTTAGCGTAAGAGAATCGATAGTGCTGTGATATTTTTATGTATATTTAGACTTAAGCGTAGAGTATGACCGTAACGAGTGAGTACAAAAGATAATGTTATTTATGAAGAAATAAATACGTTTGTAAAATTTACGACACAACACGAGGCGATTACGGCTGTTTAAATAGCGTAATGGTCGACCTGTCGAATTTATAGGTAAGCGAACGCGTAGTTTATTGCGCTATCAATTTGGCAATTCGATTGTCAGGGCCCGTGTTAGCAGGTAGCAGTTAGCGTCCTGGGCATCGCTCTGCGGACACCCGCTCGGCCGCGGTCGCTGTGTGACCTAGCTGTGCGACCCGGCGTGGGGCGATGCTAGGACTAATATTGTTGGTACGAAATGCAGACCTGAACCCAGGACTCCGGTGGGGCGCGGCCGGCGGAAAATATACTCTATGGCCAAGACAGGGAATATATTTTCATGTGGAATCTATTTATAAATCAAATATATTTTGATCTACAGTTGATAAGTATGTAACTTAACGATGGACTCCGCCCGCGTTCCGCCGCCTGCGGCGAAAATAATTCCCAATGAAATAAAAAAAAAACTACAAAATTGACATCATCGGTGTAGATCCGCAAAGATAAAATCTCGACAAGTTTACTTATTGAAACAAGATTCTGAATTGAAGTGTTGATATAAAGTATAAAAAGAAAAAAAAATCTCCGAAATATATTTTGGAGAGAATTATTTACAAGTTGAGGAGAGGAGTCTTAGTGATAAAAGTATCCAAAGACTGTTAGGTATTATAAGTTCGTTGAACTTGAATTCGACTTATAGGGAGTCAGGGATATATCCGAAAAAGAGTCAGATATGTGAAAAAAAAATACGGTACAGCTAAAGAAAATCATAGGCTTCGACAAGAAACTGAACAAAGACAAAATGCAAATGGCGTCCCGGTCATCTACAGGGGGTAGAAGGCAGTTATGCGACAGTATTCTGAATTGAGCAGAGTAGAGACGGACTTGTGGCATGAGCGAGTCTAGAATTGACGCCATGCTTTTGAAATTATAAAAAAACGCACCTTTTGCCCTATTTGGGCATCGGGGCGCGGTCTAGTGTGTTAAATTGGTTCCCTTTGGACCCGTGGGCGAGCCCTCGCGGCGCCGCGGGTGCCACACGCTGTCAGCAGTGCAAGCTTGAGACGGTAACCAATAGTGCATGCATCCAGTACAATTCGGTGCCTTGCGACCGACCTACCTTAGTCGTACTACACCAAATTGCACTCCATCGCACTGCGAAGCATTAACTTGCCTGAATCGAGCGGCGGAAGCCGCAAACCTCTGCAGAGGCTTTCATTCATACAATATAATATGTACTTATTCAACCTTCTATATCCATGTAATAATCGAAACATATTCCATTTTGATGTAATTTTCGTTGCAAAGGTGACAATATTGTGATATTTGACACGATAATATACCGGCCACTGAATTTATATCAGACGTGGCCTTTAGATGTAATTGCCCCGCGATTGCGGGAGTCGCGGTTGGAATAGCCCCGTTGTGATCTTTGCGACCATTTGTCCCTAGCTTTTAGTTGTTAGGTTATAGTCGAGCACAGGGTATTGCGGTTCTATTTTACGGAAGTGTTATTATAACTTGATAAGTAAGAGATAAGCATCCAGCAAATCGGATGGTTGCATAATACTACCCCAATACCCAATCTGTGTACAAAATAGTTTCCAAAATCTGTCTTTAAAATTATAATAAGAGTGAATGAGTTCAACCACGTTCAGAGTCAAGACAACACTTGGCTGGTCCTTCAAAATGTTATGTACTTTCAGCGGGTTGCACTGTTTTTTGTAATTGCATAAAATATAAATTGAAATTTACATGTGCTTGTATTTAAAACATCAATTGACTATTGGATCATCTGTAGGTTTTATACAAACTACTGATAGGTTACAGACTGTTTTTTTTTTAGTTATTAAATTGGGGTAAAAAATACCTGAGTATTTCGTAGTGATTTATCTAAATGTTTTTGTGACTTTTTTTTTTAATTTGTTTGTATCTTTTTTTTATCTGGCTTGATTCTGAACTGAACTTAGACCGGGTATCAGCATGATAATTCTAATCGGTGTTAATTTAAGCGAAATATTTTGGATTACATGTAAGTCAAAATGTGAAGTGTCCGATGTATGGGTCAATGTATCAAAAAATCTTCGTTAAAGGTTAAAACCGCACATTGACTCAAACGGGCCCGTAGGATAAGGGTAAAAATACAAAATGTCTTTGATTTATTAAGTTTTAAATAGAAATTGTGGGTCAATCATCTTTTAAGTGTTGCTACTCTTCCCGGTAACTCAGGAGACAGAAAAATGGTTGCAATGTATACTACAAACGTGCTCAGGAGACTTGACATGAAGAAATTTGCTTATAACTTTGACAACTGCTAACTTTTGGCTACCCCGGAAATCATACATTTAATGAGTGACCCAGGAGACGTCATCACGGCATAGCCACACTTAAAACTTGATTGAGAAGTGCAGGTGTAAACCATTGGCCCGGTCTATTAAGTTAAATATCTGGTGGACGTTTCGTTTAGTGCTTCTAAAATTGCATAATACCTAAGTCTAAACTAGCATTTATGTTCCCTGATGATGTAATTTGGTATTGAGTGTTGTATGTACATAGTGACCACGGTGGACTGTGCCGTAAGCATTTATAGCAGTGTTAAAAACATGTTTCTATGTATACGAGTGGGACCCATTGTAAATCGAGGGATTCGGAAAAATAAACACGTGTGCACAGTAATAATTATAAATATCTGTATGTAGCCAAAGTAAGTGACCACACTATACGAATGGATTGAATCTACCGTCAAATGCACTTGCGCATGTTTGAATAGCATTGTAATCCTATTTAAGCACAACAGGGTTTAATGAAGAAAACTGTCGTGTTCACATTGTTCATAAAAATAGAAGGATTGCAAGTCTTACCGAAAAGAGTTAAATCAATAGCAATCTCAATTGAGCATCTTTTGGTATTTTTTCTCCAATTTTACTCGAATGAATATCTGTAGCTACCAACTTTGCTGTATGGGTAAGCAGGTGACACTTTTGATCATCGGGGTTAGTAATGTTTTGCTGGTTTCCTATGTATTCTTGTTTGAATAAGTATTCATAGTTTAATAACAAAGCAATAGTATTACAAAAATACTGGCATAAAAACTTTAGCTACCCAGTATGGGACAATAATGGCGGAATAGGGTTGTTTACTGATGTCAAAATAAAATCATATACATTTTCACTCTTATCAAGCTTCCGAAAATACTCATAAAAAACCGATGCCTCGCTTAATACTGCAATTAAAACGTTTTTTATTTATTTAACGAGACTAATAAAAGGCGGCAGTTTGATCACTGAAAATTATGACGTCATAGTTCTGCAATTCAATACAAACTTCATACTAGGGTTGCCAGATATTTTTGATCTTGTAAGGGACAAATGCTCATTTTGGCAAAAAAATACGGGACTTAAATTTTTTCCAAGGGACAAATCAAAATGATGTATTTCACGTTGTTTTTATTGCTAAATAATAATTATGTTTTAAAGAAGATGGTCCACATCGGAGGAATTCGGCTTTAATCGGACGGACACTGTTCGTTCACCCAAACCTCATGCTCTCGTGCGCGCGCAGCGCAGCTATCCGTCGGAGTCATGCGCGACGCGGTGCGTGTTTTAATCGAAAAAGGTTAAAATACGGGACATTTAAAATTATGCCTGAAATACGGGACGTCCCGGGAAATACGGGAGGTCTGACATATTAACGGATCGTTTTGACATTTCATAAAAAGTTGCTAAATTGATTAAGAGGAAACAACCCTATTGTCAAAAGCAATAGTTGATTCTCAAATATGTCGCGTTTTCTCGCTTATAATGGGTCCCTATACTTAAGGTGTGAGTGAGAGGCGGCTTGCTCGGTGTATAGAGGACAGGATATATTTTATGCGTAAAATTGCTATTTGTAAATAGAAGTTTAATTGCTGTTCTTACAAATCTCAAGTGCAGTACTCGAGGAAATGATAAATACGGTGGTTAGGAAATTAACTAATTTTGTATCGTGTCTCGCTGTCGTATAGACAGTGGTGCCGCCAACCGTTTTTCATCTCGAGACTGTAGTACAGGATTTTTTAACATTTACGAAGTTTTATAATAGCGCTATATTTACTACAATACGTACCGATCTACCTCTGCATGCCTCTTATTACAATAATATAGCTTTTGTTATTAATATTACATTTTACACATTCAATATTTTATAACCTTATCTATTTTGTATGTTTATAATACCGATACATAAGATTTAAGGGACATAGGTTTTACATAGTACTATGCTGTCAGTGTTTGCGAAGATGTGTGCATGTTATGTTCTAAAGTAGGCGCCGCTCACATCTAAATGGAATTATAATGACCCTTAAACATAATAAACAATCTGACTAGTTCACATTCAGAGCTTTTATTTTGTACCCTTCGTAGCGATATCCTCATCCTAAAGGAAATCTAATAAACTCCCTTTATTTCGGCCTGGTTTCAGAGTAGGTTATGTAGATACAAGTAGGTGGGTACCTACTTGGGTTTGCTGGTTCTCATGGGTGGTGGAGATCGCTTACCATCTGGCGACCCGCTTGCTCGTTTGCCGGCTTGCCGCCTTCTTTCAATAAATAAAATGCGGCGGACATTGTTTCAATTACCAAGAGCAAAGGAGCAAAAGGGTTATTATATATAAGACGGAAATAAAAAGAAATCATACGTTATGTAACACTTTATTAACGTAATTAATTCGTACCACGAAAAACGGCAATGTACAACGGTAGAATCGAATATTGGTATCTATTAGAAACATCCAATTACTAGGTTATATAAGAGCGGACTCGACACAGCCTTCGCTTCAAGGAATGATCCAACCTACTGATTAACCTGAACGCCAACGACGCATACAAAAGTTGTCATCCACACGCCAAGATAGCATAACGTCAACGCGGACTTAAACCTTCAGCATGCGTCCGTAGGTTGCATTTGCACTGCAGCCGGACGCCTATAAGCGTTGGTGGTTTCGTAGGCACGTCTCGGTGCTTTTAAGCGTCCTTGGCGTTCAAAAGGTTAAGTCATATAAACAATCATACTGACACAAATTGCTAAAAACCTAAAACGTTTTAGTGCAGAGATCAAAATGGGCACAGCTTGGAAAATAACGACCACATGTCATCTCAACATCGCATCGTATCCTCGTCGTAGCTTATCAATGTCGTTTTAGAATCAATATTTCATTTTAACGGCGTCCGACCGTCTGACAATCTTTACTTATGAACTAAAAAACAATTAATTTGCTCATCTGCGACAAATGTATGTTTTCATGTAGCACCTCCACCACCACCCGAATTATTATGTCACAGACAAAACTATAACAACCACCACGTTTCGATCTCAAAAAATGCAGGAGGTTCTCAATTCGTCGGATTTTTTTTTTATGTATGTTCCCCGATTACTCGAAGACGGCTGGACCGATTTCAAAAAGTTGTTTTTTTTTTGTTTGAAAGGGTATACTTTCTAGTTGGTCCCATTGTCACCAAGTCAGGATCTAATGATGGGAGCCCAGGGAAATCGAGAGCAACCCTCAAATTTTATAGGCACTATCATGCTCACCGCACCGACTTCATATTTGTGGTAGGCCATAAAACTGATGACTTTAAAGCAACTGTTCAATATGCAACCAGTTGTTCTAGAATTAGATACTGGTTTTAGTGCTTTGAGATTGGGCTCGTAGTGTTCCAATCGAGTTGGCTTATAGTGATGTCTGTGATAGTTGGGTCTGTGTGTGGTGGATGTGAAAGTGCTGCATGACATTTGTGTCACAAACTTAGCTGTCTTACACGTGTGGCCGCAGAAGAACAAATTGGCATTCAACTTTTAATTTCCACTCGTTGCCATGGAGATGTCCCCTAGGCAACTCGCCTAAAACAAGATTTTCTAAGGCATCACTCCCCCGAACGTCAGGATTTGCATGCTTAGATGATGCATGAATGAACTTTCATATAACTGTTGAAAATCTTAACGTTTTATGGAGTGATGCCTTAGAGAATCTTATTTTAGACGAGTTACCCAGGGGACATCTCCATGGCAACGAGTGACCATTAAAAGTTGATTAACCCAAATTCGTTGTTTTTAGTTCATAGGCCTCCGCAAAGCAACGTCCGATACAATCCATCCTTACTTAGGTCACAAGTAGTAAAAAAAACTGTCCCCGACAGTCGAACAAAAATGTTGCCATATTTTTCTAAATTGGGGCTGTTCTCTTATAATTAGTACCTCCAGGGTACATGGGAGATTAACTAAAGTTTATTTAAACTTGGATTTACAATTGACTATTCAATCTGAACGACCCACGCTAACAGTATTGGTGGCACATAAAAACCATTTATTAGACTCGCGGACCAACCACCCTCTGGACACCAAATGTCAGCGCGAACGTTTCCGAAACGCATATGCTCATTTGCACCTATAAATCACTAGCCACCAACCGCGGCTCACTTTCGACCAGACGACAAGCGAGATAATAAGCTATGAACCAATCACGACGCATTCCCCCGGCCCGCTCACCGCGGCTTTTTTCGTAATGACTTTTCAAGTACAGAAGATGCGGTGTCCAGAGGGCGGTTGGTCCGTGATTAGACTATTCACACGAACTATGTGTCAACTTGGTATCAACTCAAAATGAAACTGTCCGATTGAACTTACCCACCTCCATGTTTTAAATAGAATAGTGTATTACTTTGAATTGTAGTGCCCCGTCGCTATGAAGTCATTCCTGGCACATTGCACAGCTGTGAAGTTTCTAATTATTGACAATGTTAACCATATGAGAAAAATGCTAGACTTGCTTGTCAGTGGTCAGTCTGAAAGTCAGCGCTGGGTTCATGTCACTGTGTAACCTAGTAACCGTGTAACCGACTTGAGTCGGTCAGGAACTAAGAAATGTTAGGAATGAATTCCCGTCACGGACTAGACACGGGTAATTCACTACAGAATAAATAAAATAAATTAATTCCTTAGAGTGAATTGTTAACTTAATGATTCACTCCAGAACGTAACAATTCTCGACATCTTAATAAGTCAGTCAGTGAAACGTGTATAGATAGGTACATAACGCGTCCACAGGCATCTTAACGTTGTAGTCTGTTGTTTGTTAGTCTATGCTTCTATGGGTGAATTGAATTTAGTTTCGTTTCGAATTCACTGATTTTTTTTTCTGGGTGGTAGGTAAATTTGAATTTGATTCTCTCTCTCTCTCTCTCATCTCAGCTTGGCTTTCACAATACGGAAACGGAGCTACTCGTATTTTATTTACAGTATACTAAGCCCAATATTATAACAGTTTTGAAAAATAAAAGATGCTTCATTAATTTTAACGCTGTTCAAATAGTAATTGGGTGTGTAATTAAAATATCAACAAATTGAAATGAGAATCTAGTTACTACACAGTAGGTAGGCACCTAAGCAAGCACTGAGTGACTTATGTGCTAATGAAATTACTTTACAAACTCATTCCTGAATCGAATTACTCTTACAGAATCATTAAGATGAATTGTGAATAGTTAAGGTGAATTAATTCATTCGACTGAATCAGAATAAGTGAATAACTTCATAGAAGTGAATTAAGATTACCCATGTCTATCGCGGACCGAAAGGAACTAAATCCTTTCGCACGATTTGAATCGGTCTTCGCTCCTTTAGCTCAGTAGGTAGAGGAGCGGAGTGGATGAATGCTCTAGCGGAACGGAGCGAGTGAGTGACCGAGCAGGGCAACGCAGCGCGGCCGCGGTGCGAGCAAGATAAATAGCGCTCGTTCAAAGTGTCTCTAGAGCAAGTGCGAGTGAGATGAACAACTATCATCCCGTTTCGTGTCCTTCACAGGTCGAAACAGTTCCAACTCGTTAACTGAACTAAAGGAACTAAAAGTCCGAACTAGTTCCTTTCACCGATTGAACGAGATCGGAGCGCTCCCTTAAAAGACTGAGCAGGCACAACTCTATAACCTACAATATGCTGAGGCTGGGACCTTCTATTTTTTTTATGTTTTTTTGTACCTATATAATCCCTGTAGTTGTGGCAATAAACGATCTTTTATTAATTTATTGTTGCGCGTGGCAAAAAAGCAAGTCTAAGTTAAACTTAACCCTTTCAACGCCAACGACGCATACAAAAGTTGTCATCCACACGCCAAGTTGGCAAAACGTCAACGCGGACTTAGCATAACGTTCGTAGGTCGCATTTGCACTGTGCAGCCTGACGCCTATAAGCGTTGGTGGCGTCGTAGGCTTGTCGGCTCATGACACTTTTAAGCGTCCTTGGCGTTGAAAAGGTTAATAGCTGTACAATATGCCAGAATTGACTTCATTGCGGCGGGACTACAGTAGAGTACACAACACTTATTGGCGAACAAAACGGATGAAAAAGTAACTAAATATATTCTTTCAAGCCTTACATCAAGAATCTTAAAAGTTACAAAGTGGCGACCACAATTGAAGGGTACACAGAAAGAAAAGAACAAGTCGTAATTTTTTTTAAAAAACGAGATTTTAATCTAAAAATCTAGAGCATTCAATAGACTATAAGTTACCACTCAGTTACAGATACAAATGTTTACGTAACTTGACTTTTGTCTCACTTTAAAAAAGGAAGTATACGAAAATTATATGGATAATTATATCGTTCCAAACTTCCAAATCGCGATAACTCAAAAAGTTGCTAAGGTGACTAATGCTAATGTTCTTTCCGTGTAGCCTTCAATTCCTTTCTACCCTTCACTTTATGTATTTTATCTAGCTACACAATTCCACGGGAACAGAACCTAGGTTAAAAAAAACAACAGCCAAGTAGTTTACATGTTCTCAAATTGTCCGTCCTTGTCCAGCAGCAGTATGTTGGGGTTCTCCCGCTCGAACTCGGTGGGCTTGCGCGTGCGCTGCTCGTCGGTCCACTCCCCCTCCCCCGCGCCCCACTCCCCCACCTTCTCCCCTATCACGTCCACCTCCTCTTTAGCTCTTATCTTCTCCAGCTGTTGAGGAAAATGTACATTACAGTGAAATCCTTTCATCGTATGGCGCGTGGCGATTTTATAGCGCACTAGCTTTCGCCTGCGGCTTTGCTCCCGTATTTCCGGGTATTTCGCAAAATCCCTCCCTACTCCATGTCTAGGTTTTATGGTCATACGTTTAAAAATAACGTTTTTCTCCTACAAACTTCCACCACCATTAGGGTTCATATATTTTCTTTGAAAAACATATTCACGAAGTTTCATAAACATAACTAAAAAAAAAAACATTTTTCCATACAACCTTCCACCCCCTTTTTCACCTCCTTAAGGGTGGAATTTCGAAAACTCCCGCCTTATCCCGAGTGCAAAAGGAACCTCCATGCCAAATTTCAGCTTATTAGGTCGCGGGGTGTGGGCTGGGCGTTGGTGAGTCAGTCAGTCAGAACTTTTATTTGTATACATATCTATCCTAATCCTAACTAATATCATAAATGCGAAAGTAACTCTGTCTCTCTGTCTGTCTGTTTGTTACCTCTTCACGGGAAAACCGCTGCACCAATCTAGATGACTTTTGGTAAGGAGATAGTTTAAATATTGAGGAATAAAATAAATAAATATCATGGGACAATTTGACACCAATTGGCCTAGTCCGAAACTAGGCAAAGTCTGTACTATGGGTACTAGACAACGGATAGACATACTTATATACATATTAAACATCCAAAACCCGAGAACAAACATTCGTATTCATCATACAAACATCTGCCCTGACCGGGATTTGAACCCGGGACCTCAAGCTTCATAGTCAGGGTCTCTAACCACTAGGCTATTCGGTCGTCATAGCATAGGCTACTTTTTATTCGGAAAAATTACATAGTTCCCGCGGGATAGGATAACCGAAATCTACGGGGACGAAGTCGCGGGCAACAGCTAGTTGATTATATAAAGTGATAAAACGAACTGAGATTTGAATACATGGAAAAAATTCAGCGTGTTTCCCTATGCTAATCGTAGTGTAGGGGTTATAGCACGCGACACGGAATGTCAAGGATTCGGGTTCGATTCCCGGGGTTAGTATTTTCTGTTTTTTCATCTGTGTACCTATTCATGTTTCAGCGAATATTTTAAAAGTGTAATAGGGTAGCTAACTGATATTAAAATAAAATAATCTTACATTTTCACTTTATCAAGCTTCCGAAAATACCCATAAAAACTGATGCCTCACTTATTACGGCAATAAAAACGATTTTTAATTCAACAAAAACTAACAAAAGGAGGCAATTTGGACACTGAGAATTATGATGTCATAGTTCTGTAATTCAATACAAACTTCATGCTGACGGATCCGATCAAATTGTTTTGACATTTCAAAAAAAGTAGCTGATTTGACCAAGAGGCAACATCCCTATTGATATTCACGGGGAGGTGTCATTTCATTAGATTCGTCCCAGTTGTGGGAGTGAGATAGGGTATATCGTTTCCCAGAACAGCAGTCGGGTTTTCTGTTTTTAATTTTAAGTTGGTTAGGTTATTAGTGATTGTGACAGTCGAGGACGCACTGAGCGTCAGCCGACCAAAATGGCGCCTGTGTGTGTGTGTGTGTGTGTGTGTGTGTGTGTGTGTGTGTGTGTGTGTGTGTGTGTGTGTGTGTGTGTGTGTGTGTGCGCGTGCGTGCGTGTGTATGTTTATATGTGTTGATCGGACCTGTTACCTCCGTGTCGTGCTTGGCAAACTTGTCGAACATGTTGGCGTACAGGCGCTTCTCCTTCTCCTTCTGTTTCTGGATGGCGTGTCGGCACACCACTATCTGGTTGGCTGCCGCCTGGGGAATGAGAGAAGATTTTTTTTAACTCAGCTTTTATGAGCTATGAGCTTAAGGCTTGTCCTGTCAGTATTACCCTAGTCGAATTAGATGAAATTTGACCCAAGTCAGGAAATAATTCTAAGAACTGATAAAAACACTTTTGATCGATTTGTATGAATTAAAAATGGAACTTAATACACCCCTTAATAAATTTGCCCCCCCCCCCCCCCGGAAAGGGGTGAAATTGGGTGAAAACAATGCAATTGAAATAATTATCGAGATAATAAAATAATTTACTGAGGTTTCATACACCACACGCCTTAATAATTAAGATATATTATGCAACAAAGGGGTGTATACACGAGGCTAAACTTACGCCAAATAACTTTTAACATACTCCAATATTACGCCACTTTAAAGTTTATACCTAACATTTAAAGGTCTTCCGTACATAACAGGAACGGTGCAAACCGGGGGCAACCATCTAGTCGTTCCCTCTAACGATTCCAAAAAAAAAAACCACGACTACACGACTTACTTACGTACTTTTCACTAATTCGACTAGGGTATACGGGCGAATGGGGGAGCGGTAGGAACTTGGGCTAAAAATTGCAAAAAATAGCATTAAACGAGATTCGCACCTCTGAGTTTTTCGAAATTTATGTACGAAATTACATTTGTAATTTATCATGAGCTTTTCGGTGAAGGGAAACGTCGTGAGGAAACCTGCACACTCCTACGAAGCAATTCAATGATGTGTGAAGTTCCCAATCCGCACTGGGCCCGCGTGGGAACTATAGCCCAAGCCCTCTCATTCTGAGAGGAGGCTCTTTGCCCAGCAATGGGACGTAAAAAAGGCTGGTGAAGGTGAGGTAATTTTTTAGGAAATTCAAAAAGTAAGAAGATTGCTCATTATTTTGTGTGGAAAATTATAAAATTTCATATTTATCGGTGAATGTGCAGTAGCATGGTTTTGTTTTGAAGACCACTATGCTGTAACTGGGTGAGAAAACCTCAACATAAAGTTCATTCCACAATCTAAGTGTTCGAGGGAGAAAACACCTTTTGAACCAAACACAGTACAAGTAAAGTAGAAGACAGTACTTTTGTCATGAAGATGAAATAGAGGCTAGTCTTAATATTCTATCGTAAAGCATCACTGAAAGGCATCACCGTTGAAATGGAGATCCAATCTCTGGGCATGAGCTGGCAAGAGGTGGAGGTGGCAGCGCAGGATCGTTCCAAATGAACGAAAATGCTGAGAGCCCTATGCCCCTGATTTTTTTTTATACGTCGTGGAAGGCAAACGAGCAAGTGGGTCACCTGATGGTAAGCGATCACCACTGCCCATAGACAACCACAACCCCAGAGGGTTCGCAGATGCGTTGCCAACCTAGAGAGCTAAGATGAAATGCCTCTTGCGCCCGTAACAACACCGGCTGTCTTACTCTCCACACCGAAACAACAGCGCAAGCACTGCTGCTTAGCGGCAGGATTAGGTGGTAACGATACGGACGAATCTCGCACAAGGTCCTACCACTCGCAATTAGGGATAACAGGACATGATGATGAAAGCATCACTGACCTTGTTCTGAGGCTCGGCCTCCACAACTTTCTGGAAGTCCCCGATGGCCTGGTCAGCCTCACCCAAGGCGAGGAGGGCCTGTCCTCTCCGGAACAGACCCTTGACGTTCCCCGGGTCAAACTTGAGGGCTTTTGTGGCATGATCCTTGGCCTCGAAGTGGTGTGGCGGGGTCACTTTGAGGTAGACCAGAGCGAGGTTCAGATGAGCAGAGAGCAGCAGGTCTTTGGCCTTGGATTTGACGTCGTCTTCCACACTGGTGTCTTCAGGAATGTCTGGAAATAGTGAAGGAAAAAATTAAAGACTGCTGTGTCGTGGCGTGTAGGAAGTATGTTGGTTCCATACTTTTAGTATTGTGAGAAAAAGACACATTATAATGAGAAAAAAACTTATTATACTAATTTTATCTTTTCTTTTTATGTCAATTCTATGTGTGTTAGAGGCAATAAACCTTTTTTTTTTATACAGCAAGAAAGGGACCTGATGGTAAATGATCACCGCTGCCCATAGACACCCGCAACACTGCGGGGTTCGCAGATGCGTTGCCAACCCAGAGAGCTAAGACGAAATGCCTCTTGTGTCCATAGTTACACCGGCTGTCTTACTCTCCACACCGGAACACAACAGTGCAAGCACTGCTGCTTTAACGGCAGGATTAGCGAGTAAGATGGTGGTAGTGATCCGGACGGACCTCGCACAAGGTCCTACCACCCGCAAACATTCTTTCTTGTTTCATCTTTTTCTACCAACAAAACGTCAAAACATATTCTGCTACAGTTGACTTGAGTGGACGCAGATGATAGTTAAGTAAGTAGACCACTTACCATCAAGCAACGAGACGACCCGCTTGTACATTTTGATGGCGAGCTGATGCTTGCCAGCCTTGAAGTAATTGGTGCCCTTCTCCTTGTAAATTTTCGCTTGCTCGGTTTTCTCCGGCCCGTCCATGGACCACGACTCTTTGGCTTTCTCGAAGTTGGTCAGCTTGACCACGTATTCGACAGCTGAGTTGGGCGGGACGCCCAGGTCGGAGTTCCCCTCGGACTTAAAGGCGTACTTTGGTTGGATGGTCAGGCGGGACTTCTCGCCCTTCTGGAACTTCTCAAGGGCTCTCTCGACGCCTTCACATATGTTGTTGTCAGCGCCTTCCCCGAGAGAGAAGGTGACAGTTCGGCTGTCGAACACTTTGCCGTCGGGGAGGAGCTTGCCTTCGAGCTCCACTAGAACATAAAAAAAAACTTAAAGTTAGGTATTGCAATGATCATCATCATCATCATGTCACCCGAAAGACGTCCACTGCTGGACATAGGCCTCCCCCAAGGCTCTCCACTGAGACCGGTCTTGTGCTTCCCCCATCCACCGCGGTCCCGCAATCTTTACTAGGTCGTAGGATTGCAAAGACATAAAAAATATTATAAGGCCAACTTACACTGCCATGGGTTAGGCAGACGAGAGAAATACGTCAAGTCCCAAAATACTGTGTACCATTCCGTTACCCTTTTCAAATACATCTTATGTGAGAATAACGGAATGGAAGTACAAAAAATTTATGAAATATTTGGGACACTTTTTTTTTACCTATCAAAATCGATAGTGCTCGTGATTCTAAGTAGATATAACATAAAAAAAGTCAAAATCCAAAAAAAAGTTCACTTTTTATAAAATGACCCAACTAGCAGATCTGTTGCCAACCTACAGAGCTAAGATGTAAGCTGTCCACACCGGAACACAACAGTGTAAGCACTGCTGTTTAGCGAGTAAGATGGTGGTAGCGATTCGGAAGGACCTCTCGCACAGGGTCCTACCACCCGTGATGTGATAAGGCTGTAAATGCGTTTTCTATTTTTCCAAACACATCAGTATTTACTTAAGTACTCCCTAAACCTTAAGTATAACATTTATTTTTTGTCGTATAAAAAAAGTCTCGTCAAAATAACGGTAGATAACTATAGGATATCATATTCCTGTTGTTTTAAACAAAAGCATTGTGGTGCAAAGACAATACGTCCAAGATTCTAAATAAGTGAAAGTTAGTCCACAGACCATGAAGACAATTATGTTTTAGTACTGGCTAACGTGATCAAATTGCACAAAGGCATTTCGGAACTTACAGCAAAGAGCAAGGCTGCCCCCGCCCCCCCCGTCCCCCGTCCCCCTCCTGAACAAAATATTTACGCCACAACGCCTAGT
This sequence comes from Clepsis dumicolana, assembly GCA_963691665.1. NCBI lineage: Eukaryota > Metazoa > Arthropoda > Insecta > Lepidoptera > Tortricidae > Clepsis > Clepsis dumicolana. Next base: position 14,063,482 of record OY829515.1, on the reverse strand, counting down.
GTAATCTATGTACCTACTTATCAGCTTGCACAAGATTACATTTTAAAAGATGTTGAAGAGATGGTCCTAATATATTTTTTTGCTCAATGAAAAAAAACTCTTGTCAAAAACGCGAAATTGAATGGTGTTTTTGTAATTCTCAAATTTCAAACTGAAACGTAAATATACAGAAAGACCGGATAGATAAATTCTCGAACTGGAATACGAACCCAGGACCTCGAAGCAATCATTGGTAACAGCGAAAAACTCCTATTATATTCACTTTAGAGTTTATTTTTCTGGTCTTTCTGTATATTAACGTTTCGGTTTGAAATTTGAGAAATGATTTCGAATGGGATGACCAAAAAAATAAAAATACAAAAAGTTGGTTTTCTGTAATTGCAAAGTAACTTTTTATACCATGTTACCATGTTTGAGCAAATACTAATTACTGGTATTTGCACTACACCCAACATAGTCATCGTTCAAAATGGTCAGGTTTCCCCAGACACTTTCATCAAGACTGCAAACATGGACGGGCCCCATGCCTTTAGTTGGTTATCACAGGATACCAATTGCTGACATTATTGCTGGTTAGTGAACAATTTCATAAGATAGCAACCGCAAACCACGATCAAATAATTTTTGTTAAAAAAACATTTTTAATAAAAGCTTTTTTCTGACTGTACTTGCATTTTCGTCCAATTTACATATCCATGCCAAATTTCAAGTTAATCCGGCCACTGGAAGTGTGTCAAATTGAATTGAATTGAATAATTTTATTCAACCTTACAAGTCTTTAAAATGAAGAATTCCTAAACTGAACAAACTTCTCACGTGCGTAAGTGCATAATGTCTAAACATTGACATTGGCAAAATACTCCTTGCCACAGAAGCAAGGGTTAAAGACATAAAAAAAAAGTTTTGACAACCCTTAGATCTACTTTAAAGTCACAATCAACTAATTCATTTAGTTTCCATAATATTATTGACATAAAGTAATTATAATGAATACTTCAAGAATAGAATAAGAAATTTTTTTTTCATAAAACATGTATCAGCAATATACAAAAGTGGATAACTACTGCCATTGATTAGTATGTATGCTTGTGAGTAGATTGCCTTACCTGTGACAAGGGCTCCATCATTGGGATTGTCAAAGTCAGAACCCTGCTCGATGATGTGGCGCAGAATACCCTTGTTCTTGTTGGGGCTCAAGTCTTCCACCTTCCAGTCGATCATCTCAACCTGATCAGTGAAAATTTAGGTAGGTGTTTACCTTTCTATATGAATAACATTTTGTTCCATAGAGTTTTAGTCAACAGGTACACAAAAGAAAAGTTTTTCATAAATATTTTGATGTTTAACCTTTTCTTTTTAAAGGGATTTTTGTAGCTGTCGGGAGTCATTGACAGTAGTGGTTGCTAATCTAAAGCGACCGGTTGCCATAAACATAAAGAGTTGAAGTTAATGTTAATGTTAATGATCTTTGCATGTCAATGACAACATCCTGGGCTAGCCTGACGATTTGACCTATGGCATCTCAAGCAGAGGGTCGTGCTGCTGAGTTTTTCGGAATTTATTTAAAGGCAAATTTCAACAACGAATGGTTTTAATTACCTCAAATTGCAACGTGGCATTAGGTGGAATCTTGGGTGGACTACCGGAAGCTCCATATGCATACTCTGGAGCGCAGGTCAGCACGCAGACCTCGCCTTTCTTCATGGTGGCCACTCCGATGTCCCATGCTTTGATAACTGAGCCTATGTAACAAAAACAATAATGGATGGTTTTGAAATGCTGTATTCCTTTAACTTATTACACTAAGTAATAAAAATGATTAGTAAATGCATAAGGCTCTAAATAGAGGCAAAAATAATAATAAACGCTTATCTGAACTCAGACCTCCTTACCACAGAAGCAAGGGTGAAAGCCATAAATAAAAAAATAATAAAATAAAATAAAATAATTTTTTTTTATAGTTTTTAAGATTTAGTTGTATCTCAAAGCAGCTGTTTGCTGTTTCTGAATATAATTTAGCATCAAAATGGCTAGCAGAAATGAACTCTTACAATCTACTTACATACTTTTACATGCACCCCTAGCCTAGCATAAAGAGTATGTTTTTAGTATTTAGAAATAATATTTCAATGTGCACAAGGACAGAATGAAAATATCTCAATTAAAGCAAAATTCCGACTCCAATGACCCCCGATTTCACACAATACACTTAAGCATAATTAGCTTGAATATTACAATCCCAAGTGCCTGTCCTCCACAAAAACGAATAAATTAAAATTACCCAGTTTTTCTGAGACCACGTTTTCGGCCACAAAGTAAAATCAATTTGTGCAAGAAATACCTTTTCCGAGTTGGAATTCGAAGGGCTCGTTTCTGTCCTTGCTGGAATCAAACTTGGTGCCGTCCAGAAGAGTCCCAGTGTAGTGTACGGTGACCTGACAACCAGCGTTGGGAGTATCGGTTCCTTCACCCTCCTTGATTATCCTCTTCAGAACTCCGCGGTCGCCTGCCTTGCTAATATCGACTCCTTCATCGACAGTCATATTGGCTCTTTATAATTTTAGAATTTGGACGAAGCACGCTTTCAACACCGCTAACAAGCGAGGGAACAAAATGATGCACACCGCACGCCGGTCGAACTCATACAAATTACAATTGGTTGGAAACTGTCAAGTCAAATCAAGGTAATCAAATTGGAAATTTCTAGACGTCATTGCTAGTTGCTGTCTCTTCTATCCACAGACCTAATAGCAAGTGGACTGGCGATACCCACAGAATTAGCGTGCATACCTACTAAAATTTGGCACATAACATGGCTGCTTTTCATAGGGTTGGGACTGTTAAACGTATGCAGATATCGATATCGATAAAATCTACGCTATAGTAGTTTATGCAACTGTTACATTACGAGTGTTTTAAGGCCTAATTATATAGAGTAGCATACATTACTTTTATCTACACACATATTATAAGTACTCTAAAACACGTTCAGAAGCAGAAGGCATTATCATATCCATACCTGTCACGAATTTGACTGTTGTTTTTATCATAGATAAGTAAACATACCGAACTGACGTTTCGTATCGACTGTTTTTTTATTGTAAATTATGTTGGTTTTTGCAGATATTTCACATTTTCTACGGTTTTTGAACGCATTATAGAGGAGTTATGACATGTGTGTATATGGGTTTGCAGATGCGTTGCCAACCTAGAGAGCTAAGATGGAATTCCTCTTGTGCCCGTAATTACACCGGCTGTCTTACTCTCCACACCGGGACACAACAGTGCAAGCACTGCTACTTAGCGGCAGGATTAGCGAGTAAGATGGTGGTAGTGATCGGGACGGACCTCGCACAAGGTCATACTAACCACAAAAGTGAAAATAAAAAACATTTGTCTTAGGCATCTCCAAAGTTTTTATTCATTTCTAATAGTTTCTGAAAGATCCTTTGTCACAACACTCACAACTTCTTTTTCCGTGATAGCGAAACCTCAAATCTATAATCATTTTGATTACAGACATTACCTTACCCTCACACTTGATGTACAAGGCAACACAGGTGACTGCCACGAGTAGACTGAAAAAGAAGAATATTAAGTATCTATAAGTTTATCTCGAGGACATTTTTTTCCAAATCTCAAATCTGGTTCAGGCTGTGCGTTGTGTCAGTCAGAAAGTCACGGTTTTATTTTATATGTTTAGATCTAATAATTACCTGAATTGCTCCGTCACGTCATCAATCTCGTCACATTAAGAGTTCTGTTGAAGCATGACATGTCGAAGTGCATCGAGCAGACAAACCATGTCTTGTGTCGTGGATTTATATTTTCAATTCCAATCCTTTTATTTTGGCAGTTTCATTCACAGGAAATTTGACGAAAAAAAAATTCAAACAATGTTTAGAATTTCATCGATACCTATGTCGATACTTAGCACCGCATAAGCTAATATGCCAAAATCAAGCAAATTATTTCTGTTGAAATAAATAAAATCATTGGAAAATAAAACAAATCGTACTTAAACAGACGTTCGTACTCATTTTATAAGATCATTATGTTACGATACATGCCAAAATACAATAAAACATTCGAATTATTCAAGGTAACTGGTTACTAACCTTTGAAGGGTTAATTTAGGTTGATAAATGTTTTTTTTAACACTACACTGTCTGACGCAGCACTAGGGCATGATTAGGACAATCAAAGACAGAGCCCTGCACACCATGATAACTGGTTTCTTAGAGTAATCCTCACAAAAACAGCAAATATATTCGGAGCCTCCTACCGTTTGACAGCACATCTACCACGAAACTTGGCACGGAACATGGTGGCACCTGCCACGCTGTTGTAAACTCGTGACGTCACTTAGACAGTGCTGCCAAATTTAGTAACCAACAAATACTGTTTGTCTCTCCTATTCTTATGCAGCTGTCAGTAAGTTAAAAAGAGATAAAATGCCGTTTGACATGTATGTGTCGATATGGCAGATATTTGTATAAGTCACGCTTCATATAGAAGAATATAGCGCCTCCACTTTCCTATCTCAATGCTTCTATCTTTGTTAGAATGACAGAGAAAGATTGTTTTTTTTCTTTTGGTTTAATTAACCCAGGCGCACATTATCATAAATTCATGTTTCAAATTCAAATTTAAAAAGGTACTCTTGCTTACTTATTTCTTCAAGAAAAGATAAATAATGTATTTCTTTATCTTTCTCATACCACCTCATTTTTCTCAAAGAGCTTTCACGTGGCTTTCACCATTGTTACACCACGACCCTTAGGAGGCAATTCCACTTATTTTGCAATGTACTTAGCTAAGTTTCATTAAAATCAGTTCACCCGTTTTTGAAATATTGAACTTTTTAACTGACTTTTGCATACCATTTTGTCATGTTAACATGGTATGGAATAATATTAATTTGAGCATCATTTGAATTTTGATCGAGTAGGTATCTAAATCTAAGTATTTTTTTTATGCCATGATGGTGGCAAACAAACATGTGGTTCGCTGAATATTAAGCGATTACCGCCACCTAGGAACGCTTCCAAGACCAGGGTCGTGTTTTATAAAGCTACAAGTTGTAATTTACAAGCGGAAGTCTCTTTCTAACAAAAGGTGATGGAATGAGACTTCCGCTTGTAAATTGTAACTTGTAGCTTTATAAAACACGGTCCAGAAGTAACACTCGCGCGGTGCCAACCCGGAATTTGTATAAATTTTACATTAATCCTTGTTTTAAGAATAAAATACAAACAAATGCTGCTTATAGCTTTTCACGAACAGGACTAAAAAAATTAAAACACAATATTTTAATTCATAATATTGTATTTCATAATATTATAATTCAGTCTTCTATGATATTTTAGCTGAATTAATCATCTTACAAAAAGAAACCTAAAGTAAGTAAATAAATATGTAATAAAATTAAATAACTTTGAACAGTACATTACACACCTAGGACAGTAAAATGAAAAGCTTGCTGTATAGCTGTTATGTTATGATGAACTAACACCAATAACAAAACTAGTAGGTTTGGTCAAAAAGGCAGCCCCTCAAAAAACTGTCTTACACTATGCTTTTTTTTTTGCTTTAGGGCCAAAAACACCTTAAGTTATATTTAAAAACAGAGTCTTACATGAGAGTGAACAAAAAGAGTGAATTAAAATTACCAAAATAAACATCAGTTCCTTAACTTACAACCAACTTATGGAGGTACAGTTGAGGAAGTTAATTCCTGACCCACCATGCAACCTTTTCATAGTAAACGTCATAACAATTTTCCTTGTCCAGCTATGCAATGTCACTATGACATTTACTGTGAAAAGGTTGCATGGTGGGTCAGGAATTAATTTCCTTGAGCATACTTGTTTACCTAATGAACAGGGTTCCGACTTTTCATCACATGCAAGGACGAAAGTGAGCTGTAGAGTTGATATTAATATTAAATTTAACTCGGTAACTAATTAAACAATTTAACTCATTAATAATATTCATGACATACCTAGTTTGTAGTTAATTATTTTAATTTTAATTAAATTTTTAATCTTTCATTACTTAGGAGCAAATTCGGAGCTTTAATCAGGCAGACTAACCATTTCGGAAATAATAATCAAAAGAATGGTTGAGTAAGAGTTGAATTTTAATGTTGACTGTGCAACTCAATTTTATCTTGTATAATGAAATGTCTGAATTAAACATGGCTAGAAACATATAAATAAAAGCAAAAAATGGTGTTGCCTGCTTACCATGCTAGACAATTTAAAATAAATTGGTACTTAAGTCACAAAAATAAAACATGTGCTACAAAAAAGTTCTGATTTAAACATGGGTTTTGGAAGGTTATTAGGAAGTAAAAAGCTACAGTTTAGAAAAGAAAGTGTTAATCAAAATATACAAAACCTTAATAAATACTTAACAAGATTTAAGGCATTGTGTAGCATAAAACCTATAATGTCTTTCATTTGCTTGAGTAAGTAACTTTTTATCTGATTCAGTAAGCCAATCCGACTCATCTGAACCATCACAACAATCACAAATCCCATCTTTAACCTTACTAGATGGCACCGAATTAGGCGGTACCCTCTTATTATTGCTTTGTGTATCACAATAAAATGTACCATTTACACAAGCACTGGTACTTGGCTCATCACTAGCATCTTCACAGTCACAGTAGTCATCATTCACTTGCTCAAACGGAATATACTGTTCCGATTTTAAACATTTGAATTGATCTTTTGAATCCGGCCGGTACTTGGGCATATCGTAGTAAAGAACACCCTTTATCACACCATTTAGATTAATGTACTTGTCGGATTCAGCGCGCACATGCACGAACTCCTTCTCCACTATGTTATCAAACACAATCTCTCTCCCGTTACCAGCTGTTGCCGATGTGATGGAGTTAAAGAAATACAATTGATACAAAATGAAGCAAATTACCATACAAATGGTCAGGGTTATAATGTTCTTTTTCTTCCGGAAACCCATTTTGAGTAAAATTGTACTGAAGTATCTTGAAGGCGCTCGATACTCGTCACATTTTTTTGCTAAATCAATAGAATAAGTAGGTATTCTATGTTTCTGCGCTTTTGCTTTGGTTTTTGATAAGAACAGCAGGAAGGAAGATTATTATTATGACTTCTTTCCCGGCTACACTATCATTAGTGTCATTTAATACGTCAAAAAATCAAAAATCGTGATCTTCATTGATAAAGCGTTTTGTTCGACATGACGTGTGTTTAAAAATACAAAAATACACTCTGTAATTACGTATATTTTCCTTGCTGCAATAAATTTTTAAATTTTTTAAATTTATTAAAATTTCTGTGAATGGTATGTTATAAATTAAAAATGATCGTCGGCAAAGAATTATCCCGCTGGTAAGAAAAAAAAAACAAGCTTAGAACGTTTTTCACTCCGTTTTAAGTAGATACACGGTTTTACTACAATGCTGAGAGATTTAAAAAATATCACCGTGAATTTAAATAGTAAATCACGTCGTATTACTGGAATGACTAGTTTTTACTCTTTTTTAATTAACTTTTCAAAAAATCTTAAAATTTCTCAAATTTTAATAAGGTCACGCATACGCAACGTGCTCTCGAACAGTGTCATTGAAAAAACGTCTCAATTATATTGACGTTTGTTTCTGAACTTTCAACACTTTCGTATATAATAATTTTGCTTATCTTTATTATCTTAATTTATAGCGAATGAGGGTTTTTATTTTGTTGTCTTTATGGTAGAGCAGTAAACCAGCCATGAGTTTCCTCACGGTGGACCGCCAGATTCCTTCCACGAGTTTTGCAAAGACGCCAGAAGAAACTGAAAAAGATGAAGATCTTGAGGTAAGTAATTCCATATTCACACTGTCTGGTTTGAGATATGTGAATAGTGTCTATTTTATGTCACAAATTTGTGTTATCACATCGACAATGAAGTAAGTTAATGAAATTTTTCCAAACATTAATTCAATGACTACACAGCTGCATAGCTGCACTGTAAGATTCTTATGAGAAAGTTTGTTTATTTTTAGATTTTACCTTACATTTATTTTTCTGTTAATGTGAGGTAAAAAATCGTGTAAGCCTAGAATCGTCCCACAATAACTCTGCATAAGATATTAATTGGCAACCCAGAAAAATCACGCTGTGGTAATACTTTTTTCTCTGTCTTTAGTCTCTGAATGAATGTCTGAGTGACATTTCTTCAATTAAAAATAATAATGATAGTAGCAATCAAAAGTTGCTGTTTTTTTTTTTAATATGGCTCTGTCTATTAGAGGACAATTTTGCCAGTGTTTAGTAGGTTTTGCTGTTGTAAGATAAAAAAAATCTAGAAAATCCAAAATCTATGGGCAGTGCTAATCACTTTCCATCAGGTGGCCCACTTGCTCGTTAGCCTTCCTCATATAAAAAAAAAAGAAATATGAGAAGTGTTTTAAAGTTGGATGGTGAATGATCGATGACCATTTTTAATGTAATCAAAAGTTCAAAATGTGTTGTTTGACTATAAATCAGTGTTGCCATAAACAAACTTTAGATTTCTACTGTTGTCAGTTTGTTGCAGAGTTATTGTGGGACGACTATAAACCTAAACTCTGAAATTCAGGTTTTTAACTGCACTTGGAATTCCTAACTAAATAAATAACACTTTCCATTTTTTTTCCGTTATATGTTTTAAATCATCAGGTGGATAACTCAAAGAGTGTGCTGCTCAAAATCGCAAACTTATATGCGGAGCAACTGATGAGTGACTTAGTGCTGGAAGTGGGCGGAGTAGGGTATCCAGCACATCGGCTGATTCTGTGCGCTAGCAGCGAGGTTTTTCAGGTGTGCAAAATATAGAGGATGTCAGACTATGAACCGTAAATATTAACAACTGATCGGGCGAATCTAGGTGAACACCCTTGTCAGGTTTATTTAAAAAAAAAGTTAAAGAATAATGATTTCAACTACTTAGTATTGTTGTGTATAGGAAACATGACTAAGATGTTCATCTAGATTTGCCCGAGCACATGCTGAAATAATTATGTTTTTTTTTTTATGGCTTTCACCCTTGCCTTTTTGGCAAGGAGTATTTTGCGCGTTTAGACATTGCACACGTGAGAAGATTGTTCGGTTTAGGGAATTATGGTTTATTATCTGCCACAATGATAAAAGACTAATGGATCTCAAAGCATGTAATAAATTGTGTTTCTTTGATGTCCCCCTTATTTAGTTTTATACAATGAACTCATACTCAATGGCAACTCTTGTATCTCTGTAAAACTGTTTGACACATTTTGGATACTTTCTATAAATCTAAACTTTTTCACTCTTGTCATGCATGACACACATATCTATGGATTGTAGTTAAATAACATTTTGTATTATTGTTTTATTGTATCTCACATTTGCAATCTGTTTTGTATAAAAAAAAAAACCTTTTTTAGCTTAAGCCACAGAGACACAAAATAAAAGACTATCACATTCATATTCCATTTTTCAATCTATCAAATTTGTGTTTTATGAGACAATTTGACTTGAATAAAATTAATTCCTGCTTGTGAGCAGTTTGTTTTAACCATATGCTTTTTCTTATTCAAGGTGATGTTGATGAATCGCGAATGGAGCGAGTGGAGCGAGAGCCGTATTGTGCTTCAGGAAACACCGACTGCCTCTTCAGTCTTCCCACACTTTCTAAAGCAAGTTCTTTATCCCATTAAAATAATAATACATACAGATCATTTTACATGTAACTGAGCAAAAACTGCTTATGATTTATTTTTGTATTTACGAGTTATTTTCTGTGTACTTTTTTGTTTGTTTTATTAGTTATGAGCAGAGGTGTTGAATAAAGTGTTTTTATTCTATTGTGTTGCATGCTGTACTAAGTTAATGAATTATTTTCAGGTACTTCTATACTGGTCAAATCCGGATATCTCACCAAACTGTGCTTCCTGTGTTATCCCTTGCTGACAAGTACAATGTCAAGGTAAGATAGTTCACTAAAATACTAATATAGATAATTTACTTTTAATGTATCAGTTCATTTCATTCAGTTTTATATTTTAACATTAATTTTAGTATGATGAATGCAATTGTTGATAGAGAACCTAATTAAGAAGCTTGAGGTTCCGGGTTCGAGCCCCGGTTAGGGCAGATATCTGTATGATGAATGATGAATAAGTATGTTTCTCTGTTGTCTAGTACCCATAACACAAGCTCTGTTTAAATCGGGACAAGGTAGGTAGCTGGTACTTATTTATTTTATTTAAGTGGCGTCTCGATGTGTGACGAGTTGCGAACGGGACGACGGAACGAATCGCAACGGGTCCATTAACCGACCGATAACGACCAAACCGAATTTTTGTCTTTTATGTAAATACTGTCCGTAAAAAACTTTTCTTACTTAAAAACTGTGGTGTTTGATCGCCAGGATCTGGTGTCGCTCTGCCTACGCTACATGGGGTCGCATGTGGCGCAGGCGGCCAAGCGCGGCCGGCTCGTCGGCTGGATGCAGTACACCATGGCCTGCGGACACGCCGACGTCGCCAAGGTAACTAACTAGCAGTGGCGTAGCTACACGGGGTCGCATGTGGCGCAGGCGGCCAAGCGCGGCCGGCTCGTCGGCTGGATGCAGTACACCATGACCTGCGGACACGCCGACGTCGCCAAGGTAACTAACTAGCAGTGGCGTAGCTACACGGGGTCGCATGTGGCGCAGGCGGCCAAGCGCGGCCGGCTCGTCGGCTGGATGCAGTACACCATGACCTGCGGACACGCCGACGTCGCCAAGGTAACTAACTAGCAGTGGCGTAGCTACACGGGGTCGCATGTGGCGCAGGCGGCCAAGCGCGGCCGGCTCGTCGGCTGGATGCAGTACACCATGACCTGCGGACACGCCGACGTCGCCAAGGTAACTAACTAGCAGTGGCGTAGCTACACGGGGTCGCATGTGGCGCAGGCGGCCAAGCGCGGCCGGCTCGTCGGCTGGATGCAGTACACCATGGCCTGCGGACACGCCGACGTCGCCAAGGTAACTAACTAGCAGTGGCGTAGCTACATGAGGTCGAAAATCGAAATTTAAATATTTATTTAATTTAAAGGCTCCAAACCAAAATGGTAATAAGGGACCCTTATGGCGTGACTAGGTCTTATTGTCTGTCTATCCGACACAGCTGGTTATTTTCATACGTTATCACACTTAGAAATTAGAATAATATTTATGGACAAAAATGTCTGACGGCCATGAGTGCGAGTTTATTTTGATATTGTAATAGAATAAGTAAATATAAATCTTCACCTGTAATTTTTTCCCAGGCTTGTCAGAACTTCGTGAAATGGAACGTGGAGTGGGTGTGGTCGGAGAGCGAGCTGACGGAGCTGGAGGGCGACGCGCTGCTGCAGCTGCTGCAGCAGTCCGATCTCGTGCTGCACAACGAGATGACACTGTACCGGTGAGTTGGCTTGTAATGTTACTACGTCTCTGGCAGTGGTCTTGGTAGATATATGTACTTTATCTACACACATATCATAAGTCCTCTATAATGTGTCCAGAAACCGTAGAAAATGACCAGCATTGCAGCACGACGACGCCTTCGCCGCCAGGCCCAGCACCACCACCACCGCAGCAGTAAAGTAATAGTCATTACGACATCGTATTCGATGTCGTAATGACTTTTCGATATCGAATTCGATGTTTCAAATTTGAAAACCAACGTAATTTACAATCACAGTGAAATAAAACGGATCACTCACGTGTATAAGTCATGTTCGGCCCGACATGTATAAATAATAATGTGATATATATATTTTTTTACAATAAAAAAAAACAGTTTACGAAACGTCAGCTCGGTATGTTTGTCTATGATTAAAAAAAAAACAGTCAAATTCGTGACAGGTATGGGTATGATATATGCCTTCGGCTTCTGAACCCATCTTAGGGTACTTATAATATGTGTGTAGATAAAGTCATGTATGAAACTTCACATAATTAGGCCTTAAAACACTCATTATGTAGCAGTTGCATAAACTATTATATATTCAATAAAACTGCTGCACTATAGCGATGATGCCTCTTAGTCAAAGCGGCAACTTTTTTTTAAATGTCAAAACGGTTTCATCGGATCCGTTAGTATGAAGAAAAATTATATTTTTAAAAAACTCACTGAAACTGAAAGAAAAAACCGGAAAAATGTCAACCCCGGAAATTGAACCCGGATTCTCGACACTCCGGGTCTTGTGCCGTTCCCCTACACCACGATTGACATAGAGGAAATGGACGATTTTTTTCCGTGTATTCAAATCTCAGCTCGTTTTTATCGCTTTTTGCAGTGACTAGCGCCATCTATGCGATTATGTAAACCGAAGACAACGCATTCCTTCGAAACTTATCAGTTTACCCGGACACGAGATGGCGCACTAAAGCAATCAATCAATTATAATTGATGTTCACGGGAAAACCGTAAAAAATTAAAAATTGGGGAAAAAATACAAAAAGATACTTCAACTGAGATCATGAAGAAAAATTGTTTTAATTGCAGTAATACCAACCACCCTCTGGACACCGCATCTTCTATAATTTACTTGGAAAGTCATTACGAAAAAAACCGCGGTGAGCGGGCCGGGGGAGTGCGTCGTGATTGGTTCATAGCATCCGGTCGAAAGTGAGCCGCGATTCGAGGCTAGAAAATTATGAGCATATGCGTTTCGGAAACGTTCGCCCTGACATTTGGTGTCCAGAGGGTGGTTGGTCCTGGGTTTTTTATGAGTATTTTCGGAAGCTTGATAACTGAAAATGTAAAATGATTTTGTTTTGACATCATCAGTCAACTACCCCATTGAGTATTTTATAGTAGTTCAACTTTGTAACTTTATGACCTGTCCTTGTCCAGGTTCGTGGTGCGATGGCTGTACAGTCAGCGCGAGCGGCTCGACAAGAGCGACTTGACTGAAGCGGAGAAGAAAGCGCACTGGGAGTCACTCGTGCCTGCTGTGTTTGCGCACGTTCGGTAAACTATTATTTACAAGTTACAATCTCATATTTACAAATTACAAGCTTTTATTTACAAGTTACAAGCTTTTATTTACAAGTTATAAGCTTTTATTTACATGTTACAAGCTTTTATTTACAAGTTACAAGCTTTTATTTACAAGTTATAAGCTTTTATTTACATGTTACAAGCTTTTATTTACAAGTTACAAGCTTTTATTTACAAGTTATAAGCTTTTATTTACATGTTACAAGCTTTTATTTACAAGTTACAAGCTTTTATTTACAAGTTATAAGCTTTTATTTACATGTTACAAGCTTTTATTTACAAGTTACAAGCTTTTATTTACATGTTACAAGCTTTTATTTATATGTTACAAGCTTCTATTTACATGTTACAAGCTTTTGTTTACAAGTTACAAGCTTTTATTTACAAGTTACAAGCTTTTATTTACAAGTTACAAACTGTTAATTACATGTTAGAAGCTTTTATTTACAAATTACGAGCTTTTATTTACAAGTTACCAGCTTTTATTTACAAGTTACAAGCTTTTATTTACAAGTTACAAACTTTTATTTACAAGTTACAAGCTTTTATTTACAAGTTACAAGCTTTTATTTACATGTTAGAAGCTTTTATTTACAAATTACGGCTTTTATTTACAAGTTACCAGCTTTTATTTACAAGTTACAAGCTTTTATTTACAAGTTACAAACTTTTATTTACAAGTTACAAGCTTTTATTTACAAGTTACAAGCTTTTATTTACAAGTTACAAGCTTTTATTTAACTTGCAACAATACAATGATATTACATAATAAAAAATTGGTGGATCATCATCAGCACGCCGAAAATGAAGCGCAGAAAAGGCTACAAATTGTAGCCTCTTTGGCCACAATCTCTCTCAAGTAAAGATGAAACTTGCGCGCAAATGTCAAAATGTTCGGAACATGTTTTTTGATTGTCTTGTGATTGTGTTATGCCATATATTGACTTGTAATATAATTGACATGCAATATTTCGCTGTATTGTAAGTTCGGGACAAACTTGCAAGTTAAATTTGACCCACTTCCCGATGTTCGATTTAGCTGAAATCTTGCATACTTACGTAAGTTCAGTGACAATGCAGCAATCTGGTAGTGAAATTCTGGTGGTGCGGCCAGGGTCGTCTCCACAGGAGGGAACTCTTCAACGGTTAATGGCATCGACTGGGAGTTTGGTGTGAATTTTTAACAGAAAAGTTATTAGGATGTATTTTAGGATTTTGATGTGCAAAGACAGGAACTGGTCTTAGTCTTAGCTTGTTAACCGACTTCAAAAATAGAGAAGGTTCTACGTTCCACTGTATGTATGTTTTTTTCTTAAGTTAAAAACCGGCCAAGTGCGAGTCGGACTCGCGCACGAGGGTTCCGTAGAAAGATTTTAACGCTTTTCCCCAGTGTTTTAAGTAGTCCGGCGTTAGCAGAGCCCTGCTCCTAAGCAAAATGTACGCAGTGTGGGGTCAACTTATATTGGTCTGTGAAATCTACAGACAGACATAAAATTTTAAGATTTTGAGACTTTTTGGAGTGGTTGTGCTATAAGAGCTACCTTCATACCAAATTTCAAGTTTCTAGGACAGCTGGAAGTACCCTTTAGGTTTTTGGAAAGCGGCAATTTGTATGGAAATAGATTTTTTAATGACTGTATCTTTTGATTGCGTTGACTTAGAATATTGATTTTTTTCACGGCTTTAAGAGACCGCAGGCTTGAGTATTTGATATTAACTTCAGCATGCTACCTCCACGCGTTCCGGAGAAAAAGGGTCTTGACAGACAGACAACAAAGGTTCCGTTTTTTCCTTCTGAGGTACGGAACCCTAAAAATCAATCATAACATAACTCCCCTCTTTTTAGGTTCCCCATGATGTGTCCGAACCAGCTGGCTAAACTCCTGCTGTGCCCCTTGGCTCAAGAGCACAAGGACTTCTTTATGGAACGGATGGCGATCGCCATGAGCTATCAATCAGGTATTGAATTTCTGTGTTTTTTTTTATTGAAAGAGGGAGGCAACGAGCGAGCGGCAAGCAGGTCACCTGATGGTAAGAGTCATTAGTCCGCCGCCGGCCTATAAGGAGAAAGGGGGGGGGTGGGGGATCAGGCCCCCGGCACTTTCACTGATCGAACGAAACGCAACAGGGATATATACGTGAGTGATCAGTTTTATTTCATTATGATTGTAAATTACGTTGGTTTGGTTGGTTGGTGGTTGGTGGGTTGACGACTGGATGGCCTAGTGGTTAGCGACCCAGACTATGAAGCTTGAGGTCCCGGGTTCGAATCCCGGTCAGGGCAGATGTTTGTACGATGAATACGAATGTTTGTTCTCGGGTCTTGGATGTTTAATATGTATATAAGTATGTATTTATCTATATAAGTGTGTTTATCCATTGTCTAGTACCCATAGTTTGGGACTAGGTCAATTGGTGTCAATTTGTCCCATGATATTTTTTTTTTATTTTTTTTATTTTTTAAATTTGAAACATTGAATTCGATATCGAAAGTTCGAGAAGTCGAATTACTTTACTGCTTCCGGCGGCTGGCGGGGGCTGGGGGCGAGCAGGCACGACATGCCGAAATGCTGGTCATTTTCTGCGGTTTCCGACCGCATCATAGAGGACTTGCGATATGTGTGTAGATAGAATAGGGTCATGAATGATAGGGTAATCCCCCAGGGCAGTACGAGCGCGTGGCGGAGATCCAGCGCAGCGCCTCGGGGCGCATGCTGTTCACGCCGCGGCTGTACACCGAGGACACGTGGGGCGCGGTGCTGGCGGTGGACAACTTCCACGCGCTGGCGTGCTACCACACGCGCACGTTCCTGTTCAGCAGCCGCCGCGGGCTCGCCGCCGCCGCCGCGCCCGCGGACCCGCTCAGCGACTGGACCGTGGACCTGTACCCCAAGGGCGTCTGGTTCCGCAAGAGCATGCTCATCGCCTGGTCGGGCAACTACGATGTGAGTCGACATTAACATTGTTACGTGTTTAGGGGATTTTGGTTGGAGTTCATGTGCCTTCTGTCGCGACCATTTGGACTGCTCTATTTGTCTCCTCCTAACAACAAGGACGAAATTAATGGAGCGACGAAGCCCATACTTTGAATCGTTCTCAGCAGTTTAATTCGAAAATAAGCTAGAGATGACGTTACTTATAACAAAAC
This sequence comes from Clepsis dumicolana, assembly GCA_963691665.1. Taxonomy (NCBI): domain Eukaryota; kingdom Metazoa; phylum Arthropoda; class Insecta; order Lepidoptera; family Tortricidae; genus Clepsis; species Clepsis dumicolana. The sequence goes on along the minus strand of OY829515.1, from coordinate 14,047,307 downwards.
AGTTTTTTGTGCGGTTGTAGACCATTCTTTTTATATTTACAACGCTATCTAAACCAAATTTGCTATAATAAGTGTTCACACGCATTTTTCATTGTTGACAATCACCGAAAAGAGTACTGTGTTGTCATATGATATAGGTAGTTGTCTCTTTAACTTGAGATTGACGTCAAATCAAAGCGTCAAACGAACAAAATATTATTTTATGGTTTGATAAAATTGACTTGATTTTTGATAAGATTGACTGAGGTCGAAATGACCGATCATAATTTTTCGCGCGCTAACGTTACTATCGCTACGCTAAAACAATTGTCGCTAGGATACGGTTGCTAAGCCTGCAATTGGTTATCTTTGCGGAAGTCACTCTGCTTTTAGGTTGGTAGTTTGTACTCTCAAGTTAGCTAACTGTTAATATCTATGATTGTAACATAAATAACACTTATGACATGATATTTCACGCCTGAGGGTCGAGCACGACTTTACGAATGCTGCGTAACGTTACGGTTATCGTATCGAGATCGAGAAGCCTCATACTAAATTTTAGTTCCAAATACGCTCACGGGCGGACGCTGTTTCAAACGTCATACAAACTCGACAACGTTTACTATTCGATTTTACGTTACGCAGCTTTCGTAAAGTCGTGCTCGACCTTCTGTTAAAATTCGCTGGAAAAGGTTGAAATATATACAATGTACTCTATGATTGCAATCTTTCTGTCAGGTTGTAATTCCACTTATTCACATTCAGCGCCATCTACCTTGTTTGAGTGACAATATCTAGTTAGGTAGTAGCACATGAGAACCACTGTTTTGTTATGTTGTCGTCGAAGGCGAGAATTTTAACTCTTTTTATATTGTCACCCATAATAGTTTATCAACACGCCCAATCTCAGCCGTTGTCACGGTTTTCCTCATCGTCTGGCGTTCTTCATCCGTTGTCAGGTGCCGGAAGTGGTGCTCCGCACGGTGCGCATCGCGATCACGTGGCGCGACGTGCGCGAGCCCGAGCCCGAGCCCGCGCGCGACGCTGACGGCGAGCCCGAACACGAAGTCCGAGTTAAGGTCAGTCCCCACCCCCTCTTTTACCTGGTGATATAAGGTGAGGCTTCAGACTGAAGTTATTTGATGAGTGAAAGCCCCAAAATATTCACTAAATTATTTATTTAATGTAACATAGCACAGAACAGCGTCCAGCCATTTAAACTATTTTTACAGAAAGAAAGAACGAATGGTTAGGATCTATGAATGGACTTAAGAATAAACTTATAAACCAATTATACAACCTCAATATTGCACTGACACACAGACTAATCCCCCCCTTCCCCTCCCTACCCAAAACCACGTGTATTTCTTGTCTCACATGTATCTTTTTTATTAAACAGGTATAATCTAAAACTTTTTATCTACACACATATCATAAGTCCTCTATAATGCGTTCAGAAACCGTAGAAAATGACCAACATTGCAGCACGACGTCGAATTCGCCGCCAGCGCCCCCCAACCACCACCCCAGTAGTAAAGTAATATCGAATTCGATGTTTCAAATTTGAACGTAATTTACAATCATAGTGAAATAAAACGGATCACTCACGTATATAAGTCGAGTTCAGTCCGACATGTATAAATAATAATGTGATGTATTTTTTTTACAGTTAAAAAAACAGTTTACGAAACGTCAGCTCGGTATGTTTGTCTATGATTAAAAAAAACAGTCAAATTCGTGACAGGTATGGGTATGATATATGCCTTCGTTCGGCTTCTGAACCCATCTTAGAGTACTTATAATATGTGTGTAGATAACGTAATGTATGCAACTCCACATAATTAGGCCTTAAAACACTCGTGTGATCCTATTATGAAACTCAGCTTCGCCTCGTTTCATAAAAACACACTCGTGTTTTAAGGACCCTCATTATGTAGCAGTTGCATAAACTACTACAAACTACTCACTGAAACATGAATACATAGATTCCCAGGGTTTTTTTTTATTTTACCAGCTTATTTTCTAATTAATTTTCAGATCGGCATTCTAGTGTGGGGCGTCCAGAAGGGAGTTGAACACGTAGCGTCTGTTGTGGAAAGGGTGCATCGGTTTTCTGCTCAAAATAAGTAAGCTTTATTCATGTAAATTTAATCCCATAAAATCGGTCCCAATGAGTGCTAAAGAAACTAAATGTATTTTTTTATCTTTAAAATGGCCAACTAAAAGAAAAGAAGCTAACTAACCGACTTATCTCTGTACACCAGTATTTTGTAAGGTCTGTCATGTCATGAGGGCGCTGTGTTTGATGACATACAGTTTGATCTGGTCCCTATTTCACCAATGTTACAGGTGTCACTTAACAGTGACAATTCGGTGTTAATTGAATTGAAGAGTTTTTGTTTTAATGTACATCGAACTGTTATTGTAAAATTTAAACTGACATTTCTAACGTCGATGGAATATGGGCTGGGGGAATCTAGACTTCAATATTCCATACAATTACATTCGATTTACCTTAGATATTGATGGCTTCGAGAATATGCGCCTTGCTACTAATTTTCACTTTAATTTTGACATAATTTATGCAAATAATTTCGAAATTTGCGAGTAGTTCGGCAAAACACTTCCGTACGTTATCTAATATATAAAGTCGAAAAACCAGAACGGGATAAAAGAAACGAGACAGAGCGAGATGGCGCTCTACAACACCATTTTGACACGTTTCTCCCAAACAACGCATTATTGCTCCGGATTTTTAAAGCAATTCGATTTTTGATCTCGGGAATCGCGAAAAACTTGATAGAATATGATATTGGGTGTGTAAGTTTTGTATATTAAGCAAAATAAAATCGCAAGTTCAAATTTCGAGCCAAAAGCGAGTGGATCTATTAACTATGCCAGTGTTGCTCTTCAGGGATAAAGAATTCATTATCCTGCATTGCAGTCTACGGAAATTTTTAATTTTTTCTATGTAAATTTCTATTTATCAATAAAGCAAAAGATACGTGTCCAATATTTTTTTTTCCGATAATCTGTCTGACGGACTAATAAGAAATATTACTTTTTTTACCCAGAGGATACATTCCTATTGCTATAGAGATTCCTTACGTAAATATATACCGTAAGTACCTCCATAGTATAATATTCCACGCGGGCGGAGCCGCGGGCGCTCTCTAGTTTTATTAATAATGTTTCACACCCGACTAGCATAGCGTTTTGGGTAGACGATTAAACAATACATCCTATATAATTAAAATGAGAAAAGATTTCCCCTGTCGAAAAGTTTATGACATTGTGATAAGATTGGTTTTTGCCTGGCCCGTGGGAAAGGTTTTTCTACTATGCCTATAATAATCTATGACATAAGTAATCAAATCCTGCGCTGACATGACATTTACAGCCACAAAATGTTACCAGTCTTTTAAATTACTAGGTGTTGCCCGCGTCTTCGTCCGCGTAGATTTCGGTAATCGCTATCCCGCGGGAACTATACAATATTCCCAAATAAAATTAGCCTATATTCAAACTATCTTCTTACCAAATTTCATCTAGATTTGTGCAGCGGTTTTACCGTGAAGAGGTAAAGACAGACAGAGAGAGAGTTACTTTCGCAATTTATAATATTAGTTAGGATTTCCAGCGAAATTACGCATGGCCGCACCTCAAAAATAAATGGTACTGACTCGCACTGAAACCAACTTTTTTTAGGGTGTTGAACATAGACGACGCGTTGGATTTCGACAAACTCAACACGCCGCTCTACTCGCCCGCCGGCCGCCGCGACGAAGACACGCTGACGCAGAAAGGGTACGTCATATAACATAACATGACATAACATAACATATTAACATTAAATAACATGCCATTACATAACATAACGTAACATAACATTATAATTACAATAAAATAACATTATCATACATATATATACAAAAATAGACAGGTACGCCACCGCTTCTCCGCGAGCGGACAAGCAATTATAAATTCTTATTTAATAATTCTTATTTTGTTGTAGTTTACAAGTGACTAGCTTATGCTCCGCGGCTTTGCCCCCGTGTAATATTTCAAAATGTGTTAGCTCCGTATCCCGTGGGAATTCGAATAATCCCTTCTTAGTGCACCTCTAGGAAACTCAAGGTATATGTTTGCCAAATTTCAAGTCTCTAGGTCCAGTGGTTTAGGCTGTGCGTTGTCTGTCAGTCAGTCACGGTACTGTTTTATAGGTATAGGTTAGGTGATCCGGTGACTTAGTATTCCTTGACATAAACTAGATTTGAATTTTTGCCACAAGTAGCCCTAACTCTCTTTGGTTGTAAGTGTTGGAATAAGTCCCGTTTTAGCGTGAGCCGGCCCTCCGCGGCGCGCGTGCGCCCGCTGCACCCCATAGCGGAGGCCGAGCTGCGCTGGCGCCGCGGGGACGGCGGCGCGCCCGCGGGGGGGGACGCCGCCCCGCCGCGCGACGCGCCCGACGCGTGAGTCACCCTGCGGACCCTGCTCCCACGATTGTCACTCTAGTGCTGATGCCACGAATATTCGACTACTAGCTGTTGCCTGCGACTTCGTCCGCGTAGATTTCGGTTATCGCTATCCCGCGGGAACTATACAATTTCCCCGAAAAAGTAGCCTATGTTATTCCTCAGCATTCAAACTAGGTATCTTCTAACCAAAATTCCTTTAGATTGGTGCAGCGGTTTTCCCGTGAAGAGGTAGCACACAGACAGGCAGAGAGACAGAGTTACTTTCACATTTATAATATTAGATAGGATTCGGTTTTTTTTTTAATTTATTCAACTCGAAATAAGAAAATAAAAGTACAAAACTTAGACATTAACTTCCGCCAAACTGCATGGCAGTTTGTTGGCAGAAAGCGGAGAGCTCTCACTCACTATAATGCTACATATTTACTATCCTAATTATTAAACTGGTGGCGGCCGGTTTTCGGTATTCGGCCTAATAGTACCCAACATTCGGCCGAACACTAAATACCTACTAAAATGTGAGTGAAATTTAACCCTTTTCCAGGCATCGTAAAATAATTTATTATTATTTATTAAAAAAAAACATTACACAGTATAACAGCTTAAAACTAATGCACTGCTTAGTTACAATGAACATAAAATATGCTAAAAAAAAAGAAGTAAAACATTAAAATATTGGACTGTGGCTCATCCATAACCTCACAGAGCCTCATGCACTCGGCACATACTCTCGCCCATCAACTCGCAAACACATTGCAGTCAGGGGCGAATGCGAGAAGCGCATTGAGGCAGTTCAGTGCTCGCAACCACATAAGTCGTGTAGTTACAATTTCAACCTCAACACCAAGATATTAATTAACAAATATGCCCCCAGCGTCACTGGCGAACTCTCCATAATAAGACGGGTCGTGATCTGCCCTTGAAATTAATACATTATTTCGCCGAACATACGGCCGCCGAATATTCAGCGGTTCGGCCGACAGCTTAGCCGAATATTCGGCATTCAGCATAACTTCTACGTGTATTCGTGGCATCTCTACACTGTACGCTGGGTCTACAAGTAAAATATTCTGCTTTGCTGTGTGTGATGTGTATGAGCGGCCTTTCACTCCGCAGGGGCTGCCCCAAATGCAGCGAGGTGTGTGACAGCCCTGAGCCCAAACACTTGCTTGGCCCCAACCGGGACCAACTGAGGGTAAGTGTTTGCTTAACAACGTATGTTATACCTAGTCAAGGATATTATACGTAAAGATACAATTACATAAAAAAAGAGACAAATGTGCCATCAGCACGCCGAAAATGAAGCGCAGAAAAGGCTACAATTGTAGCCTCTTTGGCCTCGGTCGCTCTCGATTAAGGTCCAAACTTGCGCGCAAATGTCAAAATGTTCGGAACATGTTTTTCGATTGTTTTGTGAGCATATGACGTATCTTTACTTATAATATCATTGGGCATATACTGGTCAAATCATCAACTAAACTAAGACGTCCTCCTAGCAAAGAACTTGGTTAGTATCATTTCGTCTAAAAAGCAAATGAAATGGTATGTTTAGTAACTGGTCGAAATAGCAACTCGTCTATTTAGCGTCTATGTAGCAGCTCGTCTAAAACAGCGGCTAGGTTGGTTAGCTTAGTGAGTAAATAGATTAGGTTAGGTTAGAGTTACCTACGACAAGTTACTAGATAGTTACCTAACCTAATTTAACTGCTGTTTAGACCGACTAAATAGACGAGTTGCTACATCTAGACCAGTTACTAAATAGACGAGTTGCTACATCTAGACCAGTTACTAAATAGACGAGTTGCTACATCTAGACCAGTTACTAAATAGACGAGTTGCTACATCTAGACCAGTTACTAAATAGACGAGTTGCTACATCTAGACCAGTTACTAAATAGACGAGTTGCTACATCTAGACCAGTTACTAAATAGACGAGTTGCTATTTAGACCGGGTTTGAGTTTGGAGTTTTCCTTCTCCTAGACGGGTTGCAAACCATTGCTTAGAGGCCCATCTCCCCTGTGGTGATCGGAGTCTCTGTGAGGCGCGATTAGGGTCCAACCCAAAATATGCGGCAGTCTCCTGCAGTCGACCTGGCTCCACACGTATTGGCTTGCCTTTCCTGTGGTAACAGTCAGCGAGGCCGAGAGGGTAACACAGGTCCTGGGCAACCCTGTGTTTCCTTAACCCTGTCCCTGGCGGTGCAGTAGCGAATGCAAAAAGAGATGTTGGGAGGCCATTGCTTCGCTTTAAGGACTGCGCCAAACGAGACATGACCAGTTTTAAAATTGACCACCGTGACTGGGAAAGGCTCGCGGAAAATCGGTCAAATTGGCGCAAATGTGTAGTGGAGGGTCGCACGTTTTGCGATGAAGCCTGGTTCGAGACACTTGCTGACAAGAGAAGGAAACGACATCAAGGCGGCTCAGCAACAACCATCGCAAGCTTCTCTTGTCAGACCTGCGGTAGAACGTGTCGCTCTCGCATCGGTTTGTATAGCCACAGAAGGCGTTGTCTCCCAGACGGAACGCCATAAATCGTCTGTAATAGACGCAAAGGCCTATATATATATATATATATATGTATATATATATATATATATATATATTTAGACCACTTTTGAATTAGTCGCAATGATAATTACATGTTTAGACGAAATGCATATTAAGACCAGTTGCTACATCGACTATTTGCTTTTTAGGCGAAATGATACTAACCCAATGAATTCTCTTTTCAGATCCAAGTAGTGATAGTGCCTCTGACAGACTACTGTCATGTCGGACCTCCTGACACGTCGCTCGGGTGACGCCGCCCTGTCGCTGCTCACGAGCGAACCAACGAACCCCGCTAGTACACACAGGCCACACTAGAAGCGGAGCGGGAGCGATTTTCGTGTGGTATGAATTTGTGCACACTGACCATAATAAGGCTGTACCGCTGTAGGTAACTTCTGGTTTTATAATTAAAAAGATGTTGGTCGCATAGTAGTGCAGTGAAAGGAGCAATAACAGAACTGCTTTTTTTGTACACATATTAGTATTAAATCTAAACTCAGTGCAGTAATTATTTATACAAATTGTTGTTATGTTGTTTGTATGCCTTTATTTTACGTTATTGTAAAGCTTAATGTACTTATTAAGCCTCGCAATTACATTTTAATTTGTAAGATTGAAATGATTAAATGCAATAGTTTTAATAAATCAGGCTCATTCATGTCCTGTTCGTTGTGGTTAAATGTTTACTCGTCTATTCGCAATGTTAGCGTTATAAATATGTTACCATTTTAGTACCTTTTCGCTTTAACATTTAACCAAACTGTGTTGACATACTTATGACGCTAATGAACATTATGCGTATGTAATTAGGGTTTTATGACGAGAGAATATATCTCTAGATGGCATTGTTAAAGTATATTGCGAGGTTCGTTTTTTTTTTAGTTATTGATTGGCTTACAATTTAATAGCCAATCCCAATAGTGACAGAAATGTCAAACGGACCTCATGATACTTTTAAATAATGCCGAGAGCTGAATGTATTTTATCTGTCAGAAAATCATTGATCAGGATCACTTAGTATATCTATCTACATGGGCCTTGTAATCGCGAGCTTAAAGACGCGGCAGAATCTTATAAGAATGTGCAATAAAGCGACAAATATGCATTGTCAAATCGTTATTCTCTTTTTTGTTATTTTGACATTTTGTGCAGCTGCGTCTGTTGATATGCTATTCAAAAACCGCTTCTACGTAGAATATTTTACAATGTACACTGCCAACATGTGTGGCCGACTAAAGATCTCTACGTTTTTCGCATCCCTGTGTGATCTTATGTTATGATGATGATTCTCATAGAGGTGAAACGTGTAGAGATCGGTTTGGTATTATTATACAACCCAGAAAAGGGACAATATTATGTAACACGACATTTGTATAGGTAGTGTTGAAGCAATATTTACGAACCTTGCGGCATTCGTATGAAGTGACTGCAAAATAATGTTCTTGACAAAAAAAATTAAAAAATTGCTGTCTGTACTTGCGTTGTCCTCCAATTTACATATCCATACCAAATTTCAAGTCAATACTAGCACTGGAAGTTGCAAGATTTGATTGCAGACGGACAGATAGCCACTCGGGCAGATGTAACCAGATAAAAGCTTGTATACCAATATTGGCAGTGAAGAGAGAATTTATTTTGTTTTAAAATAAGTGCATTGATTGTTGATTTTTATTGTAATTATGATAATGAATAGATAGACAATTTGTGTGATTGACTATTTGTGGATGTGGTTCGTTCAGAATTTATTATTAAAGATATGAATATGAATGATATTATTGATTTTATTTATTATATTGAAATTTTCCAAACATTGTTTTTTTTCTTTATTTTAGTTATGACGGTAAGTTCAAAAACAATTGAGATTATTTTCAACTTTTAGGCTGTACTTAAAGCTTAGAGCAGGAAAGGAATTGGAGATGTTAACACGCGATATCCCCTCTGCCAAATCTATAACATTAAGTCTGATTAAAATGGTCAGGGTCTGTTGTGTGCGTGTTTTTGGCATTTGTGTGAGTTTTGTTTTAGTGCGAGTGTGTAGTAACGCGTTCCTACAAACCGAACGTTACAAACTTTGACATGAGCGCTGATGTGTGCTGTACTTGTGTGTTCCTCGTCCCCCTCAAAAAGTGGCAGAAAAATTGTCGTGCATAGATAAGCCAAAGGCGCCTCACGTCTGTCTGCTCTATGACTTAAAGTGATGGGTAACATTTAATTACGACATGAAATGTTTATTAAATTACCCCGACGATCGCTATTAGTATATGAGAATCGTGAAAGTCAAAAGTGTATAAGTTTTAAGTTTGGCTTTCAGGGTCTATTTTATGTTGCCCGGGACACAAAGTAAAAATACATGATATATGTTTAGGACCCTCTTTCGCTTCCCTCTTACCACCTTGTTTGCCAAGAAATAAAATTACAAATGCAAATAAAAAATATTTATTTCATAATAAAATAACGCCAATGGCAGCACAGGCTTCATTAGCAACTAGCATTACATAATACATAACTTTAAAACAATAGTTTGGAAGAAATTTCGTTATAATTAACAATACAGTTCAAAAACGGTAAACATTACATAACGGGTAAATTACAAATATTTCTAAATCAATACATAATATCACTATTTATGCACCTGGATTTTATCGTTAAAAATATGACTAAACATTGACGGCTGAGACGTAAATTAATATTTAATTCACCATACACCCTATAGGTCCTGCGTTCTATAAGCGATTGGACATTAGACAAAATATTATACGTTAGCCGTTAACGGTTAACGAATAACGTTACTTGACGCCTCTGAGTACGACCGTTCAATTAAAATAATTCTAAAGGCAGAAATACTAACTAGCATGTTATCGTAACAGGTTTTTTCTCGCAGAATATTTTTAAGTAAGTACTTTCTTTTTAAATTATTCTTATTCAACCTACGGCTCCTAAAAGTTTTTTTGGAATGCTGTTTCAAAGTACAATCAACTGAAGAAGCTTGGCTTATCCTAAATTACGTATTAAGATTGCTACCATTGATTTAAAACATCATGGACTTTGGGTCTAGTATAAAATTCACGAAAAATGTGTCCCAGTACAACACGGCATTTTTCGATGACAACCATACATAAGTCTTGGCGCTGTCGTTCGACCAAACTAAGACTGACTGGAGCTCGATTAGTGGTCTTTTTAAACCCGAAGTCCGTGGTGTTGGTAAGTCAATGACTGCTACAATATGTTTTTAAATACTTAACGCAATCATTGTCAACATAAACGGATATTCGCGTTACTAATTGTTCGGAAATACGTAGGTACTTATAGTATTTGTTAAGTAAAGGTTAATAGGATGGCAGTGAACGCGTAAAAACACACTACTGGATGGATTCGCGACAGACGCAACAACAATTCTATCATAAGAGAATTAATTTTAGTAAAAAACATTTATATAGCTTTTTGGTCTTCCCAGTCTCACCTTATCTTCGATTACATACGTTATATTATTGTCTCGGAAAAATCCGTTGATTTGCTTGGCCCGCTCAGAACGCTTATTAAAATTCGAAGCAGCGTTTCCCGATCGGCCGGTCGCGCCCCGGCACAGGGTTAAGAAAATAAAATCGCAACATTTTCTCCTTGTAATACGATCATTTTTCGTGTCCAAAAACTTTTTCCTTCGAAAACAGACTTTCGTCAACAGAGGCCTTATTACCTAATGCGCTAGCTCCGCTTTGGGATTCGCCATCTCTTTCTCGAACGATCTTGTACCGTTTGAGAGATGAAGATGGCGGCAAAGCGAAGCCGAACGCGTTACACAATAAGCCATAAGCCTAAAGATCAAAACAACCACAAAATGATGGCACGTCGTGAACATACTTTTTTTTTTACTTTTCTATTTTTGACTACGTCTGCCTACATTCATCTACAAATCATATCGTTTGTCTAATATACAAAGAGTGACTTACATTTATTAATTAATTTCGACTGTGTCATAATCTCACTTAAGCGGTCCAATTAATTTTAAGTCTATTATAAAAAAACACACCAAATCCAAATAATAAAGTTCTAAGGACTTTTCTAATATCAAACATTTTAAATATGTGTCGCCAAATCAATTATTGATACAGCTATAAGTAATATACTCCTATTCACAATCCTCTGACGATGAACATTCTTACACGCGTATACGAGAAGGCACGGGGTTATAATATTTAATTAACAAAATTAATTATAGTACATGACACGTAAAACATGATAGCCATGGGAATATCAACAATATGGGTTCAAGTCTCGAATGTAAAATTATTCATTGCGTTTTCATTCGATAGGTCTTTTCGACGCTGTCAAATACAAAAGTCGTCACTCGCACGCCAATGACAGCTATACACCAGAGCTAATATCAACCTTACCTCATACACTCCGGTCTATTTTCCGCTGTCAACCATGACGGATATATACGTCATTGGTGTTGAACCAGTGGAGCAGATATATCAGTCGATGGCGTTGAAAAGGTTTATGGTATTTTTAAACGATTATTTCGTAGGATTTGGTGTGCCCATACAAACATTTTTTGAGAGGTCATAGTAGGAGCTCCTTCGGGAAGAGATTCATGGAAGCATAATCTTCGAGCACCTGAAAAAAAAATGCTTTTGTATATAATTTTATCAAGAGGCTCATATTTTGTGTTAGTTTTGATCAGTGCTGATTTTAGGAGCATTTCACAAAGTTACAATGCCACAAGTCAAAGGCAAACTGACCACTGAAGATGGGAAGGAGTATTTCAAAACTTACATTACGCATCCATTTGTGGTGGAATTAATCTGAGATGATTATGAATTATGACAGGTGAGATAAGCAAATTTGACTTCAGTCTACAGTCAGCAGCTGAAGTAGCTAAGCAACCGAAGCGGTCACAATGATCTGCAAAAGCTCTTATGTCTATAACAATAGAGCCGTGCTTAGATCATTGTGACCGCTTCGGTTCCTTAGCTACTTCTGCTGCTGACTGTAGTATCGAACCAACTGGACAGTGACCCAATGTCATGGTAACATGTCATGTCACGACATGACATTGGGTCACTGTTGCATTGAATTGAATTTCCTATGACAAGATGAGTCTTGTCATAGGAAATTCAATGCAAATAGTACTGTATCAAACTGTTCACAAATTATTTTGTGACTTGTAGAATTGTTACTCCGTGAAATACCTAACTCCTCTGTGCTGTTTACAGTGCTTGCGAAGATGCATTCGTCAGGCAATGGCGATAGATCACAGTAAGTATTGCCAGCATGTGCGAAAGCGAGGGGTTTAATACTTTTTAATTATTTAATAACGGGTTAAATAATTATCCATAGTACGTGAAATCAATGTACCAGACTATAGTAAAGTAAACTCTAACATGAAACTACCTAAAACATTACATTAGGACAATCCAAATGTATGCGAGACAACATAGAAAAAATAATCTGTTATCGTGTTTTACCTGAAAAATTAAGAGACAATTACTGAAACGCAACCACGAAACCAGTGTGCCGTATTTTTCTAACGACCAGAGTCACGACTCATTGAGGCAGTAAAGTCAATTAAACTCAATGCCATTATTCATAAACGTCACTCAACCCTCCATTAGTTAAAATAGGTTTTGTCTTCTTCATACTAACGGAAATGTCAATGTGACAAAAAAGGACAAACGAACTTTAACGGCATTTTAGTTAAAATAAGTTTATGAATAATAGGGTAAGTCTGTATAAGGTCTTAAAAACATATTGGTAACGCTTCAACATTTACCCTGTAAGGGCGCAGCAACATAATCTTAAAATTATTAACTATAATTTCAAATGAAGTATTATCCACTCTCATTGTTGTTATCAAAGCACGACAGCCGAAGACCATGTGAAGACATATTAGTGCTACTGGTGCCAATAATGGTAAGTGAAAGTTGATGCCTTATAATGCTTCGCAAATAATACCTTCATTGATAATTACATCCCAAATTATTAGTCACGATACTAAATCCTTAAACGACTTAAACGATCTGGGACTTCGCTTTAGATACAAAATGTTTTGGTTTCTGAGAATAAAAATTCGTACAACGTTGCTTATAATATACAGAGTGGAAAGTTAAGTGGGTCAGTAAGGCCAGCAAAGAAGAACCAGGTATCTACTAAACCTAGGTAAGAGTAGCTTAAGACTTATGACAGGTATAATCACTGGACATAATGTATTAAACAGACACCTAAGTATCATGGGAATTAAAAGCGACTCCTCCTGCCCACACTGTGGGAAGGAGGAGACGAGCAAGCATGTCCTAGCCGAGTGCTTCATGTATGCGGCCGCGCGACGCGAGGCATTCGGAAGTGATGAGCTGAGAGAAGACGAACTTAAGGATGTCAACCTTAAAGATGTCCTTATGTTCAGCAGGAGAACGAGGAGACTCGAGGAGAGATGCTGCGTGGGAGCGCCGCTGGGGCAGTAACCGTCGGCTCCAAACCACGGGGAACTGGGCTGAATGAACGCACAAGACGATCGACAGCCCGCCTGATCCAGCCAGGCGTCCCCACACATCATCATCATCATCATCAAGGCCAGCTAGAGTCTGACCAGCCAGTCGTGGCACTCGCATCGTAGCTGGAGAAGTACACCCATCTCCTTTTTACGCTTAACAATTTTCAGCATAAGAAAGAGATAGTTATAATTTGTTAGTTGATTTTTTGTGACACGACTGGCTGTTCAGACTCTACTAGATCCCTTGCTGCCACGCGAAATTGCTCTTAGGAGACCTTTATATTTTCTTTAAATTGCGGGTATTCTAGTATTCTAACCTCAGTTGATCTCAAAGCCTATTTTAATCCTTGATATGAATGGGAACAATTGACATCAGAAAAGACTTGAAAACTGTCGATTTTCTCGCTGACTGTACATTTCATCAAAAATCTGAATACTGTTTGTTAGTAAGTCTGTGAATAAGTTAGTAAATGTCTCAAGAGCATTTTCGCGTGGCAGCTAGTGATCTAGTAGCGGACCTTACTGACCTATCTCAACTTTCCACCCTGTATAATAGTTTTATCATCATGATACTTGTATTTTAAAGTTTCAATCGTGTGATAAAGTTTTATTGAAGAAAAAAAACAAGCTTTTTAAATAACAATAAAAACCAAAGACAAATTTATTTGCAATCACATTGTAAAGACTACTAGTTTCATCTCTCGTCCAGTCATTCTAGCATAATGACGCCGAGGTGTGAAGAGTGTCGTTGCCGGTTAGAACAGAGTCTCGCTTCAATGGGCGGGAGAGAAAGAGAGAGAGGTAGCGACTCCGGGGCATTTGGTGTCGGGCGTTACATACGGAACCTAACTTAGCTAAAGTTCAAAATAAATTAAAACGGGGAAACTCACGTTTTTCTTGTTTAAACAAATCATCATAATATTTATATGGTTAAAAGACTGATTGAGTTCTAAATATCAGGGTTTGTAAAATAGGAATGATGTCTAGCTGGTCACATCACCAATCTTTAAAATGTCAATACGATCGGTTAGTATGCAGTTTATTGCATAGAATTATAGAACTATGACGTCATAATTTTTGGTAACCAAACTGCCTTCTTTTATTAGTTTTCGTTAAATTAATAATCGTCTTAATTGCAGTAACAAGCGAGGTTTTTTATGAGTATTTTCGGAAGCTAGATTAAGTGAAAATGTAAAAAGATTTTATTTTGACATCAGTTACCAACCCAATTATTCAAAGCGATGTTATCCGTCCCCATTCAGTTTCATTATTTTATTACTGTCGTAGGGCTAGGCTACAATGGCGACAGCTTTACGTTTCCGACACCAATAGCCCCGCTAACCTGCAGCAGTCGCTTGTGCGAGACGCGCGGCACACGCAGCGGGGACGCAGACGCAGCGCAGTCGCAGCGAGACAGGCACAGGTGCCGCGCGCACGCAGCTTCACCGCTCTCCAGACAGATCAACCGTATACTACCTACTGATGTCACTTGCCAATATCACCATACGACCCGGGACTGTCTCAAACTATGTCACACTACTCCATAGATTTTTACAAAAGTTTCGGGCCGCTCAATTTTCTTTTTAACAAACAGACATACAAAGAGAGTTACTTTCGCATTTATATTATTAGTATCCTACTAATATTATAAATGCAAAAGTTTGTGAGTGAGTATGTTTGTTACTTCTTTACGCTGAAACGGCTAGACGGATTTGGGTGAAATTTGGAATGGGGATAGTTTATATAGTCGTCCCACGATAACTCTGCAACGAACTGACAACAGTAGAAATCTAAAGTTTGTTTATGGCAACACTGATTTATAGTCAAACAACACGTTTTGAACTTTTGATTAAATTAGACATAAACAGGTCATCGTTCATTCACATCCGCCATTAAAATACCTCTCATATTTCGTTTTCTAGATTTTTTTTACTGTACAACAGCAAAACCTACTAAACACTAGCAAAATTGTCCTCCAATGGACAGAGCCATATTTAAAAAACAACAGCAACTTTTGATTACTACCATCATTATTATTTTTAATTAAAGAAATGTCTGAGTGACATGAAAAAAGTATTACCACAGCATGATTTTTCAGGGTTGCCAATTAATATCTTATGCAGAGTTATCGTGGGACGATTATACCGTAGGCTATCGATTAAAACATGGCTGTCTTTCATCCTGGAATAAATTGTATAGTTCCTGCGGCATAGCGACAACGCCGACAACCGAATTCTGCGCAGACGAAGTCGAGGGAAACAGCTAGTAGATGATAATCTTTACCTCCCGCAGCCCCCCGGCCGTGGGCTTGGGCACGGCGAGCGCGGCGAGCGCGTAGTACTTGGACCCGTCGAGGCAGAGCTGCTTGTTGAGCAGCAGCTCGGCGCCGGCGCCGGGCTCCAGCGGCGAGTGCGGCAGCGCGTGCGCGCGGCAGATGTCCGCCCACGCGCTCAGGTGCTTGTCGTTCGCCTCCTCGGCTACTGCCGCGATATCGTTCTGGAAGATATACAATACAATAACTCTTTATGCCATCCTAATCCTAACTAATATTATATTATATTATTAATAAGCATTTGACGACCGGATAGCCTAGTGGTTAGAGACCCTGACTATGAAGCTTGAGGTCCCGGGTCCGATCCCCGGTCGGGGCAGATGTTTGTATGATGAATACGAATGTTTGTTCTCGGGTCTTAGATGTTTAATATTTATACAAGTATGTTTATCCGTTGTCTAGTACCCATAGTACAGGCTTTGCCCAGTTTGGGACTAGGTCAATTGGTGTCAATTGTCCCATGATATTTATTATTTATTTATTTATTTCACTAATGCCCGTTTTCACCAACGACTCCTAAAATTTAAGGGATCCCTTAGCTCATTTAGGTGACACCTAAGATCAATTTCCGTTTCACCAACGCCTAAGTAACACCTAACTGCTAAGGGGGCCCCCTAAGTTTAGGGGCTCGAATATTGACCCCCTAGCGCTAAGTGACAGTTCGCGCAGTCGCAGATGCGTTTTAATTTTTATAGGTTATTGTGCATTTGTTATGCAATAATTAACTTGATTGATAAGATTTATATAAAATGGGAGGCTATTTAAATGATTTTGTAGAGTTTGGAAGCTGTTGAATAATTGGATTTAATATTCACATCAAACTTATTTAGATCAGACTGAAAATCAGATGATTTATATCAAAGTATTATAGGTACTAAAGATTTGTCATAAGATATACCTACTCGTAGAATGTCGAAGGAAAGCGTGCTTTTCATACTTTCGTTCCGTTCTGTATAAAGGAAGACCTCATCGCAGCCGGACGAATGCCTAATACTTATTCATCATCAGTCTATTAATGACCCTCAGAATACAAAACAAACCAGAAGCCGCGTTCAATCATAACAGAACGCCGCGCACTGTGTCAATTTATTATTGATTTCGCTATCCGTTTACACTTAAAATATAATCCTATTTTGTGTTTTTTATATACCCAACGGCATTTCTGCATGTATTCCTACACACGAGCAGCGATTAATTAACATGCGCGCTCGCGGGTTCTGGTCAGTTCTGTATTATACGGGTTTCAAAGAAATCGAATAACACAATACTTTGAAAATATGTACAGTTCATGAATAAATTAATCAGATAACTAATCATTCCAGTTTCAGTCAATGAATGCTAATAAATTTCAATCATCGCACCGAAAGTTCGGAAAAAATTAGATACTTAATTAAAAACTGTCCCCGTAAGTTCTTATTTTTCTGGATGGCAAAGATAATGCCATACAGCCTAGTTAACATTCAAAAATAAGAAATAAGCCGTCAATTTAGTATTAAAAATATATTTGTCTAGTTTTTCTATGTTTTAAAAATGTTGTTTTAATTTTTTATAGACGATTTTTGAAGTTATTTCTCTTAAAAAAAATTATCGATACAAAACCGGTTTTAGAAATCACTATACCTGAAACAAACCGTCACTTAGTTAGGTGACCCCTATTAAGGTGTTACCTAGTATGGTGAAAATGAAATTAGGTTAGGGAGAGATATAAGGGGCCACTTAGGATAGGGGTCCCCTGACTAGGTGATGACTTAGGTGTCGTTGGTGAAAACGGGCATAAGTCAATTACCTTGGCCAAAGTAGATATCGCGGTCCCATAGTAGTCATGGTTGATCTTGAATATGCCCGACACCAGCTCGGCGAGGCTGCCCTGCGTGCTGCCGGCCTGATCCACCAGGTTGTAGAGCTGGCGGCGGGCGCCGCGCCGCGCGCCCAGGGTCCACATGGCGCGGCACACGTCGCTGACATGCACCGTGTTCATCTGGAGGTCGGCCGTCCAGAGCAGCTTCATGGTCTCGTTCAGGTGCTTGTAGATAGCGCCTAGGAGGAGCCGGGGGGCTGGAAGGGGGGAAACTCGTGGAAAAAGCCGGTCATGTGCGAATCGGACTCGCGCGCCGAGGATTCCGTACAAATTGCAGATGGGTCAAACTTTTTAATGTTATTCTGTCTAAGGAGACAAGAGTGTTACAGTTGCTTAGGATAATGGTTGTCATGCACTACTAGCACAGTATATATATAAGCTAAAGCAGAACAGAAACTAGGCCTTTTTGTTGAGATGATGACGTGAGCGCCAATTGAGCGTTAGGGTCGTCCTCTAATTTTTTGTAAAATTGAAAAAGTTTTTGTGTAGTTAGCTCTATATCTCAGCTATTTAAGCCTTTTTTGAGATAACCAGGTAGTTTTCATTGGAACATTAGGGTAGTCACTCTTAATCATTATAAAATCATGGGTTTTTATTTATTATTTACTAAAACGTTTATTTGGGTTTTATAATGATCAAATAATCGAATGAATGAACCCGCGACTGACAGCACCGCTATTCTCGCTTATTAGCCTTGTAAAGACTCTGTCTGTGTGCGTGTGTCATTTCGAACGTTTGTACGTAGTTTCTGTACTGCTCTTATATACATACTGTGCTACTAGCATGCATAAAGGAAAGGAATAGGCTTATAACTGTTACAACTCCTAATTTTTAGTGGATTTTTTCAAAAATCTGTAGGCCTGAGTACATATTTGATATTCATTTCAGCCTGCTACCTTCAAGCGTTCCAGAGAAAAAGGGTCTTGACACTCTTGACAGACAGACAGAAGGACAACAAAGTAATCCTATAAGGGTTCCGTTATTTCCTTTTGAAGTACGGAACCCTAAAAAAAATGGAGAAAAAATACAAAAAGATTGGTTCGACTCCATTCAGATCATCCTTGCAAATAATAAAAAAAACCGGACAAGTGCGAGTCGGACTCGCGCACGGGGGTTCCGTACAAAAAATTCTCTGCTTTTCCCCAGTGTTTTAAGTTGTCCAGCGTTAGCAGAGCCCTGTTCCTAAGCAAAATGTATGCAGTGCGGGGTCACTTTATATTGGTCAGTGACACATACAGACAGACATAAAAATTTAAGATATTGAGAATTTTCTGGGTGGTTGTGCTATAAGAGCTACCTTCATACCAAATTTCAAGTTTCTAGGACAACTGGAGGTACCATTTAGGTTTTCAAAGCACTGAAATTTGTATGGAAACAACCTATTTAATGACTGTGTCTTTTGATTGCGTTGACTTAGAAGCTTGGTTTTTTTCACAGCTTTAAGGGACTGTAGGCTTAGGCATTTGATATTAATTTCAGCATGCTACCTCCACGCGTTCCAGAGAAAAAGGGTCTTGACAGACAGACAGACAGACGGTCAACAAAGTGATCCCATAAGGGTTCCGTTATTTCCTTTTGAGGTACGGAACCCTAAAAAATGGAGAAAAAATACAAAAAGATTGGTACCCTATTGAGATCATTCTTACAAGTAAAAAAAAAACAACTCACTCAAACTCCTCCTGTCTCCAATCCCATAGACAATGGCTGGTCTTATGATGGTGTAATCTAGCGTCTCCATGCTCTGGAACTCCTTCTCCACTCGGCTCTTCATGCGACCTTCCACCGTCCAAGGGTCTATAGGCCCGTCTTCTTTATGGGGCTGAAAACCGGCAAGTCAATAGTTATGGGAATCCCTAAACTGTATTTACCTACGGACGAAATATCTAATTTTTAAAATACCTAACGAACATTTCACCTAACTGCATATTACCTAACTGACAGACAACAGACCCATAATTCACCAACTTTACAAATGTCAGTTTTCATTGACAATTCGGTGTTCGGTGCCTTGAAGAGCTTTTGTTTAGCGCGCTACGTATTGGCAAAGAAATGTAGTTCGAATTGTCATTGTATTTACTTGTACAATCGTCTTTTGTTGTCTGTGCCGTCCATAACTTTGTTATTTGTTTTAGGTCACCCGTCTGTTCCTTCTCAAAAACTTTAGAATCCGTAAATCGAACAATCTTCTCACGTGTGCAATGTCTAAACGCTGACATTGGCAAAATGCTCCTTGCAATTAGAAAAGTTGAAAAATCCCCGAAATTAACATTTCAAAGCCTAATATTAGATTTTAATGAAACTTAGCTAAGAACCATCTCGATGAAACTAGCTTACGATTAAAAAAAAACCGCATCGAAAGCGGTAAATCCGTTTGGGAGCTATGATGCCACAGACAGATACACTGATACACAGACACACAGGTCAAACTTATAACAACCCTCTTTTTTGTCAGGGGTTAAATAGAGCAAGGGCGAAAGCCATTAAAAAAAAAACAACTTACCTTATCGGTACTATACATCTGGCCGCTGGAGATCTCCACCAGCCTGACTCCTTGTTGGTCGCACTGTTTGGCCACATTGATGCTGAGAGTGCATATGCCCTCAGCGTAGACCGCTTCCGTCTGTCCCATGCGGGTCTCCCCGGCGCAATTGAGGACAAGGGCCCAGGCCGTGTCGCCGGGGTCTAGCGCTGAGGCACATGATGCTGCAAGAGATGGTAGAAGGTAGAAGTCTTGATGACTCCTTTGATGAGATTTCACTATGATTGAATCTCATGGTAGTATGAGTTCATGTAAAAAAAAAAAATGGCCAAGTGCGAGTCGGATTCGCGCACGAGGGTTCCGTGCAAAGATTTTCCCGCTTTTCCCCGGTGTTTTAAGTTGTCCAATGTTAGCGAGACCTGCTCCTAAGCAAAATGTACGCAGTGTAGGGTCATTTTGCATAGGTCTGTGACAGACAGACAAACAGACAGACATACAATTTAAGATATTGAGATTTTTGTGAATGGTTGTGCTATAAGAGCTACCTTCATACAAAATTTCAAGTTTCTAGGACAACTGGAAGTACCTACCCTTTAGGTTTTCGCAGAACGGCAATTTGTATGGAAACAATCTTTTTAATGACTGTATCTTTTGATTGCGTTGATTTAGAAGTTTGATTTTTTCACAGCTTCAAGGGACCGCAGGCTTGAATATTTGATATTAATTTCAGCCTGCTACCTATACGCGTTCCAGAGATAAAGGGTATTGACAGACAGACAGACGGACAACAAAGTGATCCTATAAGGGTTCCGTTTTTCCTTTTGAGGTGCGGAACCCTAAAGATGCGTATATGGGCTTCATTGCACGAACGCATAATATTTACACACAATGACCGAATATAATACCGCGCTATTGTTCGGATGGTCGAGCGCATACGTTAAGCTTCTCAAGCGCGTGCTCAAATTAGCAGTCGAGACAATGATAATGTACAGTCAATGACATTAACTCCTTACTCTCCGTGGAACCTTTTTACAGTGAAAGCCTTAGTGACATCGCATTGGTTGACAATGAATTAACATCGTTAAGACATTTACTATGAAAACTTTGTATGGAATTAATGTCTTCAACTCAAGCAGACAAGGATTTTTTTTTCAAACCAGCTAGATAAAGGTAAAAGACACTGAAATGGAAATTTTGCATTTAGTTTGTAAAACCAGGTGTTATGAAAGATTGTTATCTAGTATGTGTTGTAAAGGCTAATCAAAAATGTACTGTTATCAGTGTAGGTACATGGTCAAAGCAAGCAATCACATCATCATCATCATCATTTTCTAGAGAATAACCATGGATGGTAAAACCAAGATGACTAAGTAACTTATAAATACGAAATTAACTGTCTCTCTGTTTCTCTGTTTGTTATCCCTTCACGGAAAAACCACTGCACCAATATAGATGAAATTTAGTAAGAAGATACTTTGAATATGAGGAATAACATAGGCTACTTTTTATTCGGGAAAATTGTATAGTACCCGCGGGATAGCGATAACCGAATTCTACGCAGATGAAGTCGCGGGCAACAGCTAGTTATGTTATAAGTACCTAGTGATCATAACCAGCATGCAATTTTCACAGCACCCAGTACTGTTTCTCTGCTGGAGATCCAATACATGTAAATATATTTTTTTTTACTATAGAATATTACAGAATCATATGGCATGGCACATTTTTAATAATAATAATAAATAAAAGACATTTATTCAATAGTTTGTAGGTATTGCTTAAACTAGTGTACTGTACAGTAACATTAAAAACACTACTAACTATTGAAATGGTAGGCGCCTCAGCTTATGCCTGTGCCACACAGACCAAAAGGTCGGTTGGCAAACAGGCGCTGTTTTTCAGTCGCCCACACAATACACTTATAGACTTTCAAACACACACAAGCACGGATGCACGCACATGTCGCGCACACGCACATAAACATACACACACACACACACACGCGGACTGTTCGTGACCATAAAACATGAAGAGGCACCGGTAACATTAGGTAAGTAAAGCACATAACAAACAAATCACCATTGGTATACATTAGAGTCAAGTACAGTTTCACTCTAGAGAGCGTGTCTACCCCTATTCACTACCCTGACTCTGCACACTTAGCAACCAGGCCTTACAACGTTCTCGAAATACCAGTAGGGACCAACTACTTCTTATTGGCGGGGGAAAGTTATTCCAACATTTAGAAGCAGCGTAACGAAAGCTACCTCGAAATGCCTGAAGTCGGGACCGGGGAAGCAAGATTGTTTCGCCCCGTGACCGCAAACCTGCATTGCTGCGATCCGACCATTCCAGCTTACGCGCCAAATAAGGCGGTACACTAGTTCGCTTCAAACCAAACACCAAGGATGCCATTCTCAGGGTGCGTCTGTTCAACATGTTAAGAACGCCGGACCTGTTCAAATATGGGGTCACATGAGAACGACGCGGGATATTCTGACAAAAGCGTACGCATGCGTTGTGTACGCGCTGTACTGCCAGTTGAGTCCTTTTAAGTAAACACGGACCATACACTATATCACCATAATCCAACTGAGACAAAACGAGAGAGTCCGTTAGGCGTTCACGCACATCTACCGTGAGATATGGCCTCAACTTGTAGAGTGATCTGAGATCCTTTATATAAAAAAATATTCGTTAATGTCTTTAATTAAATCTAAATCATCTGTAGCAATTTGCATGTTATTAACTTAAGTTGCCTATTAAGTAGTAGGAATCCCAAAAAAATGCATTTGTAACATATTTACCAGGGGATTTACCACAATATTCCGAATAATACAGATAGGTAGGCAGGGACATATAAATGCTTGTCATATTCCTTTAAACTTTAACTTCAAGAGGCTTCCCTGAGAAGATGAGCTTGAACGTTTCGCGCCTACCTCACCCCACCTCACTTCTACTAAACAACTTCGTTTTAGTGACAACGTCTACTAAATATCAGTCTAACTTCATTTTACACAGTGTTATCACAAATAACGCGTCTTCTCGAAAACAAAAATATGTTCAGAATTCGCACCGAATACGTAAATTAAATATCATTTTTTTCAAATATTATAAATAAAGGCCTGGTGCCCAGCAGTGGGATGTAAATGGGCCGATGATGATTATAAAAAGGTATTATATATATATAGTATACATATAAAGGTACTATATATATAGTATAGTATTATAGATATAATGATGTTAAACATTAAAATCCCTAGCCTATCAAATTTTCTATACATTGGTGTATGTCACAAATCAAAGTAAATTATGCTTATGATGTAGTGACAGAATATTAATTGCGAATTGACTTACTTGTGATGCGGATATCATAAGTATTGAATAGGAAAAAAAAAATGAAACAGAAAAACAAGTTGAGATGTTATAGATACTTAATGACTATTTACATATTTTGTTTTTATTGTTTAAATAATGTACAGAATGGCTCTAAAAAGCAGCAACTTCAGCGTCTGGCTCAGGGGAGCTCCTTAATGATTACAATCATTTGTCAAGTGTAAAAAAACACTGATTAAACTGAATGAACTATTATGGATCAATGTCTATGCACCCAAGTGCTAAACTGAATATTATGTCGTGATATATATTGTTTACAATGTATAAATAACACTATAATATACATAATATATGACTCAGTGATATCTTATCAGTGGCAACTGCAGTCAACGGCACACCAGTAAACCAACAGGAAATGCCTCACTGTCTGCACAGTATTTAAAGCCATGTTTGCTTGCTTAGTAAATATGATTTATGAATAACCAACTTAGAAAAGTTGAAAAACCCCCGACACTGTCATTTCAAAGTTCAATATTTCTAAAACAGGTGAACCAATTTGAATGAAATTTAGCAAAGAACCATCTCGATTAAACTAGCTTTCGATTAAAAAAAACCATATCGGAATCATTCCATCCGTTCGAGAGCTATGATGCCACAGACACACAGATACATCAGAAACTTATAACACCCCTCTTTTTCGTTGGGGGTTAAAAAAGTCAAATTATGCATATTCACTGAGACTCGGACTAGGACTCACACATTTAAACTGTTGCTATTTTGAAGGCTCCTAAACACTCCTAAATTAGCAAAAAACTCCATCTTATTTGATTTTTTTTTTATTGGAAAAGTTATTTAAAGATTACAGCATTTTTATATTGGAATGGCAATACATTTTTATAAATTTAATTACCAACTTGTGTTTCAAACACTGCATTTAAAAGTTACTAATCATTTGCAAAGTAAAGAAACTGACTAATTAGTCCTCAAACGAATGGCGCAAGCCGAATTCGTAGCAATTTCTATGCTCACTCTTCCAGAAAATTATTGCATCATTAAGTTGCAGTTGCATTCTTTGCCAAGACTTACATAAAACTTCTCAACACTAATTGAATTAGTTTGACTTACTTGGATTAATGAGATTTGCGCTCTTGTATTCTACGCGGGGGTCCTCGAATATTTTCGTATGGGCGGGATTCAAAAAAGCGAGCTGCGGCGGTGTTTTGTCCACAGCACGCAGGCTGCTCACCAAATCGTTCGATATCAAATACTCCACCAGGTTCCGCCCGATGAAGCCGCAACCTGAACAACGTTCCAGCACAATTAGACGAAAAATTACTTAACCCACACCGATGACTAATCTCACAGGACCGTTAAGGAAACCGAAAAAAGAACAAAAACATTCCACCAAAAAAGTTGGGATACAACTTGGTTGTGCCTAAATGAAATCTATCGTGTTTCTCGATTAGTTTTAAGAGTGTTTAATTACCTCCTAATACCACAACTCGTGGTTTTGAATTATCACCGGCAAATTCAGTCATTTCGCTTGCGGTTGCACGAATGTGAATGACAGTTTGACAACTGGATTACAGTGTTGCTACATGCTAACACTTTTATTCCCTGTTGAAACGTAACCGCTTTTAAACACGATTGACAATAGTTTCTTAAGAATGTTAGTGTAAATACTATTAAATGTAATTTCGCAGCCTGTGCTAATATTGTTGTGGCTATTTGTGCTATTTTGTGTTAAGAAAAGAAATTACTTAGATAGAGGTTTTTAAATTTCCCTAAATTTCATTTTTATATGGCAACACTAAATGTCAAGAATAATGTTGCCACTATAAAGAATATCCTTCAAAGTTAGGGATTCCTGAACTGAACTACGAAAAGGTTAAATCTCAAATTCTTTGTTCGTTTTTTTTATTTATTTATTGGTATAGGGACGTAAATAAAGGGAACCACAACTTTTTTTTAAACGCACACTTAAAACCTAGTCTTCTCATGTTCACTACTAGCTTCTATTGTTATTTGGTCTTCATTATCTTGAACATCAGATGGCAAGAAAAATGCGGTCACCAGCCCAGCTGAAACATAAATAAACTAATGATTTCACACTGAACTAGAAGGAAAGACTACGATTAATTTGAAACATATCAGCTAAACTCGACTTATATACGAGAGTGATCCTTTTTTTTACCATAAACGATATATCAATTAGTAACTTGAACTAACATAAAACCAGTACAACATAGCCACTGATCATCGGTGTGCAGTGATGAGGGAGTAGTTGCGCGATGAGTTGCACGCTAAAGAAGCCAAATCCTCGTGCTACCACTACTGATAGACAAGTCGCCATTCCTCTAAAAAAAAAGTTATTTAGCGTAATTTCCAGCTGAAAAAAAGCACTTGAGGGATTTTAGACGACCATAACTGACAACCCCAAAATGAATCGCGTTCACGGAGTACGTTATGGTATTTAAAATTTTGCCGCCAATTTTCAAGTTTTTTTTTTTACAATTTAATGATAATAAGATTAATAAGTAGGTATGTTATATGTATTAATTTTCAGTATAAAACAAACCTTAAATACGTGGGATTCAACTCCACCAAGTAAGTATTAACATTGCCCAAAATAAGTGCTACGTATAAAAAAATATAGAACAACGCAATGCTTAGAACGGAGATTTTAACGAACAGCAGAATTACTCCTGCTGTAATGGATATGACGAAAACTAATAGCGTTGCCCTTTTCTTGCCAAGCGGACCGACCACGAACGAGAGCAGGACGTTGAGAGTGCCCGAAGCACCGGAGTAACACATTACAGCGTAGAGAGCCAATGGCTGAATTACGTCATCACAATCTGTAGTTGTCTGAAAATTAAGAAAGGAGCTGCAAGTTACAAAAGCATGGATTAGTTTTCGTCTTTTGTTTCGGATCTCGGTTTGTGTTCAAAACATTTAAGATATTTACTTACGGAATTGCTAGACGACGTAGCTCCACTCGCAACTTCACAGAAGGTTTGTCCAGAGCTGTCGTCCCCATTGAAATAAGCATTCGTCATTGTGGGCACCCACATCGTGTAACCCGTTGACCTGAAATGGATGAGAACTTTTACCATTTTCATAAGTTTAATGAGCTAACCCCTCTGAGGCTAGCCCAAAGAGAATTTAATGAGCTAGGTAGCCCAAAGAGAATCAGTATGAGCTGGCTAACCTAGGGAGACCTTTATGCAGACTGCGCGCGCACTCAATGCGTTAATTTTTTCCTAAGCGGTTCGCGGCGGTACGCAAGCTTTGTAATACTTATCTACTTAACGTATAATTACTTGCAAGTTTATTTTTTAAAACCCACCAAAAACACGAATGATGGAAAGCATAACAATAGTTTTAATCCAGCCAATACCTTGTCTTACTTACGTCATATAAGCGCACAACAGGATGTAATACAGTTTCAAATTGTTTCTAAGCAACGGCGGTTTGAACAGTGGCGCGGTCTGGTCCCACATTTTTCGAAGAAACGACGCTTCTGAACTGACCACTTGAAGAGACTCTTCTAGATACACTCTGTCCAGCTGAAAAAAAAGTTGGTAGAAACATAACTTCTGGTAGCTACTAGTAGATTTTGAATAAAAAAAAGTCAAGATTGTTCACATTCCTTCTACTGCTGAAAAAAAAAACTGAGAATAAGCATGTTCTACCCTGCAGCGTAGAGTCCTATAGTGCCAAAGACTTCACAGAGAGTACACTTTCTTATAAACTGGTAGAGAAGGCACCAAAACCAGTAACTTACCTCGAGTTCTCTTCCCCCATTCCACGTCCTCATATTCTTCAGCACCTCCAAAGCCTGGTCATCCCGATCTTGGCTGAGGAGGAACTTGGGGCTTTCATAGAGGAACAGCATGCCAACGACTCCTACGATGCCCGGGAGACTGATGATCTGCATCAGCAGCCGCCATGGACGGTAGTCCAAAGCCAGCCAGGATATGGAGAACCGGAAGGTCAGTCGAAAGACTGGGATTGCAAATACTGAAACAGGAAACGTTAATTTTGTTGGTTATTTTTATTACCTACTTTATCTGTCGGTGAAGATTATCTGTGACCAATCTGTGAAGAAGAATTTTCGTTATTAAGTACATCATCTTCGTCTCGTCTTTTTGGGCTGCCTTGTGTGTGTCTGTATACAGGCTTCATGCTAATGACCCGTCAAGACTTCAGCCAGGAGTTGAATAAGTCTAAGTGAGCACCCCTGTGAAGTTTGTTTTTATTTTTCAAAGTACTTAAAACTTTACAGACTTACTTACTTTACTTTTACTTACTTACTTACTTACTTTAGTCGAACCTACCACAGATGAAGAACTGCACCAGCATGGTAGCACTGGCCATGAGGAACATGAAGCGACTCCGGTGCCGAAGAGGCGTCGCCTCGCCCACCAGCACGAAGGCTGCTGCGTTCGCTGATGCTGTGCTAAAATAACAGGGACCGTGAGATGAGGCAAGAGGCGGCAGTCTTGAGTTGACTGCTAGGAGAACTCTTTAAAGTAAAAAAAAACTTTGGAATACCACAGAGACCAAGTGCACAGATAGACTGTAATTAGTTAAGTGTTTTTTAAGACCATTCAGTACCCGATAGAGCCTTTGATTTCTCAAACTCGTCCTATCCTCACCATCAAGTGGAAGGAAAATCAATCCCCTCCTGTACTTGTTGATAAATCCAGGAAGCAGCAATCTTAATACCCTTCCGCTCGTACTTACAAACCGGCAGACAGGAACTTGAGAACAGCCAGGCTGGCGTAAGTGGGTGCCATGCTGGCGGCCAGGTTCAGAACTGCTCCGATGGGCATGGCCAGCAGGAGCGTCCACCGACGACCTCGGGTGTCGGCGCAGAGACCCCAGGCGTAGGAAGACAGCATCACACCTTGGGGACAGTGGATTAGTGACAATGAGTTTTCGAGGATACACAGGGTAGGCTTTAAGTGGGATTATATTTTTGATGACAAATAACGGATGGGTTGTGCTAATATGTAAAGAAGCAGTAGGTCTATTGGTTAACGCAAGCACGCCCCTGCAATCGCAGTCATCATCTCCTATTAAACTTTCTAAGATTGTATGTAGTAAGGAAGAGAATAAGGCCAGTGATGTCCAATGTTGAGTAACATTTACTGACTGAGACACTAGCGTGGTACGACTCCCAAGATAGACAGACAAGTCGTTTATCGTCGCTGATTATTTGTAAATTAAGACTTTAAGGCTAGAACTATGTCCGGTAATGGATTATGGAGTTACCAATAAGAGGCATGGCAGACAGCAGACCCTGCTGGCTAGTGGTGAGACCAAGGTCGCAGGCAACAGCCGGGAGCATCACGGAGAAGCCAAAGATGTCCAGGTACATCGTCAGGATCAGCAGGCAACTCGAGGAGAGCATGGCCATGTTGTATCTGCCGAAGCCTAGAATATTATATAAAATATGTATATTATAATCTCGTTACATATTTTCAAGGTATTTTAGTGTGGGCCCAAGCTAAGACACACCCTTTGAAGCCACAAGCACGGCTAATACTTACTGGCTGCGCTACCGAGGTAGAGCCACGGCTTGAAGCTGGCGAGGCTATAGATACTGGCTGCGCTACTGAGGTAGAGTCACGGCTCTGAAGCCGGGCGGAGCGCTATAGCTACTGGCTGCGCTACCGAGGTAGAGTTACGGTTTTTTTAAATAACGAAATTGTGGTAAGTAAAAGACACTGTGAAGCTATACCAGTCAGTTAGTATGTATACAGAACTACTAGATCTTTTGTTTTTACCGACTTGGTCGTGTATGCTGTTCCAATTTTATCTCAAACTAATATTACCAGAGGCATATTCTCTCAAGAGATCAAAATAAAAATAGATATGCTCGCTCGTTTAGGCATAAGAGGGGTTAAAGTACCATGAAAAAGAAACACTTACCGCTTAGGTCCAAAGCTTGGTCGAAGCCACATTTCCGACTCAGTACAGAAGGTCGATCCGAACAAGAAACCATTTTTAAAAATTGTGTTTTTTGTTTTTAAATTTTATTTAAAACTTAAATTCCAAACACAGCCAATGTAGGTATTCGTACGCTGACAACTTACTAAATCAAACTTATGAAAATACGTATCTAGAAACAATTGTTGCAAAAATAGTTTATGTACCAACTATCAACATTTTGTAACAACGTAAAACTGTAAATAACCATAATTTTTTTACTTATAGCACTTTATGTTGAACACTGAATGGGTGTTTATCACGAACTGTACAGAGACGGGCATTAGCAATAACTAAAATCGTGACTATTCGCTCAATGGCACTTGTCTTAATACAAATTTCTTTATATCGTGAAAACACCGCTTACATCGATATAATTAGTACTAATTGTATACAATCGTTGTCTATCCTGACTAATATTATAAATGCGAAAGTAACTCTGTCTCTCTGTCTGTCTGTTTGTTACCTTTTCACAGGAAAACTGCTGCACCAATCTAGATGAAATTTGGTAAGAAGATAGTTTGACTATTGAGGAATAACATAGGCTACTTTAATTCTTGAAAATTATATAGTTCCCGCGGGATAGCGATAATCGAAATCTACGCTGACGAAGTCGCGAGCAACAGCTAGTATTAAATATTTATTATGTATGTACATAACGGTAACTTATTTTCATAGAACTTTTTTCAATACAAATCCTGTCAAGTTTCTTCAGCTCCTTTTTAATATTTAAATTAAAAGAAGTACCTACTTACTTAAGTATAATTGTACGGGCCGGACTGTATAGACCCGCACTTTTTGGGGTTCAAAATAAAACGCGACGCTTTCGGCTTCTGATCGGATCCGTAGAAGAGGTTGTTTCCAGAGAGATGGCTGGCTGACGACTGTGAGAAGACTCCGAGACGACTGACTACCCAGCGCCGCGCGGGCTCTATTTATACTGCTCGGGCGAGAGCGGGGGCCCGGGGCGCCGGGTTCGTTTGTCCTTCTCACACTCGGGCGAGCGTGGGGGCCGGGGCCGGATCCGATACTATTTTATTTCTCTTTCTATTACTATCTATTTACATGAGCTTAGCCTATTTTTCTATACGATACTTATATAACTATTATAATATAATCTTAACCTATCTTAAACTATAATTACAAACTAATTGGACTGCGCTGTCCCGCACATTTCTCCCGCCGTTCATCGCCGTGGTGATGAAGTTTCTTCCGCGTGCTGGACCGCAGTCGACTGGTGCACCGCCGTAGGCAGGACAGCCAGTTTCTTTGTGGGGCGTCGAAGCACGCCGCCCTTGGTCGCCACGTCCGCAGCTCGCACGATGCCGTCGGCACCGGGGTACGTGGCGGTGACGATTCCCCGCGGCCATGTGTTGCGTGGAAGGGTGCCGTCGACGATAAGGACTAGATCGCCGACGGACAGCTCGGGGCCGCGCCCTTGCGGCTCCCGCCGGTGTTGGAGTTCTGGGAGATACTCCCGTATCCATCTTGCCCAGAACAGGTCGGCGAGTCTTTGTGATGTGCGCCAGGTGGCGCGTCCGACGGTATCACTTTCTTCGAAGGTCCCAGGTGTCGGTGCCCAGGCAGAGCCCCCGAGAAGAAAATGATTCGGCGTGAGTGCCTCAGGGTCGTTTGGGTCCACCGATACGTGGGTCAGTGGCCGGCTGTTGACCGTAAATTCGGCTTCTGCCAACAGCGTGATGAGCGTCTCTTCTTTAGGGTGCCGCTCGTGTAGCGTCACCTCTAGTGCGGCTTTGGTTGCCCGCACCAATCTTTCCCAGGCTCCGCCCATGAACGGGGCTCCCGCGGGGATGAAGCGCCAACTGATGTGTCTTCGCACCGCCTCTTCCTCCGTGGCGGTGTCGAGGGCTCTTCTTAGTTCCTTATCGGCGCCCCTTAGGTTAGTCCCGTTGTCGGACCAGATCTCTGTAGGACATCCGCGGCGTGCGATCATGCGTCGTAGTGCCATGATCGCGGAGTCCGTTGTCAAAGAGTGCGCCATTTCTAGATGTATGGCGCGGGTTGTGAGGCATGTGAATAGAGCTACGTATCTCTTCTGGTGGCTGCGGCCCACGGTGACACTTAGTGGGCCGAAGTAGTCGACCCCGGTGTAGCTGAAGGGCCTCTGGTGATGTGCGAGGCGGCAGAGTGGATGGTTTCCCGTGGGTGGGGTTGGTGGCACGGCCCGCCTTATGCGGCAGGGCAGACAACTGTGAACGACTTGGCGTGTCGTGGGTCGCAGACGAATCACCCAATACTTCTGTTTCACTTCGTTTACAGTAGGTTCCACTCTTGCGTGGCTGAGTTTCCTGTGAATGTAGTCTATCAGCAGTCTTGCTATTCTATGTCGGCCATCTATGACGGGTGGTCGTTTGGCTTCTTCTGCGATGTCTATTGCGGCGGCGATTCTGCTCTTCAACACCATTAGGTCGTTGTCAATGGCGACTGCTATTGTCTTCAGTTTGCTATTAGCCGGCAGAGGTTGGTTAGCTCGCAGGGCTTTTAGCTCTTCGACGAACGTTTGTTCTTGAGCCGCTTGCAGTAATATTTTTTCGGCACGTTGCAGCAGGTCAACGCTAACTTTGATGAAGTTACGCGTCGGAGTTGTTGGCGGTATTCGATGTTCTATATTCCTCGTGGTGGGTGCAGCTTGCTGTCGCCAATCGGGATCTGACTTGCTATTCGCCTTCGTTCTCTTGTAGTTGACTATTTCTGTTCTTCGGCAGAGTTCTATAAATTGCAGAACTCTAGCTGTGGCTCCTCTTAATCTTTCCCATTTCGAGAAACGGCTTGCCTCAGGAACTGCTTCGCTTGCAACTATCGCAACGTTTTGGTGTGTTGCGAAGTTGGTTCTTTCTTCATCAGTCAGGATGGGTGTCTCTTTGTCTGCTGATGAAGGCAAGACCTTGTCTTCTGGCCACTCTTTCGGTGGCTGACGCAGAAAGGCTGGGCCCTCGTACCATCTATGGTTCCTTGTAAAGTTCTCTGGTACGTCCCGGGTTGCATCGTCCGCAGCGTTTAAATTCGTTGGTATCCATCGCCATTCGTTGACTTTACTGGTCTCTTCTATTGCAGCTATGCGGTGTGCAACGAACGGGCGATAGGTGCGTGAGCCGCTGCGGATCCAGTGTAGCACTGTCTTGCTGTCCGTCCAGTAGATGGTGCTGTCTATTCGTTGTCTATGTTCTTTTTTCACTACTTCAGCCATGCGCGTGCCCATTACCGCTGCTTGGAGCTCCAGTCTCGGGATCGATGTGAGCTTCAGAGGGGCGACGCGTGCTTTGGCTAGCACTAGCGATGTGTACACCCGACCGTCGGGTTGTTCGGCGCGCCAATACAGTGCCGCGGAGTAGGCTGACTCGCTGGCGTCTGTCATTACGTGCAGCTGTAGGTTGGAGGCGTCGCTGAACCCTGGGTAAGCGCGGGGTACTGACACATCCCGTAGAGCTTTTAGATGTGTCAGCCATTCTTTCCACTGATCGGCGAGATCGTTGGGTAGTCGCTGGTCCCAATCTATGCCCCTGCGCCATGCTTCTTGTAGCAGACTCTTCGCTCTTATTGTGACCGGTGACGCGAAGCCCATGGGGTCATATAATGACATCACTATCTTTAGTGCTTCACGTTTCGTCGGCGTTCCGGTCTCGAGGACGGCTGGCGGGATGCGTGCCAGGTCCAGGTTAAAGCTTAGTTCGTCTGTTCCGGGTCTCCAGATAAGTCCCAGGACACGTTCGCTCGGGCCGCCGTCGTTGAGCTTAACGGCGTTCGGCTGTTCGGATGTGGCCTTCATGGCTATCATCACTTCCGCGCTGTTTGATGTCCAGCCGCGGAGGTTGAAGTTTCCCATCTCGTGTATCTGTTTGACGGCAGACGATGTGTCGATGGCTTCTTTCACTGTCTTGAAGCTATCTAAGTAGTCATCGACATAATGATTTTCTATTATTGCCGTTGCGGCTCTATTATCTATGTTTCGATGCTTCATGGCGTTGAAATTCTTCACGTATATCGCAATTGATGGAGAACACGTCGCTCCGAAAATAAGCGACGTCATTCTATATTCGGTGGGTGGCGTGTCGCCTCGCTCTGCTCCTCTCCACAAATATCTCAGTGCGTCTCTATCTTCTTCTCGCACTTTGACTCGCATAAACATCTCTGCTATGTCGGCTGTTACTGCCACCGCATGTTGTCGGAATCGCATCATAACACCCGGCAGCGACTGCAATAAATCTGGGCCGGACATTAGGTGATCGTTGAGTGACGTCCCCTTTGTTTTTGCCGCCGCGTCGTGCACCACCCTGAACTTGTTGGGTTTCAGAGGGTTAATGACTCCGAAGTGAGGTAGATACCAGGTTCGTCCCGGCGTTGTGGTAGCGGGAGCTGGCTCGGCGTACCCCTTCGTCACGAGTTCTTCCATTTGCGTTGCGTATTTCTTGCGTAGTTCTGGATTCTTGTCTATCTTCTTTTCAACGCTGTGGAGGCGGCTGAGCGCGTTGTCGTAATTGCGTGGCAGTTCTATTTTCTTGCTGTTCCACAGCAGGCCAGCTTCGTACACGCCCGGCTCCACTTCTCTAACTGTTGCTTCCATAATTTTTCTCGCCTTTTCTTCCGGGTCGCTCGTTGGACGCGCAGGCTGGATGGCGAGGCTATCTATTGAGAAGAATCTTTCCATCTGTTCTTCGATCGTCTCTTGCTTTTCGTGCAAGAAGTTTACGCACGCTCCCAGCGCACGTGTGTGTGCGCCGTGCAGGACCCACCCCAGCGGGGTGCGGGAGGCTACTGGCTGGTTACGACGGCCGCGTCGCATTTGTTGCGCCACTAACAGGTGCCAGTTATCTTGGCCTATGAGGATTTTCGGACGGCCACACGTGTAGACGAGTTGGTTTCTTATGTCCTGTAGATGACGACATTCGTTGACCGTTCCCTCGTCGACTCGCTGCGCAGATAGTGCAAAGTTCCTCATCGTTCGCGCTTGGATTGCATATTTTCGACCTGCGCCTGTTAGTTCTATCTTCACTCGCTGACTCCGTTTTTGTTCAAAAGTGGAGTCCGATATGGCATCAATGCGCAGAGGGTCAAGCGGTCCCTCCGCTCCGACGTCCTCGGCCAGCTGGCTATCTATGAGGGTGACCGTTGAGCCGTCGTCGAGCAGGGCCCAAGCTTCTTTCGTGCCCAGAGGCCCGGACACTTTTACTGGTAAAATCTTCAGAAAAGAGTGTGGTCCGCAAGCCCATGCACAGGTCACTGTTTCAACTGGCGTTTCCTTCTTGTTGTCGCAGACTTTCTTCACGGTGACCTCTTCGTCTGTATGTAGAAGCGTGTGGTGCCATCTCTCGCAACCGTCGATCGCACATTTCCTTGCTTTGCACGTGTGTGCATATTTTCTATATCGCAAGCAACGAAAACATAGTCGCTTTTCTTTCGCAAATTCCCAGCGCTGTGCGGGCACCGCTTGTGTAAACTTTGCACATTCGGGGGCGGTGCTGTGAGTTCCGTGGTTGCACACTGGACATTGTTTGCGTTCTATGGCAGCAAGCGTTCGATGCGTTGGCGGCCGGCGCTCTTGATACTGCGGTTGCGCCGACTGTACTATTTCTGGCGGAGCGAACGGCGCGCAGATATCAGCCTCTCGCTGTAGGAAGCGGGAGAGTTTCAGCAGGTCAGGCTCTTCTTGAGGTTGGCCCGCCACAAATTCGAACCATCTATATCGCATGTTCATGCCGAGCTTCTCTGTCACGTGCTTCGTGACTTCCGGGTTGTACATATAGTGGGCTCTATCCAAAGCGCGTAGCGTAGCCACTATATTACACACTTTATTCGCGAATATGCAAATGTCTCTTGGGTTGTCCGTTGGCCGCGGCAGCGACCGCAAGCGTTCCAACTCGGCGAGTGCGATGGCGTCGGGACGCCCGAACCGATTTTCCAATACTTTAAAAATGTCACTTGCACATGCACCACTTATCAACAGTTCTTCTATCGCTTCGCGCGCACGTCCTTTTACACTGTTGCGAAGTCTATAAACGTTTTCACTATCACTGAAACTATTCACTGTATCTATATACGCTTTCCTGAACGAAAGCCAGTATTGGTGCGAGCCCATAAACACTGGTAAGTCCACAGGTTTCCGCTGTTGCTGCTGGCCCGCGGTAATGGCCATGGTGATGGCCGTCGTGAGGTCGGCAAGCGGGTTAGGAGGCCGCTGCATGACCTGGACTGCTCCCGCCGGTGCTTGCATTCCGTTCGGCGGTATGGCACTATGTAGCTGCTGCCTCGGCGTCGCTGCGGCACCGAGCCACACGCCTGGTGCAGGCTGGGGCGCTGCGGCTTGGTTGTTGCGGGCTCCGAGCTCCTGCTCAAGCGTCGCGGTATTGGCGGGGTCGCCCCCCGTCGGTGGCATGTTGGCCCCGAGCCCTTGCCCGGGCGCCGTCGCGGGACTTCTTCCCGCGTGCAGTTGTTGCTGATGCTGCTGCTGCTGCTGTTGTGCGCCGAGCCATCGCTCCAGCGCCATCGAGTTGGCAGGGTCGCCCCCTGCCGGTGGCACGTAGGCGCTGGGCTCCGGCCCGGGCGCCGTGAAGTTGGCGGGCACGTCCCCCGCCGGTGGCATGTAGGCGCCGGGCTCCGGCCCGGGCGCCGCGAAGTTGGCGGGGACGCCCCCCGCCGGTGGCATGTAGGCGCCGGGCTCCGGCCCGGGCACCGCGAAGTTGGCGGGGACGCCCCCCGCCGGTGGCATGTAGGCGCCGGGCTCCGGCCCGGGCGCCGCGAAGTTGGCGGGGCCGCCCCCCGCCGGTGGCATGTAGGCGCCGGGCTCCGGCCCGGGCACCGCAAAGTTGGCTGCGTCATGCTGCCTGGGTGCAGGAATTGGAGACCTGTGTCCCGAGACCCTCGTACTTTGGTCGACCCAATCCTGCACCCTTCTCGCCCGGTTGGGCTCTTCGGCCGTGTCTTCAACGACCGTGTCCTCGTCCTCGCTGTCCTCACTTTCTATAATTGCGAGTTTCGCTCTTGCCAGCTCCATCTGTAGCCTGATCAGCTCTTGTCGCACTATTGCAGCGCGATATGCCTTGCTGCTCTTCTTCTTGCGCGCTGACGATGTAGCAGCGAGGTCGCTCTTCTCACTCGGCGGCGGCGGTGGCGCGAACGTGCCGGGGCCCGCAGGTGATCCCAGTGCGGCGTCCGCCCGCGGGGTCGCAACCCCGAGGTTGATAGCCAACAGTGCAGCCGTTGCCCGCGCGTCGAGTGGTCTGGCCACCACGGTAGGAGTGGTGCTTCTTGGCGGTTGAGTCGTCGCTGTGACCGCCGACGGTGGTGGTGGGGGAGGTGGAGGTATCGGTGTCGGCCCCATGCGTGTGCTCTCTGCGGCGGTCCGTGTGGAGACTGCAGACGTAGTCGCGGAATCGGCGGTGATGCCCGCAGACTCGGACGGCGTCGTATAGGCGGCGGCTGTGATGCCGCTCGACGCAGACTCGCCTCTTCTTCCGACGGAGCGCGTTACCGGCATCGCGAAACTATCCGGTTCGACTGGACCAATGTACGGGCCGGACTGTATAGACCCGCACTTTTTGGGGTTCAAAATAAAACGCGACGCTTTCGGCTTCTGATCGGATCCGTAGAAGAGGTTGTTTCCAGAGAGATGGCTGGCTGACGACTGTGAGAAGACTCCGAGACGACTGACTACCCAGCGCCGCGCGGGCTCTATTTATACTGCTCGGGCGAGAGCGGGGGCCCGGGGCGCCGGGTTCGTTTGTCCTTCTCACACTCGGGCGAGCGTGGGGGCCGGGGCCGGATCCGATACTATTTTATTTCTCTTTCTATTACTATCTATTTACATGAGCTTAGCCTATTTTTCTATACGATACTTATATAACTATTATAATATAATCTTAACCTATCTTAAACTATAATTACAAACTAATTGGACTGCGCTGTCCCGCACAATAATATCGAAACAAATAGGGTGCCAATAATGATTGGAACCAGTATCCAGGTGCCATGACGTTTGGACCTAAATGCCAATAATATAGTAGTTTATCACCCTAACTAAGGGCCGATTTTTCAATCTCCAGATAAGCTCACAAGTCTCATAAGCTCATAACATAACATATCAAGGACCATAAAACCAAGAGGACTGCCAGTGTCTATACGATGTCGCGTTCCTTTGAAATAATAAGCCTGCTGTAGCTTGTTTTACTACGGAGGGGACTCTAAACCATTCATTTGGTATGACATTTAGACCTCTGGCTAACACAATAGCGCCATCTAAATTAGTTTTTTCTTTCAGTTCATAGATGGCGCTATTGTGTTAGCCAGAGGTCTAAGTGTCATACAAAATTAATGGTACAGAGACCTCTCTATAGTGAAACTAGCTACAGCAGGCTCATTATTTTACAGGAACGCGACATTGTATAGCCATTGGCAGTCCTCTTGGTTTTATCGTCCTTGGTATAGGTATAGGTAGTGGAAGGGTCCCTAAAACCTCCCTAAAAATTAAACTAGCTGTTTTGTTCTCTACTTCGAAAAACAAAAGACTACTCAAGACAATCACACTTAAAATCGTTCTCAAGATCAAGATACGATAAGATAACAAATGCGATCGGAACTGATTCTAATTCCAGTTGTTAATTATTGATAATTCCTTCAAGAGCTAATAATTCAATAATAAACGCTGTATTAATAGTTCAACAACTTTGTATTTCGTCCTCGAGATATTTCAAGTTTAAGTGCCTACTCGAAAATCAAGATGATTTATTTTTATTGTTATCTAAAATGTTAATGGAATTATTTTCCGGGTTTGCCGCTCGGCAGTAAGCAATCCGTCTGGCGATTTTTGCCTTGACAAACAACTATTATACTTATTGCGAAAGTAGTATGAAACATATTATAATTACTCAATCACTAACAGTTTTATTCGCGGTTACCGTCACCCTTGAGTCTACCCGTGATCATGATGCATGTAACTGCTTCGAAATATCGGGAGAACTTAGTAAGGTAAAATATCCCGTGTTTAATATGTCTTATCTATCACTAAGTACATTATTATAAAAACAAAGTCTCCCAGCCGCTCGTGATAAACTCAAAACTAAAGAACGGATTTTGATGAATTTTTCACCGTCATGTAGATAATATTTTCCGAAAGGTTTACATGCATAATACATTATAATTAAATATGTAATTTCAGTAAAGAGAAATGTGCGAAGCTAGGGCGGGTTGCTTAATAGCCACAGTTAAAGTTGTCGAAAGAAAAACAATGCCACGTGGCTGATAAGGGGTTGGGGTTGCTGCGAAACTTACAAAACCATGTCCGTCTCTTTCCCCCATCGCCGGAAAATCGATGAGCTCCTGCCACCTCCTGCTACCCTGGTAATTCTGACTAAAATGGCGGATCCGTCACGGACTCCCTTCACCTTCAAACCCAATTGTACATTTCCAATGGCATTTGATTTGGCGGGGAAGAGGCCCATTTTGTAAACGGAAGACTGCTTGTGCTTGGTTTGTGTACATTGAGGATTACAACATGGTTCAATGATTGTTATAGGAACACAAGTACTCCGAGTTACCTCTCGGAAATGTCATTAAAATTAAAATGACCAAAATAACAAAACAAAAATCCCAGCTTAGCTCCTATTATGATTTCGAAAGGAAAACGGTTGAGATCTGTTCAGACAAGTTTCCACGACATCTGGATCACCAGGAGCGCATAAACACAAAGAAATTAGCCGCATACCTTCACAAGGAGCTGCGAATAAAATCAAAATTGAAGTCGAGATGTTGCTTTAATCAGAGTAACAATTCGTTGAAAAAATGTAGGTAACTTTTGCTCTACAAAAATTACTTGGTTTAGAAAATTAAGGTAAAAAAAAATTTGCACCATTACAAATTCTCTGAAGAGAATGGTTGTTAAGAATATGAGGCATATTTTTTATACTTAGCCAGTCACTGAAACGTAATATTTCTTTTTAACTCTTCAAAGTACCTACCGTAAAATTTCAGAGTTTCAAAAACAATAACCCCATTCCCTCGAAGCAGTAGGTAACAATAAAATAAATGCCATATCCCTCGCTTAATTCTTATCTCCGTATCTAACTTAGGGGCGCTCATTTCCTAAGCGACGGAGGGTGAGAAAATCAATACACCGACGCATGCGTACCACCTCCGATTAACTCATGCATCTTTTGCCCTCCTGGTACTGCCGCCCACAAATCTGAAATTTTCCTGCCCTCCTCCAGGTTTTCCCGGAAGCGGACCTTCGACTTCCGCCATTTAGGGCGGCCTGAAAACGGTGGATTTTCAGTTCCAGCTTTCCTGAAGTGGAAATTTTGTGCTTGGGCGGTTTTCAGTGGCTACTGCGCATCTAAGATTGCGCAGAGCAACAAGTGTTCACTTCGCGTCCCCAGTCTTGGATGACGTCACGTCATTCATAAAACGTGGCAGAAACAAATGCAACGCGCCTTTGCTAACTATACGTCAAGTTAGTCCATTGATTTAGTAATTCTTGTAGGTATCTTCGCTCTTGTTGTTTTATTTTATTGTTTAACATTTCTCTATTCACGGAATAACTCTACTTAGCTCCACTTGTGTCTTGTGTGTGACAATCTCGTCGCCGTCATTATGAAATTACTAGGGCAGGTAAATTAAATCTGGAGTTGTAGGACTTGCAGGTACTCGCAGAGTATTAAAATAAAAGAATGTTTTATGTAACATACAACTTTTTTACTCCTTTTAGTAAGTACATTTTGTTATTGTACAAATTAATTTCTTTTTAAATTCATATTTCTTATAAAAAAAAACACTTATTATTCATTTATTGTGTACTAACCGCAGCAAAAGTTGCGTACAAGTAAAACTGCTTGTTGTATATTGTTCGTCGTTTCACAATGAGTAGGTAGAAAGATGTTTTCTCTCTGTCCGATATAATTACAAAAAAATATTACCTACCTGCCTAGTTAAATTGTAAATTCCCTACCTACTTAAACCTTACTTACTTAAGGGTTCAACCCTATCTTAACAGTACCTTAACAATCTTAACATCAATGCGCTTGAATCACACTTTACGGCACTATCCAATAAAGAATAGGGTTGTCACTTGGCCTCACTAGACGTTGGTCCAATTTTTTCCCCTCACTTTGGCCCCATGCGATACGGCAATTAAGTGTAATGGCATTCTCAATGTTGTGACTAATTTTATAAGGGGTGTACATATGTATACCATTCACTTACGTGATTCTCTATTCTCAATTGTATACAGTAGGTACTTAATAAAAAAACAATCAGAAGTCATTCCTTACTTAGTGTGTCACCGGTGGGACTCTGAACCAGGGCCGATAATGTTACCGGGAAAAGTACCGGTATTTGTCGTATATTTACCGGTGTTTTGCAAAGTAGGTACTTAACGTTATTTCGGTAACGATACCACAAATATCGAAATTAATTCTTATGCATTGGTACCGATACCCTGCATCAATTAAAGCACCGTTGCCAGCTACACCCCTCGCCCTTCAACACTCGAAGTAAGAAAGACAAGACGTAACGTTATGTGTTGTGTATGAGTACCGGAAAAACATTTCGTTACCAATCCCCGCCTCTTTTCACAAAATATCGCTACATGTAAAAGTTTCGGTATAAATGATTTGGCAGGCAGAGGTTTATTTACCGGTATTTATTTTGTAACATTTATATTTTTTACCGGTTTTCGGCCTCTGTTCTGAGTACAGTGGAAGATTTTTTATGTACTTAGTCTATTGGCAGCTGTCACGTCCATATCAATTTGTCTTTTATTATTCATGTATTTGTATGGAAGTAACAGATGCCAAATCGGCCTCATAAAACATCTCAGGGATAAGTCCGCCTTTGTAGAAGAATTTGGTTGTTAGTACCTAACTGTGTTTTATCATGTTTTTTGTACAAAAACTCTTTACTTAGGTCCTTACATCTTCCACTGTACAGGTAGCGCTACTGGGACAATATTTCCAACTGCTTTTAAATAAGTATTGTGAAGTAAGTACCATAAATCGGCAAGACATTAAACAATCCACGTTCCAAATGGTGTTCTTGTAACAACTAAAGTCTAACTACCTTAATACAATATTAATCAGGGCTTGATCAGACTTCCAAGCCAATTGCACCCTGGCATTTTTTTCCACGTCCCTCTTAAAATTCTTCCATTATTTTGTACTTCGCGGCACTAAAAAGTACTCAGGAAGCGAATTAACTAATAAAATACACCTAAAACGCAGCCTCCGGCAGATTCAATTGGTACTAAAACCTGTTAAATCTAGTTGAAACCGCTTCATACTGGTTCGTGCGTTTCGTTTTGAGCTGGTTCCACGCTCTTTGTAGTTTGCTTGGTCATTTTCCGCTTGCCGGGTAGAGTTAAACAAATGCAACAGCACACTGTAAGTGAAAATAAACACTTTGTTAAGGCGAACCATCAAACTTAACAGTAAGCGCCGCGCGCGCTGTGCCAGTGAATTGTGTAAAACTTTATTTCAAACTAGCTTATGCCCCGCGGCTTAGCACCCGTGACATACTTCAAAATAGGCTAGTTCCCTACCCCGTGGCAATTTCGAGAAATCCCTTCTTAGTGCACCTCTAGGATACTCAAGGTACATGTTTGCCAAATTTCAAGTCTCTAAGTGCAGTGGTTTAGGCTGTGCGTTGTCTGTCTGTCATTCAGTCAGTCACGGTGCTTGGTTTGTCTATTAAATTCTATCGCTAGTAAATGTTATTTTTTTAGGTACAAGTAGGTAAGTCAAGGACCAACCATCCGTTAAGTAAGTACTATTTCCCCATTTGT
Source organism: Clepsis dumicolana (assembly GCA_963691665.1). NCBI lineage: Eukaryota > Metazoa > Arthropoda > Insecta > Lepidoptera > Tortricidae > Clepsis > Clepsis dumicolana. The sequence continues at coordinate 14,005,023 of OY829515.1, read as the reverse complement.
CTTCGAAATGCCGTAAACCGTCCGCCTTTGTACCTACTTGTATCTCACTGTTTGTAACCTGTATTTCTTTCTGTATTTTATTTACTTACTTACCGTGTGTGATGGTTGGACAGTTAATTCAAATCAGAAAATAACCGAAGCGTAGTTGATACTTAGGTACTGGAATGTCATGTGCCATAATTATTAAGAAACTTACGTAAAAGAAGTCCTCCGAAGAGATAGAAGCTGACTCCACAGTTGGTGCGCATGAACACCCCGATCAGGTTGGACCCAACCACGGACCCCAGACGACCCATCATCATTGACAAGCACACCGCCATTGCCCTGGAAAAAAGGGTATAAAATCACAAACCATGAAGAATCTTTAATCCTTGGTCGTGCACAAGAAACAAAATTTAAAAAGGTAGGCAGGTAGGTAGATTGGTAGATAAGGTACTTAAGGTAGGTAGTGAGGTCACCTTTTCAAATTTTGATTCTTGTGCAAGATGACTTGAAGAAATCAATTGAATTGACCGATTTCAAGCTTTTAATATAATTTAACTTAAGCAGATTTTCTTCAAACCGAAATACTCTTTAATTAATCCTAAGACAACAAGTGTAAATGTAAGTAATCTCATTTTTCTCCATTAAAGTTTAAATAGAAACCTATCATGAGATTCATCATAAACTAATAATGTTAGATATTGGATCATTCAAATTTTACTAAATTGAATGTTAGTCCAAAAGTTTTCGAATCTTTATACGAGATTCTTACCATAGTGCGCATCGGGTCGAGTGCGATCTAAGTAATATCCGATTTAATAAAAAAACTTCTGTACTTAATCCGGTATCTTGCATTAGTTACATCAATTGTGATTTAATCAAATAACTAAAAGAAAAACTAGAAATACCTACCTAATCCTAGTAGGAAACAGTTCAACAGCCACAGCATTCATCATCCCAATGCAAGCCCCAGACATCTGGAAGACCGCGAAGAGAACCACAGCAGTCTGCTGGCTCCTGGCCAAGTGGGCTCCGATACCGCAGAGCCCGGAACCTCCCAGGATGACAATGAGGATAGCCTTCTTGCCGACGAGGTCGACGAGGAAGCCCACGATGATGTACATGGAGCAGAAGACCAGGCCGATATAGATGGAGCGCTCGAAGGTCTCCGTGTTCATTGTGTCGTCGCAGACGATCTGGAAGTTAGATGACGTATTGTTACCAGTGTACGCCCAGACGTCGACATTCGACCGTAAGCTTTGAGTAGCATGTCAAATTTCACACTGCCTTTTCGCCCAGTATTCTTGTAGGGATCTAAACTTTTCGCTTAGGTACTTATAAGTACGCTATGGCGTATTAGTTAATACTTATGTAGAAGATCTGAAGCTGGGTCTGGCAGATTAGGGCTGCTTTTTCACCCGAAGTGTGCTTAGCAACTTAGCTAAGGATATCAGATCAGCTATGATTGATTATTTTATACCTTAGAATAGAACTGTAGAAAATTCGTAGCTTTGACCACACTCATCGCTTAGCTATATCGCTCATCTTCAAAATAACAGCTGCCTTAATTCATCCTGTAAGTCTCAAAACCTCGTCTTTTTTCAAGTTCATGAAGTCAATTCTGATACATTGCGCAGCTATGAAGTTTCTGATCATGTACAATGTTAATCATACGAGAAAAATGCTAGACTTGGTTGTGGAGAAACTTCATAGCTGTGCAATGTGTCAGGATTGTCTTCATAGCGGCGAGGCCCAATAGGTACAAGATTATTAAGACAGTGTAGTCTTTTGTTTTAATGGGTATTTCTTAAAACTTACATTAGCAGCGTTACTGGCCCTCTTGGCTCCGGCGTCGAGAATATCGCACATCGTGGCGTCCGCACCGGAGTGGTTGGCCAGCGAGTTGAGGATTGTGGGGAACCACACGTAGAATCCGTTGCACCTGGAAAATTATTATCGACAATTTGTTAAACTATCTACCTCTACATTTAAAATATCAGAATTGTGATTTACCGTAGAACCTTCAGCTGGCACTTATTATACTCAGCCTTTAGTGTAATTTTCTCTAATAAGTGCTATGAGCAAATTGGCAGCAGCAAACTATTTTCATAGTCTTTGACCCTCGCAAACGCGTTCTAGACATTTTTCGATCATCGATTACACTAGGCGCTCTGATCTACTATTACAACTGCCCTAGCTACTTGTCTTATAACTCTTATAAAGTTTACTTCATCATCATCACCATGCAGTCACCTGTCACAGTTGTATTATTCATTTATTACTTGCATTTCACAGGCTACAAAGTTCTGAAATCGTCAAAAATGTTCAGCAATGAAACGCTGCAGGGCACCGCAGTATATTTCGTTACAAACTAAGAAGTATTGTCATTACAATGCATTTTAAAGGTACCAAAGGTACCAAGGTACCACCTACCAGGTACCATTATTACCATTATTATTTTCAAGTTTCTAATTTTGTATAATAGACCACCCTCAAAAATCCCCATTACGACCCGGTCTTGGCATGCTGCATCCATCCGCCGCCAGTTTAAGATAAGATCATTAGGTTATGAATGGTTACGCGAAGCTTCCCAACGCTACTCTTTTCTGCCCGTGGTTCCCACTCAAAAACCTTTCTTCTTCACCAGTTATCAGTACTCCCCCAACCCGTTAGTAAGGTACTTACGTTGCAAATATCCCGAACTGCACGAAACAGGTCAGTGCTGTCCACTTGAGTAGTGGTTTCCTGAAGAGCGGTGCGGTCTGGTCCCACATGGACACTAGCACCGCCCCCACACCCTTGCGTTGGCTCGACGCCACTGCCTGCGGATCCACTACCAGGGATTTTACCTGAAAGACAGATGACGAAAATGAAGAGTGTTGTATGTATATGTGTAAGAGTGTTGTAGGAGTGTTGTAGACGGTTTGCTTCATCCTTCCTAATGCGAACTGCTAAGGAATGGAATTCGCTCCCATCGTCTGCATTTCCGGACGGGTACAATCTAGGGCTCTTCAAGGCTAGAGTGAATAGGCTTTTACTGAACCAGTGAGTTACACCTTAGGCCTCATCTGCACCTTCCATCAAGTGAGATAGGGGTCAATCACTGGTCAGATTATAGTAAAAAAAAACATAAAATAAACAATTGTTACTTATTCTTATTCTGGAATGCCAATAGTACTCACCGGAAAACTGTAAGCTGAAGCCCACTTATTAACAGCATAGATCCTCTTCAGTGTCTCCAGGCACTCCTCACTCTGTCCTTTAGCGTAGAGGAACTTCGGGCTCTCAGGAGCGAAGACCATGAGGACAGTGCCAACTGCGTAAGGGATTGCACAGGCGATGACGAGCAACCGCCATGGCCGGTACTCGATGCCTAGCCAGGGGATGGGCCAGGCGAAATCCAGGGGAAGGATTAGCCAGGAGACTCCTGCAATTTAATTAAAAAAGTTGAAAAACCCCCGACATTATTATTTCAAAGTTCCATATTTCAAAAACGGGTGAACCGATTTTAATAAAACTTAGTTAAGAATCATTTCGATTAAACTAGGTTTCGATTAAAAAAAACCGCATCGAAATAGGTCCATCCGTTTGGGAGCTATGATGCCACAGACAGATACACAGATACGTTGGGGGTTAAAACTAGGTACTCGTAGTCTTAAAGTGTAGCTTAAAATACATCATCACCAGTTTTTCTGACGTCCCACTGCTGGGCACAGGACGAAACGGCTTGGGCTATAGCCCAGTGCGGATTGGTAACTTCAGACACACCATTGAATTGCTTCGCAGGAGTGTGCAGGTTTCCTCACGATGTTTTCCTTCGCCGGAAAGAGTCAGAGGTGCGAGCTGGGGCTAAAACCCATGACCGTCTGCTTGAGAGGCCATAGGTCAAACCACCAGGCCACCAAGACGCTTTAAATATTTTGTGGAGGGAAAAAATCCAATAGGTTCGCATAAACCGCGAAATATAAGCACGTTAAGAGATAATCAATTTCACACACTTGAAAAGCTACGAACTCAGCTGTTTCCCCATATCGCAGGGAGATCTCACCTGGTAATATTACGGTTCCAATACCGACGAAGGAAGCCCCGAAGGCAACCATCTTGTCTCTGTGCAGGAGGTTATTGAACTCGCCCAGGTACGTGTAAACCACAGCAGAAGGACCGGACATGCTGGAAATAACAAAAGTGCAAATGAGTGTGTATTACTTAAATGTTTTTGTACTTCCTTGTGAAAAACACTTGAACTCGTTGATAATTAATAATGACCACAGAACACATTAATTACCTTCTGTTAAAGAAAAAAAACCGCCTTTAAAAACACATGAAATAATCCTCTAAAGCCAGGCTCTAAAGGCTTTAGAGGATTATTTTATGTGTTTTTGAAGGCGGTTTTACTTTCTGTTAAAAGATTTTTTGCTTCCCAATTTTAAGTTACGTTAATATTTAATAAAATATCATTCAACTCCTAACCGTTAAAGAGTTGTACCTTCCATCATCACCTCATCAACACGAGATGATGACTACCAGACGCTAGTAGAAGTCGGTTAAAAATGGGACACATAGAAAACCAGACCCACGGCGCAGACTTCGTCAGGTGAGCATTATATGTAGATAGATGGATATCCGCAACAAGCTTCGTCATTTCAACATTTTTAACAGATTAAGATCAGCAAAAGGCTTCGTCAACGAATAAAAACAGCTGCACTTCATATTGGCAATTAAATTTAGATCGAACTGTCATTCTAAATTGACATTTAACATTGGTGAAGTAGCCAGGGGCCTGTTATTGCTATCCCGCGGGAACTATACAATTTTCAAAAATAAAAAGTAGCCTGTGTTATTCCTCAATATTCAAATTATCTTCTTACAGAATTTCATCTAGATTGGTGCAGCGGTTTTTCCGTGAAGAGGTAACAAACAGAGAGACAGAGAGAGGAGAGAAAGAGAGACAGAGTGAGGAGAGAAAGAGAGACAGAGTTACTTTCGCATTTATAATATTAGTTAGGATAGTTAGGATTACGATTAGGATTAGGATTCACCGAATACTTGTACTAGAGCTGGCCACTTACAAGATAGCAGACAAGAACTGCAGCACAGCAAACACAGGCAGGTTGGGTGAGAAACTGGCCAGGATGCTCAGGAGTACGGAGACCAGCATGGACAGCATCATCACCGGCCGCCGGCCGCGCGTGTCCGCCAGGAAACCCCACAGGTGAGACGTCAGGATCATGGCTGAGAATCATGACATCTGATGAATTCATGTTCATGAATTTAGCGGGTTTCGCCAAGTCAGAATGTTGCCAGTGCAAAAGAACATAACGTTGTTGGCGTACGTAGCGTAAAAAAAGTAGCCCTTATGGCCTTATTCGGCCTGTCTGTCTGTCTGTCCGTCACAGCTGGTTCCCACCCCCTTTATCTTCAAAGTCAAAGATTACTATGAGTAGTCCAAAGCTTAGGTGTGCGTTTATATATATCAGAAAGATTTACAAGAAAAATACAACAGTGTCTCTAAATTGCACAATTTTTCAGTAAAATCATCAAAAAATACATTAGTTCCACATAGCTATCCCACATCCTCTATCCTGCATTGAACGGACTGTAGGTACGTAAAGTAGCAAAAATGTTATTGATGGCGGATCGGAATGCTCAGACCGGGAGTCCGAAAGAGGGGTGTTATAAGTTTGACATGTGTATCTTGTATCTGTGTGTCTGTGTATCTATGTATCTGTCTGTGGCATCATATAGCTATTAACCGGATGGACCGATTTCGATGCGTTTTTTTTTCAAACGAAAGCTAGTTTCATCGAGTTGGGGTTCTTAGCCATGTTTCATAAAAATCGGTTCACCTGTTTTTGAAAATATTGAGCTTTGAAAGAAAGAAAGAAAGAAAGAAAAATATTTTATTTCAGGTCCCAGAGTGCCACCACCTAACAATAAAAATAATTAAAAATAATTCCTTAAAACTAATAACATATTAAAATATGATATGATTATTTGAAATGACAATGTCGGGTTTTTTTTGTTATTATTGATATCACAGGTGGTATAATAACAAAAAATGTTGCGTCAAGGATTTCATGGCTACGATAAATAAGCGCTTTATCGGCCCAAGCGGCATCTCTTCGACGCAAGAACTCTTTACAATTACACGTTACGACTCCGATAAACTTCCACCCGTGCGGTGTTAACAAAATATTGCACTATTACCTAAATGGCCATTGAACTGATAAATCAAAATCATTACCTACACTTTGACGACAAAGTGATACGAGAGGATTCTTTGAAAACCGTCCAGTTTTGTGAAGATAACACGATGACAATGAGACTCTTTTTGGTAGGTTCGGGTTTTCGTAGCTTTAAAAACGTTTCTCACCAGCTCACCATTTAGAATGCATTTACACGGGCAACATTTTGAGCAATCATTGACAGTCAACAGCAATAGACTAATCTGGAGCAATTAGAGGAGGAATATGGTGCTATCTCGAGAAAATTGCTTCAGTATCCATGCCATGTCCCTCAATAACTTATAGGTATTTCGGTAAAAAAGTATATCGCAGTAAATGGCTTGGCACGGTCGTGATGTCAAGATTGCATGGAATTGAGCAATTCAATTGCCCAAGAATACACTACGGCTACGACGCCTGTAAAAATATGAGATTTTCGAAAGCAGACAGACAAGGCGAGGGACTTTCCTTTATAACCCCGGCTGTACACACTCGCCCCAGCACTCGGCCCGTATGCCGTTCCTTTCGAGCCTGACATAAGCAAGAAAAGAACGGCATCTCGGACGGAGTACACACAGCCTCCCCTGGACTCGAGGAGTTTATACAGTCAGGGTAACATGTGAGGTGGTGATAGTGATGCTTACCAGTGAAAGGTAAAGCAGCCAGCCATCCCTTGTTCTCCAGACCAAGATTCAGGTCGCACTGTGCAGCCGGGATGACGTAGCCCAAGCTCAGGGTCTGCATGATAACTCCCATCAGAATCAAGCCACTCAGCAACATGTGGAGAATGTTGTATAACCCCAGACCTGGAAGGAAACGAGGTGGAGTGAGTCTTCAAGGTGACGACCGGATGGCCTAGTGGTTAGCGACCCTGACTATGATGCTTGAGGTCCCGGGTTCGAATCCCGGTCGGGGCAGATGTTTGTATGATGAATACGAATGTTTGTTCTCGGGTCTTGGATGTTTAATATGTTTATAAGTACGCACTACATTCGCTTTGATAAGGTGTCGGTACTGGCGAGAGAAAAAAAATTCATTCCGCGGAAAGTACGTGAAACCATTGAAATTAGTCGTCTTCCCAATTTCAACCGTGATGGTGGATGGTCAGTGCCCCCAAGTTGGAAAACTGTGTTGAATACTGCATCAACAGCTAGTGTAAACGAGCCTTTACAAAGTGATGTGATTAGTGTAGTGTGCTACCCCACTTTTGACAATAATAAAAATGACGATGAAAACGAGGGTAGTTGTGAGCCGCCGTCAGCTGCGCCGAGCTGGCGTGTGCTCCCAGAGGAAGGACTACGGATTAGTCCGAAACATGTCAAGCTATACTCGACTGACATACGTGAGTGATCCGTTTATTTCACTATGTTTATAAGTATGTACTTATCTATATAAGTATGTTTATCCGTTGTCTAGTACCCATAGTACAGGCTTTGCCTAGTTTGGGACTAGGTCAATTGGTGTCAATTTGTCCCATGATATTTATTTATTTATTTATCCTTAGCTGAAGAAGTGTCGAGATTTTTGAGTTCAGTGGGAGTCCAGTTTTTCCAGGTAGAAGTTAGTATAGGACTCTTCATTCAAGTTTATTTCGGCAATGGTTGCTCACCCCCAAAGAAGTAAAAAGTGGCGAACCTTCTGTGGGCGGACCACTTCTTATGCCATCGCAGTACTTTGTCTATCTTAATTCATAGGTAATTATTTCGATAAATATGCTTTGTATCGAAAGCTATTAATGATCTCAGTGGCGTTAGCGTCGAATTACATCTCCCGAGATGCGTGTTCCGAATGTTTTCTTAATAATGTGCGGCCTGGGGCGGTTCGCACACCTAAGCACCCCCCCCCCCCCCTTTCCTTACTGCATCATTGTATTTCAAAAAGGATTAAGCACCCCTGCTTTTCATAAATAGAAAATCAAAAACAATCTTTAAGGAAAATATTTCGACAGCAGGATAAGTACTGACTCCGACCCTAAAGCCATCTCATCATGTCATCGTCAAATCTTTTGTTTTGAAGCCTCAGATAAGCACTGATAACATAATAAAACAACTTAGCAGCATCAGCTGCTTGCAAACAACTGCGTGCTCTACTTAATTACTCTTATCATTAATCATATCGAATCTGTTTGCGCTGGTATTCCCCACGTGTTTCCCAATAGTGAGATGTTACTGTTATCGCAGAATATGTTAGATAATGTGCGTGCAAACATAAATTTTAAAAATGTAATTTGTCCGGAGATGCTGTCCAAATTTACAAATTTGTAGAGAGCTCCTTCGTTGCTAGGGAATCTAGCACTGGAAGCAGTGCTCCGTAAACTATTAATACTTAGAGTCTCCCCATGAGGCTGACATGGTCACACCAGGTGCACCAAAGAATCAATAAAATACAAGATTAAAAAAACGTTTTTTTTTTCATTTCTGTTACCTAACGACCCAAGTTTTTGGCAAGAGGGTGGGAAAAGAAGTCGAGCCTGTTACTATCTATACGTGGTAGGAATCAATTCAGCTAATTAAACAGGTGAAAGTCGTCTTCTTCAAGTACCTGTTCAACTATATAGAGTCCATGATAAGATGTAAAAATGTCACTGAATATTAGTAAGTATAAAACTGTTATAATTACATATTAGCAGAAATCATAAACTCAACGAAATCGAATCTGATAAACATACTGCCCTTCTGCCCTACTATAGTCGTCCCACGATAACTCTGCAACGCACTGACAACAGTAGAAATCTAAAGTTTGTTTATGGCAATACTGATTTATAGTCAAACAACACGTTTTGAACTTTTGATGGGATTAAACAGGCCATCGTTCAACCACCATTAAAACACCTCTCATATTTCGACTTCTAGATTTTTAAACCGTACAACGGCAAAACCTACTAAACACTGGCAAAATTGTCCTCCAATGGACAGAGCCATATTTAGAAAAAACAACGACAATTTTTGATTACCACAATTCAATTTTTTTTTTAAAGTATAGCTCCACTATACTGTACTATCGATGATTCCGAGGAAGGAATGTCGAGGTTGAAAAAGACACTATCGGTAATTATTTTCGGTTTGATTACTACTATCATTATTATTTATAATTAAAGAAATGTCGGAGTGACATGAAAAAAGTATTACCACAGCGTATTTTTTTTGGATTGCCAATTAATATCTTATGCAGAGTTATCGTGGGACGATTATAGTTAAATGCTAAGAAAAATTCAATTAATGGCATTAAGTATGTTAATTATCTAATTATGATATAGTGTTTACACTTCATACTGTTTACCGATGCGTTAGGTCTAGTTGGGGTCACTAGGTCAGAGATATGAGTATTAGGTATAATTAAACCATTTTGGGGTCTAAACTGAAGAAAAAGCATAAACTCGTCACATTATGTCCTATTTCGAAAACTCAACCAAACATTACGAAAGTGATACTATCTTTGAAATTTCATATTCGGTACGTGTTACAATGGAACAAAAAAATGTATCCTTGGTTAGATTTGCTTTGTTTATTATTACATCAATTAAGCCACAATATGAAATTTTAGTTAGAAAGGTCACAATTGGTTTGAAAAATTGCCACAGGTGGTATGGTGGCGGCGTGGCAGGCGGCGGTATGATCTAAACCGTCTAACCCACTAGTCCCGTTGAGTTGTCCCATTATGGGACAACTGAGACTTTTTCGTCCCAGTAGTGGCACTAATATTTGAAAGCTTTGAACTTCACTTATACGGCGACGATGGTAATGGAATTTTTGGGACAAAATGTCTCAGTTGTCCCATAATAGGATAACTCAATGGGACTAGTGGGATGGACTGGATCTAAATGTCTTCCTTTACGGCTTGCATGCGACCGCTAAAGATCGAGCCGCGTGGAGGACATGGGGGGGAGGCCTTGGCCCAGCAGTCGGACACTTCACCAGGCTACGACAGACAACTTATTTTTTAAATTTTGAACAAACTTTGCTAACATTGCCATGCATCGCATTGTTTGAAAATTGAGTAGCCTTATAATGCAGGCAAAGGGAATATTCATTGCACGCAGTTTTAAGTAATAATAGTCATGGTTGTTAAGTATAACTTGACATGCGTAAACAAGGAAATGCGTGCTTCTAAAGGTCGATGTAATTATGATGAAACTTATGGAAAGTGCGATGATGATATCATTTGTTTTATCTGAATAATGTTTACAATAAATCCCTTCGGCTATCGCGGTAACGCGCGGGCGGCCATTACGTTTCTCTCGGCACGATCAAGACAACAAAGTCAGACGAACAACAACAGCATCTATTACTTATCTAATAGGGTCCTCTTTCCAATTGTCACTCTGGGCAATGCCCAGGGCCCCGCGCAAGGCCCCCCTAGCCCTAGGTAGTCCTTTGATCAGGGTAGGGTTTGTTCCCCCCCCCGCCTTAGCAATGGCGTTCAGTTCAGGCTAGGGTGGCCGGAGGGCGCCGCTGGTGCATCCCTAAGGATCCCCAGGCTCTTTCCAACCCGGCAGGAGGACAAACACCGATGGATTTTTAGTGGGTATGCCTCTCCCCCTCCCCTCTTTATGTAGGGAAGTTCCGGGGAGGTGAGTCCCACATAACCACCGCATCGTCCCCATGGCGCGGGGGTATGCGTAAATACATAATGGGAATTTCCACATAATTGACGACCGAATAGTCTAGTGGTAGCGACCCTGACTATGAAGCTTGAGGTCCCAGGTTCGAATCCCGGTCGGGGCAGATGTTTGTATGATGAATGCGAATGTTTGTTCTCGGGTCTTGGATGTTTAATATGTATATAAGTATGTATTTATCTATATAAGTATGTTTATCCGTTGTCTAGTATCCATAGTACAGGCTTTGCCTAGTTTGGGACTAGGTCGATTGGTGTCAATTTGTCCCATGATATTTATTTATTTATTTTTATTTTAATTGATCCCTATACATTTTTTAGCAGTGTAGGTTAAAGATGGCCCTGTTTATGAGTTTGAAGTAACACCATCTGAATTTCTGCAGAGACTTTAAAATGCTAATCGAAGAATTAATTGTGCTAGGTCAGTGTATATCAATAATCTTCCGTTGATAAGGACTGATACTCTCGGCGATAACCTGCCGGTCACTGCGGGAATCGGTAGTTATGCTTACTTGAAGATAACGGGGTAATAAGATTTAAGTTGGCCGGAGTGACATCTACTGATTTTTTCTAACTACATATAATTTTATTACTACCTTCAGAGACTTTGAGGCTTGGAGACCGAAGGTTAACTGGTACAGATCAATTTAAGCGATAAGATCACCTTTGTACATTTACTTTTGTCGTGTTATCTGTTACTACATATTTTATGTGCAATAAAGAGATGGTACATATAAATACATAATTTGTATTTGTATAAATGAAATGATATTAATTTTAATTCAAAATTGTGAAATACGTCTTGGAATGGTTTTCTCTTTTCTTATAAAATAACACCGTGATAATGATTAGACGCAAATGGAAAATAAATTGGTCAAGCACGAGTCGCCCTCGCACACCGAGAGTTTCGTGCCTAACATTCATCACATTTTTTCTTTGACGTGTGTTGAGAGACCTTGCTTCTCACCAAATTTCGTGATTCTAATTCTAAGTCAATGGGAAGCAAGTACCTATAGGTTATGATTAACTCGGGATTGACGGACGACGGACAGACAGACAGACAAGACTGACACATGAACAATGAAGTAAGCCTATTAGGGTTCCGTTTTTCTTTTTAAGGTGGGAACCCTAAAATATATAACGGTTAAGTTAAAGTTATGTCTATTGCGTCAAAGGTAGAACGTCCAATGATCTTAAATAGTTTTAAATCGTAATCACAACAGTTTGTGTCATGTTTATTACCGATAAAATGAAAATATTCTAATCTCAAATTGTCCGATTAGAATGAGCAGTTAATTTTATAAGTGCGTCTTTCGAATAGCTAAGAAGTACCAAATCTAACTTTGATGTTGAATACGGTGAGTTGCTGAAGTTTACATCTGGAGATAAAAAAAGAGTGCCCCAAAAAATTCCTACTGCACTATAAAAATTATCTAAGCAGGTAAAGTGAAAAACAGTGCCATAAACGGATCGAGTCTGTCATCAACACCAGCAAAGATTTATCAACTTCCTACGAGAGTTGTAAACTATAAGCTTGTTATAACTTTGTAATTAAAAGATTATCAGCTATCATTTGTTTTCTTTTACATCGGAACATTAAATTTATGATATCGCGTAAAACAGTGTCCTGAAGTAATCTTACTTCTTATACCTAATTGCTTAGAGCAGGAAAGGAATGGAGATGTTAACGCGCGATTTCCCCTCTGCCAAATCTCTAACATTAAGTCTGATCAAAATGATCAGGGTCTCTTGATTGTGCGCGTGTTTTTGGCATTTGTGTGACAGTTTTGTTTTAGTGTGCGTTTGTAGGAACGTAACAAATTTTGACAGCAGCGTAGACGTGTGCTGTACGTATGTGTTCCTCGTCCTATGCATAGATAAGCCAAAGGCGTCTCCCGTCTGTCTGCTTTATGCCTAATTGTAACTGTAGAAGTAGTTAAACTCCAACTTGATCTTTATAACATTTATTTAGATAAAACTACAAGAATCCTTGAGCACCATACACAAACCAATAGACACCCAAATCGGTAATAAAGGCGGGCTGTCAAAGCTAGTGATGTACCATCTACCATAACAGTAACCAGGTGTTACTAAAGCAGAGTTTAGACCTGCAAGAAAAATCATGCAAGTTGCAATACAACGCGAGGCCCTAAAGCGAACGAGTTTGGGGTGGGCTCTCGAACGCCGAAATGTATTGCAACCTGCAAGAATTTTCTTGCAGGTCTAAAGGAAGGAATTTTAACTTTTAAGCAACAAGACGTTGTCGAACCACAGCATGGACTGTGAATGAATGAGAAAGTCAGTAGGGCAACTAAATGTCCCTATTTGTTTTGACACTTAATTTCTGTAATTTGACAGTAATAACTATTGGGGCAGTCGACTGGCTGCTAGCCGAGCTTTGTGGGTAGGTAGGTACCTAATATAAAAGTTCTTTGTATTTCGTAGACAAACATCTGAATTGTACCTAATAAGTACATGCGGTCTAAGATCTAATCTATCATAAAGTAACCTATGATATGTTTTTTTATACCTATTACAGAATGCATGTGTTATTGAGACTAGAAGCCTGAATAGTATGTTCAGGCTTCTAGTCTTAATAACAGCAAAGTGTACGCATCAAATATGTATTCAGGGATTTATTAAAGTTATAATTTAAACAAAATTTCCCCAAGCAAGTTTGTCTGGTAAAACCAGCCAGCTGGCAGACTCGGCAGGCGTCGTTTTGTTTGAAATATCACGCATTATCTACTAGCTTTAAGGACTGTGAACCGTAGACCGTAGATGATTAGGGTGCATTTTCTCTGCCGGGGAGTTGGGCGGGAGCGGTCAGTTCATGGTAGATTCCCCTCAACTCCACCCAAATCAAATCAGTCAGGACTTACGCACCATTTTCGGTGTTTCCACAGACAGCGGTGGGGATAGTGAACATTTTGTGCACGTGATTTGTGAAATCACGGGCCGCTCCACCTACTTCATCTTCATCACTCGCGACTTTTCACACCCAGTTAAATATTAAAAGCATTCAATGCCATTCATCATAAAACTTTTTCAAATCCGGGAGTAAACATACACTGCCATCTAGTCTCGTCTATTTTGATGCCTAATTAGGAATTACTATGGTAAATACTTTCGCGAGTGAAATAAAAATACAGCCCTAACTTAGGTCATAATTATTTTCCGGAATTTCCGCGATGCGGAGTATGAAAAAAAATTAAATTTCGAAAATTCCTGACCCCTGTATGGGTCAACGGGAGAGGACTGGCAGCTTAGTGCATTGGCTTGTAAGTGCGGTGAATTTGAGGGTAAAGCAGCCATCCTTGTGCCAATACCTGTTGGCATGATCAGCCAAAAAAATTGGCACCAAATAAGAGCCAGGCGTAAAAGAATATTTGGGCAATCGGCATCCGTCTTTTGTTTAGGTAGATTTCAAGTATATATCTTTAGAGGTGTAGTGTGATGATGATATTCCAGTTTCTCGGTATTTAGCCTGTTATCGCAATCCAGCAGTGGGGTCTAGATATCTCAATGGGTGACCTCTGCGTTCTGGGTTAAGTCTGATACTCTCTTGCTTAGTAATATATACGCAATCGACAGTAATAATGAATAATAGATACATTTGTATTAGCTTTTATAGACAAGTCAACATTTGAAAATACTAAATAACGGCGTGACTCTTGGGTGAGTTTAGAATGCTTTGTTTTTTTGGGAAACGTTCCAAAGGGATGTTATACAGTTCAACTGAATTCTGAAGCAGACTAATTGGCCAATAAGAAGCGGGGATTTGTATTTACTTACCTACTCCGATTGTTTGATACAAGAAATCGATACATTTTCAAGCAAATTCTAACTTTCTAACTAATATTATAAATGCGAAAGTAACTGTGTCTCTCTGTCTGCCTGTTTGTTACCTCTTCACGGGAATACCGCTGCACCACTCTAGATGAAGTTTGGTACGAAGATAGCTTGAATATTGAGGAATAACATAGGCTACTTTTTATTCGGTAAAATTGTATAGTTCCCGCGGGATAGCGATAACCGAAATCTACGCGGACGAAGTCGCGGGCAACAATTAGTAATTATATATTTACAGTGTGCTTTGGCAAAAAAAGTAATTCAATGGCACCTTGTCGCTCTACAGCTAGATACGAAATGACAAGCTACTTTTTATACTGACAGTACAGAGGCTTCCCAAATGCAGTTTGCTTTTCGTCACACTTAACGGTTAAGTGCCTACAGCTTTCATACACAGCTTTGGTGCTACATGATACAGAAAGACCAGTAAAATGAATTTTCGAACTGGAATTCGAAGTTTTCGAACCCAAGACTTACAGGTGTTTTACAAATAAAATTCAAATCTGGTTAGCTCCGGATATTGAATAGTGAATAGTCTTAGATGATCTTAAGCAATTTGGCCACTATTTGGACTCACCCGTAGCCAACATGGCTTCGTCCAGTGTAGCCGAAGTGGGCACTTTGTCCATGGAACGCTTCCTCTCCGCAATGCCGTTGGCCACCATTTTGAAAGACTACCTGAAATTAAATTAAGTTTTACTAACTCTCTCGAGAATGGGAACCTCATTACGAGTTCCAGCTGCCGACCGTCAGGTTTTAAAAACAAAATGCCTTGTTGTTCAACAATATTAACTGTTCAAACACCACTACAAAAGTTGGGGCTGTTAATCAAGGTATCATCACTAAATTACACTTATGCATCAAAATATCTAAGCTGTATGTTATACGCTCGGTTCCTATACCAATCGATGAACTCTTATTTCCTTCTATCCCGTTAACGTCGGAGATAGTGCAATACCACGTAACTAGCATTGCTAAATACTGCGTATCTACACAACACCCATAATAATAAGACCATTCCATTCCGTTTTCTTTAAGACCATTTTAAAAGGAAAAGTTGAATAAAGGAGAAGGCCGGTGTCGTGTCGTATCAGGAGGTTAAGGAACTGGCTCATAGGAGAGATGATTGGAAGAAACTCCACCGACAAGAGTGTAACTCTTAAGTTTAACGATGATGACACAACACCCATAGGGAAAATCCGCGTAACAGGCATTGGTTAATACCGCGTGTCTAACAAATGTAGCCAAATTAAGATTTCCCGCCAACGAACGTAACATCCTAATTAGAATATACCAGTTCAAACATCCGTTGCATTTAGGTTTTGTACAGATACGCAGTATTTACTAGTGCTAGTTACGTGGTTTTGCACTATGGGTGTTCTGTAGATACGCAGTGTTTACCAGTGCTAGTTACGTGGTTTTGCACTATGGGTGTTCTGTATATACGCAGTGTTTACCAGTGCTAGTTACGTGGTTTTGCACTATGGGTGTTCTGTAGATACGCAGTGTTTACCAGTGCTAGTTACGTGGTTTTGCACTATGGGTGTTCTGTATATACGCAGTGTTTACCAGTGCTAGTTACGTGGTTTTGCACTATGGGTGTTCTGTATATACGCAGTGTTTACCAGTGCTAGTTACGTGGTTTTGCACTATGGGTGTTCTGTAGATACGCAGTGTTTACCAGTGCTAGTTACGTGGTTTTGCACTGTGTTCTGTAGATACGCAGTGTTTACCAGTGCTAGTAACGTGGTTTTGCACTGTGTTCTGTAGATACGCAGTGTTTACTAGTGCTAGTTACGTGGTTTTGCACTATGGGTGTTCTGTATATACGCAGTGTTTACCAGTGCTAGTTACGTGGTTTTGCACTATGGGTGTTCTGTAGATACGCAGTGTTTACCAGTGCTAGTTACGTGGTTTTGCACTATGGGTGTTCTGTATATACGCAGTGTTTACCAGTGCTAGTTACGTGGTTTTGCACTATGGGTGTTCTGTATATACGCAGTGTTTACCAGTGCTAGTTACGTGGTTTTGCACTATGGGTGTTCTGTAGATACGCAGTGTTTACCAGTGCTAGTTACGTGGTTTTGCACTATGGGTGTTCTGTATATACGCAGTGTTTACCAGTGCTAGTTACGCGGTATTGCACTATCCCAGACGATAATATGGATATTTTCGTCTGGGATAGTGCCCATAAGGGCACTTTACTTTGTAACATCTGATGAAACATGACCTTTTACTATGTAAATCAGGGTGTCATTTTTGTTTGCCTCGTAATTAGTAACCCAGTTCATTGAAGCCTTTGCAAGGTTATACACTTTCTTAACTTTGCAGATTGTATAATTATTATGAATACTATAGAAATAGAAATAACGATAACGTAGAAAAATATTAAAACATGAACATAGCTCGGTCGTTAAACTAGTTATCAGCAAACAAAGCAGTAAAACGTAACCCTGGTAAAAAGTTAAGATTTAGATTTTACACCTGAGGTACGGACATGTTTTTCACTATATTCAAATAAGACCAATGAAATTCGATTTTTTCTAAGAATTAATTTCCTGCAAGCTGGAAATCTTAATGCGTGTAAACTGAAATTGCGCAATCCCAAGAGGTGTTTATAACTATTGGGAGCCAAATAACTGCATAATTTTGCCTTTTTTTTCAGATTTTTTCTCGTAGAACGAAAACGGTACGTCAGACGGAAAATGTCATTCCCATCCTGGGATTCCCGGTTTCTGACCTTTGATTTCGACTATACCTCTGAACCGAATTTGAAATTTTAGATGTTCATTCGACACAGAATTTGGCCTCTTCAATACTGAATTTCATGACTTTTTTCGACGTACCGTTTTTGTGCTACAAGCAGAAAATTGAAAATAAAAAAGCAAACATTTTACCATTATTTGGCTCCCAAAAGTAATGCACACCTCCTGAAATTGCACAAACTCGGATTACACGGATTCAGAACCAAATTAATTAAGGTATTAAAACGATTTCCATCTTATTGGAAATTAATTCCTCAAAACGCCTTTTATGGATCTTATTTGATTGGCCCGAATAAGGTCACTTCGAAAGTGTTTCAATCAATATTACCTATACTTACGACCAAAGTTACTTGAAAGTACGCTTGTACAAAAACCAGCTTCATAAAATGTGTCCTCTGCAGACAAATCGATTCTCATATTATCTATTAATGTCGCAAATCGATGTCGATGGCAAGGTCATACTAAAACGGTGCTTTGTACTTACCCTAAAATTATCCCACGATAAACAATACATGAACTAATTGGACCTTACTCAACAATGTCAAAGTATTTAACTCCCTACTTCCGGTTTGTTAAATCACCATTAAAACACCGATTAAATGAATACCGTCTCAACTCAATTATGAGCTTTATTGAGACTATAATTGGTTCTATGAGAAATCAATTATAGATGTCAACATTGTATTTATCATGGGATGAACAATGTAATGGAAACTACTTCGATCCTGTTAATACGGTTGAACCGAACCCGTTGAATGCTTTAAAGGTAGCACAGACAGATGGAAAGATTGCCTCCGCCTAGAGTGCGTTTGCACTGACTTGGATCTGGGCGGAGCGGAAAGGAGCAGAGTAATTGAAATTAACAATTAAATGCACCCTTAGCAACAATAGGACCTTTTGTGTTAGAAACTGACAAAAAAAAAACAATCAAAATGACAAAAATTTGACCTGACTTTCATAAGAGCGATAAAAGTATACATGCACTATAAAACTGAACACAGATAGATCACGTCGTCATTTCGTAGCCTATATATCTATAGGGAGATCATCAAATCAACAGCACAGGTGGGCTGCATTTTTTGAAACAAAAGTCCTTGTAACTTCTTCTAACTTTACCTATAGATTATTGTGATAGATACCGGCATGCTTATTGTCTAACTCGCTCGCAATCGCCATCGTGTTCATTTCCTATGGGCTGACAATTGGTATCGGAAACAGCTAGCTGCCACAGTCGTACAAAAACTGACATTTCAATGCGATAACGAGTGTCAAAATAGTCGCAAACGCTGCGGGTCTAGCATGGTATTTGTGTCTAGCAACAACGATGCATTATTACATGAGACAATATCAACATCAAGTACTATCAAGTATCAAGTATTTACGCCGCAGAAGGCAATAATTACTGCGCGTGCTTGCAAATTGTAAAACGAGTTCTCGTCTTAGTTTATTTTGTATTTATTATTCTATGGAATCAATCCGATTACTCGCTTGGTCCCTTTCTGAGGCTGGGGTTTTTGGTTAGGTGCGATAGAGATAAAATATCGTGGGCCACAACAGGACAGGTCGTTATTTTTATGGAACCTACTCTAGCTAGGCGAGAAGAGCCCTGTTTAAAAAAAGGACTGCTTAAGAGTCAGAAAAATATAGAGCTTGGTGTTTGGATTTAAAGTCTATTTCAAATTAGACTCTACATTTGAGCATAATAATACGGGCATAAAATAACAATATGAGCAAAGGCAATTGCTTTCACAAACCCTGTTATATCATTTGCAATGATTACTTTGGGTACCGAAGTAGTTAAAAGACGTGTCAAATACTTAATAAAACTTTGTTACTCTGATATTTTTTAAGATATAACCCCAAAGTTCATACAAACCGACCCACGCCACCAGCTACGTTAAACTCAAGATGTTTTCCTTCACCGAAAAGCTCGTGATAAATTACAGTGTAACTTCGCACATGAATTCCTAAAAACTCAGAGATCCGAGCCGGGGCTCGCACCCATGACCCTCTGCTTGAGAGGCCATTAGTCAAACCACTGGGCTACCACGGCGTTACAATATAGTTCATTAACTTCAATGGGTGCTGGTGGCATTTTATATCCACGGTATTTTATACCATTTTATATTCGAACCCTGCCTTTTTAACCGTTTTTTTCCCTATCAGTTGAGAAACTTGTGTTAAGTGTGTAAGAATCTCGCGACAAGGAAAGAAAGAATAACAAAATAATGTTTTAAATTATCACAACAATTTTCTTGTACCTATTACGCAAATTTCCCATCAGATATTAGATGGACTGAAAGATAACCGTGTTATAGGTAGGTAATCTCCCGTACGTGTTAAAATACACATGATTAAGCAAATTATCTCATTACCTCGATAATTTTTATAACATAGTTATCTATTGCTACTGACTGCTTGTGTACCGGTTTAAACACTTCCGCAATAGTGATGTTTCAGGTGAAAAAGGCAATAAAAAAATAAAAAATAAAAACTCTACGTACGTAGAGCTCTCTACAAAGTTACACGTTACGTGGGAATCGGTTAATTAAAAACTTACTTGAAAATTGGAAGTCAGTCTTAATGAAAGAGGATAGGTTACATGTATTTTATAGTCACTATAAACTTATGTACAGTTAATTGAAACTTTTCTGGCACCTAATAAAAACATTAGTTTGCCAAGCCAAATGAATGTATAGATAGGTAGGTATATATATGTTAGTAAGTACGTGTACTTAGGTTTTATTGTCTGAGCTGTTTATAATGCTAAAAAAAATTTATCGAGACGATCCACTGTACAATAAACTTATTCGCAATAACTTCTATTCTCACACAACTTTTATTTTTCAAGACATAATGTAGGTTCCCATTCAAAACGTCACATTTTTTCAACACCACAGCTACTACACTAAGCTACATGACGTCTCATAGGACAACATAATAACAATACACAAACCTTTTCGTCACTGATTTCCCGTGTTTTTATTCGCGCGCTATCAAGCGCTCTCGCCGGACTGATGTTGTTGCGATGCGTGACAGCTCTTATACGTGCCTGAAACATGACTAAGGCGACCATATCACGTCACAAGCAAGTTTTACTAGGGTATTTTTTAGGGAGGGTTTATGTTCTATGTTAAGTTTTAGTAAATTTAATGTACCTGCTTAGGATTACTTATTAAAGAACTCTATTTTGTCGCAACCTTTTAGCGAATATACCAAAATTCTTTACATAAGTGTCTTTTGAAATAATTGTACCTTTTTATGTACTTACCTATTTTATTTTGCTGTTTTTTCCATATATTTATATTGTTCTTTACGGGACTGACATGTTCATCACTGGTCAAAGCCCCTAAATAAATGTATAAAGTTAATAAAAAAAAAACTAGGGTTCGTTGACATTGTAGACCAGCCGAATTCAGCGCAATGCAATCTGCCTTCACGTAAGTAATTATAGCTTAGTGACTGTCGTAGTTTTTAACCCCTGATCCAAAAATAGGGGTGTTATAAGTTTGACCTGTGTATGGGTGTATATGTGAATCTATGTATCTAATCTGTCTGTGGCATCATACGGGGATAGGCCGATTTCGCTGCGGTTTTTTTTTTAACCGAAAGCTAGTTTAATCGAGATGGTTCTGAGATATTCAACATTGAAATGACAATTACGAGCGTATAATATGTATACGATATGTATAGGTTGCTATTTTAATTAGTATTTATTGACATTATTTTTCACCTTGACATGCATGATATTGTTAAATTATAAATTGATAATGTTAATGTATATTGATTATATTTATTTTGACGATCCCTAGTGGAGAACATTCTTTGTAATTCTATTTTATTTTGTATAATTTTGTTTGACATTTAATTCTTTGTTTATTTAATATTATTTCTTAATAATTTTTTGACGATTTCAATATTTAAATTCTTTGACTTGACATGTGAAATTTAATGTAATTTTATATTGAAATAAATAATCTAATCTAATCTAATCTAATATAGGTCAACACAGATATCAAATAGTTCGGGCAATTATAGCTTGGAGGCGCTGTGATCAGTATTCTAGACTGACAAAAATATCCGTAAAGTCGAAAGGGGATTAAATGGTCCATTATAAAGAGTCCATTTACAATTCATTGAATCACTGTATGAATAAAAAAAAAATTTTTTTTCATACAACATGCAAAACCCTGACTCTACATTATTTACGGGTTACTTTGTAACACGTTGTATACAATGTACTCTATTATTATGGTAAGTTACCATTATTATTACCTATTATTAATTATTATTATTTATACCTAGTAGCGATGTAGGTAGCTAACTGCGACGAAATGAAGATTTAGTTAAACGCCAAACACTCTTATCATATAAGTATATATATCTTTATTGTATTTTTAATTACTCGACTAGAGAAGTGATAAGATGATAACACTTGGAATACAATGGGTGTTAAAGTGTAGCTGTAGATTGAGCCAATGTAAAACCTTGTCATAATAATTGTATCGCTGTATGTAACAGGGTTCTACAATTCAAATCAAATTGGATGACTATATATGTATACCTAAGCACGTAGGTACATTTAGACAAACCACATAATCTGTTATAATATAAGTTATAAAATAATAAATACTTCATAATCTTTTTCATTTACTTACACGTATAGTTTCTATTTCTATCGTATATCGTAATTTCGTATATTTATCTATTTCTGTTTCTTTTTCTATTTCTATAGATAGAGTAAATAGTAGGACAGTCTTCATAGTTAAAGATAAATTCATAATAATAAGCATAATTCTCTCACTGCGACAAAAGTTCGATTGAATGTGTATTTTTTCACAGATAAAACAGTTGATCAAATAAACATTAAAAATAATGGTAATCTCATTAAGTCTTTCTTAGTTAAAATGAATGACAGGGCCTTGCATACGTACTACGTATTTAGTACGTAATACCACAGAATTACATCGGAACAGAAGGAAGAGGGTATGTACTTCGTATGATGAACTAGAGTGCCACAAAGGAACAAACATACATACATAGGCTGTTAAACACATTACCCTCCTTTGCGTTTCGCTGGTTTTGCTGTTCTAATAATAATTTTTTACACTTGCCTAAAGTTTTATGCCCTAGCTCTAGCAGAAATATGAAGTCGGTGCGGTGCGAGCGGAATATTCTTTGAATGAAGCACCGACTTTATATTTCTGCTACTTAACCATAAAACTTTAGGATTTAGTTTCTGTTGTCCGAAATAAATGCATTTATTTTATTTTATTTTGTTTATATATTATTGTTTTAGAGATTTTACGTTTTTTTTTTGTAAGGTTTTTTTTGAAGGCGGTTTTTTTTTTGTTAAAAGATATTGATTTCACAATTTTACGTTGATTTAACATTTTCAGAATTATCCTCCAACTCCTAAACCGTTAAAGAGTTGTACCTTCCATCATCAGCTCATAAACATGAGATGATGACTACCAGACACAAATGCTTCTAATGTTTCTAAAGAGAAAATAATACGTGCCTATAAAATTTGAGGGTTGCCCTCGATTTCCCTGGGATCCCATCATCAGATCATGATTTGGTGACAATGGGGCCACCTCAGGAGTATACCCTTTCGAATAAACAAAGAATTTTGAAAATCGGTCTACTGGCGGAGTAATCGATGTACATACATAAAAAAAAATACATCACTGTATGTATTTGTATTTGTGGAACCTCCTCCTTTTTTGAAGTCGGTTAAAAATAAGCAACCATCAAGTTTAGTAACAATGAGATTTAATTATTTACATTGTTATGATTTATAAAACGTTTACCTACAAAGTTTAAAAAAGGGTTTTTTCAATAAACATATTGCTTTCTTTTTTAATGAAGTATAACTACTTACATCCTAAAATATTACACAAGAATTTTACGACACTTGGTAAACATTAATTACTTCCATGTACAAGTTTCTTTAAATGCTATAATTCGGACGGTTTGAGACGAGGCAAGACCATCAGTAGACCTTCAGCTTTCAACTTCCGATTAGACCACGCTGGGAGCTGACCTGTTCCCTGGCAGAAGAAGACTCAGAGCTGCACATACTGTAAGCAAGATTAAAAAAAAAACTAATTTAAGTACTTAACTAATCAGGTTAAAAAGTCGTAATTCAAGTTTAATCTAAATGCGGATGAGTTAATGAGACAGCATGAGAAAACAAATTTACGAGAAAAGTATTGAAAATTGGTACAGTAAAGTTAATCATAGTAAAAGTCCACATCCCAGTGGGGGAGGGGCCTGGAGCCGGCGGTGAGGGGGGGGGGGGGGTGAATTTTGCAAAACTTTCGAAAACAGTTAAACTTCTGAAGGTCGAGTACGAGTTTTCGCATACTGCGTAACGTAATCGAGTAGTAACGTTATCGAATTTCGTTATGGCAGACAGCAAATCACCAGTTAGCAATTTTGTTAAGACCCTCAGTAGGGTTAGCACGACTGGCCGCGACTTTGTTTGTCGCGCGAGGTTATGTTACCCGTCCCGCTGTATTATGTATGTATGTATGTATGTAAATCCTTTATTGCACATAATATTACAAGACAATTACAATAAATATACCAAAACAAATAATAATAATAATAATAGTAATATTAGTGACAGAAAGGACGGGCAGTTGTTCTCGCGCGAGATAGAAGTCGCGTTGTGAGTTGTGCTAGATCTACCGCATTAATTGAATTTTCCAGGTGACAGCATTAAAAATATCTAATGGGAAGTCAGAAAGAACTTCGGAAGAAGGTTCCAGTTGCGAGCTAGCACCGACTAGGAGACCAGAGACGGCGTGGGCGCTGCTGCGGCCGCCGCATCTCCAATGGCTGGCGTTGACCGGCTTTCTGATGTTCGGCTTGTTTTCCTTGTAAGTCCCTTGAATAACCTGAGGGTCGAGCACGAAGGTTTCGAATCCTGCGTAACGTAATCGAGTAGTAACGTTATCGAGAAATTTGTATGACTTTTGGAACAGCGCCGTGAGCGTATTTGGAACAAAAATTTTGTAGGTATGAGATTTCCCGATTTCGATACGATAACGTAACGTTGCGCAGGATTCGTAAACTTCGTGTTCGGCCTGCAGAAGAACACTTACAGAAGAGCAAACCAGCAAAGCCGTAGAAGGTGGCTGCGCAGGCGGCGGCGAGCAGCGCGCCGGCCGCGTTGGCGCCGACGACGGACCCCAGCCGCCCGCACATCAGCACCGCGCCCACCGCTGTACCCCTGTTTGTTAACAGCCCAACCAACCCAACCAACTTAGAAAAGTTGAAAAACCCCCAACATTGTCATTTTAAAGTCCTAGGTATATTTCAAAAACGGGTGAACCGATTTTAATCAAACATAGCTAAGAACCATCTCGATTAAACTAGCTTTAGCTGAAGCATCGAAATCGGTCCATCCGTTAGGGAGCTATGATGCCACAGGCAGATACACAGATACACGGATACACAGATACACAGGTCAAACTAAAAACTTATAACACCTCTCTTTTTTGCCGCGCTGGTTAAAAAGTTAGTGACCGGATAGCCTAGTAGTTAAGATACCCTGATTATGAGGCTTGAGGTCCCGTACTCAATCCCCGGTCGGGGCAGATGTTTGTATGATGAATACGAATGTTTGTTCTCGGGTCTTGGATGTTTAATCCTAATCCTATCCTAACTAATATAATAAATGCGAAAGTAACTCTGTCTCTCTGTCTGTCTGTTTGTTACCTCTTTACGGGACAACCGCTGCACCAATCTAGATGAAATTTGGTAAGCAGATAGTTTGAATATTGAGAAATAACATAGGCTACTTTTTATTAGGGAAAATTGTATAGTTCCCGCGGGATAGCGAGAACCGAAATCTATGCGGACGAAGTCACGGGCAACAGTTAATATTATCTTATATAAGTATGTTTATCCGTTGTCTAGTAGGTACCCATATGTATAGTACAGGCTTTGCCTAGTTTGGGACTAGGTGGTGTCAATTGTCCCATGATGTTTATATTATTTTATTTATTTATACAACGGACTTCCAGGCGGGGGGAGCGTCTTCACCCATACGTTGTTGGCATTCCATTGGCCCGCACGAGACGGTTAATTTGCTTCATCCTTCCTAATGCGAACTGCTAAGGAATGGAATTCTCTCCCATCGTCTGCATTTCCGGACGGGTACAATCTAGGGCTCTTCAAGGCTAGAGTGAATAGGCTTTTACTGAACCAGTGAGTTACACCTTAGGCCTCATCTGCACCTTCCATCAAGTGAGATAGGGGTCAATCACTGGTCAGTTCATAGTAAAAAAAAAACAAATGCGCCAATTTAACCTCGGTTTTAAATAATATTCACCTCAAACTGGTGGGGAACAGCTGTACAGCATACGCTGTGAGCGGGCCAACGCCCAGGGCGGTGATCTGCAGAGCTGACATCATTATGCCGGCCACGGTCCTGAAACATGGACAAATATAATAAAAAAACATATTTTATTTTTTTCTGTTCTAGTCTGGTCCAGCCTTCTACTCTACTCTACTTTATTCTGTTCTAATGACATTAGCGTATTGTCGGAGTCCCTTGAATCGTTGACACGCGTTTCATAACTTTTTCATTCAATCGAAAGCTATTTTTTGCTAAAATCAGGATATTTTATACCTATAGGTTACCTATAGGTTTTTTACCTATAGGTTAGGTTAGCTTAGTTAAAAAAAAAGGTTAGGTTAGTTTTTAGTGCACCTCTAGGATACTCAAGGTATACGTTTGCCAAATTCAAGTCTCTAGGTCCAGTGGTTCAGACTGTGCGTTATCTGTCAGTCAGTCAGTCACGGTACTGTTTTATAAGTATACTTAGATGGGGTTAAGGCCTCTAGGGTTTATGACTGGACCTCACCTATTCTTCAAGATCCCAGACAGCAGGCAGTTGGCTCCCACGCAAAGATACATCCCCACAAGTAGGATGCGCTTTGAGATGGGTATCAGACTGACGGCCATCACCGCCAGCCCGTACACCACGGTGGTGACTGCCATGATGATGAAGGTATCCTGGGATATGCTGTCCACACACTCGGTAGAGACCGTCTGAAATGACAAAACCACAGGTTTATCTCATAAATTTGATGGTGAAATTTGCACATGTTTTTAAATAAAATGAAGAGAATATTTAAAAATCTGTTAGTTTCTTGGAGGAAAACACAATAAACACAGCTAAGCTAAGTACATATACATAATTATATATACCATTGTATAGACATAATGCCATTGTGCTTGCTGCTAAGTAGATCGGCTCATTTCAAAAAAAATTACTATACGCTATGCGTGTCTGTGTGTCTGTTTGTGCCACCGTAGCTCTTAAACGGTTGCACCGATATGAATGCGGGTTTTTTTTATTTTTGTTGAAGTTATTGACTAGTTAATATTATGGTATTCACCTCATTTACTGACTGGTTCATTAGAATGCAAAGAGTGCCGTCTCCCTCGACAGAGCCCTGCATCATCTTATTTATTGTGTCGGGCGCGAATAAAAACAGGCCGTTCAATCTGCAAGTAGAAAACATAAATATTGAGCATTTTCTGTGTTAGTATTTGATAAACTTCAATGACGATAAAATCAAGAAGAACTATTAGTCATCCATCTGCTTATCACACAATCATTAGCGCCACCTCATGAACTCAAAGAAAAAGAAATACAGATGGCGCTATTATGTTAAGAGGCCTAAGTGACATACGAAATTAATGGCACATCTCTGTCATATCACTCACTCGTTGCTCGGCCGCTGAATATTCAATCTAACGTTAACCTTAGAAAAGTTGAAAAATCCCGACATTTTAATGTCAAGGTTCAATCAATCAATAATGTCTCAACCGATTTTTATGAAACTTAGCTAAAACCATTTCAAATAAACTAGCTTTTGATTAAAAAACCCGCATCTAGATCAGTTCATCCGTTTAGGAGCTACTATGCCTATTTACTAGTGATTAAGTTTTCCAGTAGGCCGAGCACGAAGTTTTCGAATCCTGCGTAACGTTACGTTATAGTATCGAAATCGAGAAACCTCATAATAGGTACTAAATTTTAGTTCCAAATACGCTTACGGGCGGGCGTTGTTCCAAACGTTACACAAATTTCTCGATAACGTTACTACTCGATTACGTTACGCAGGATTCGAAACCTTCGTGCTCGACCCTCAGGTTATTCAAGGGACTTACAAGGAAAACAAGCCGAACGTCAGAAAGCCGGTCAACGCCAGCCATTGGAGATGCGGCGGCCGCAGCAGCGCCCACGCCGTCTCTGGTCTCCTAGTCTGTGCTAGCTCACAACTGGAACCTTCTTCCGAAGTTCTTTCTGACTTCCCATTGGATATTTTTAATGCTGTCACCTGGAAAATTCAATTAAAGCGGTAGATCTAGCACAACTCACAGCGCGACTTCTATCTCGCGCGAGAACAACTGCCCGTCCTTTCTGTCACTAATACTATTATTATTATTATTATTATTATTTGTTTTGTTATATTTATTGTAATTGTCTTGTAATATTATGTGCAATAAAGGATTTACATACATACATAATACAGCGGGACGGGTAACATAATCTCGCGCGACAAACAAAGTACTGAGGGTCTTAACAAAATTGCTAACTGGTGATTAAAAAGGCATTTGCTGTCTGCCATAACGAAATTCCTCCCCCTTAAATATGTTCCAAGTGAGAATAAAAGTCAATAGTTAAAAATATGAAATCAACCGGGGTTGTCCACTGCCATACGGCATTCCAGTCTTCTTCAGCTAGCGAATCGCTTTTAAGTCAAACATTTACTTCATTACAGTAGCTGTTAAAATATAGACGTACTTACTTACAGGATAAGCATCAGGCGGTACGCCGTGGTTCCTCGCGTAGATATGACTGAGCACAGTCAATGCCTCCTGCTGCTTCCCCTTTGTCATCAGAAACTTGGGACTCTCCTTGGCCTGGGTCAGCCACAATGCCACCAGAAGAAGTGGTATGGCGTAGGCGGCAGTCAGGAGCCGCCATGGTCTCACGTGGATGCCGATTTGGGTAAAGTCGAAGGGGAGGATGCCCCAGGCAAGCACTGAAATTGGATTGTTGATGACTTAAAAAATTGTGGGTGTTAAAATCTTCACTTTAAGAAATCACGTTGTTACAATTGAGATTCGAATGTTTTTTTGCAATATGTGGCCTTCAACTATTGCTGTCAGACTCTTATTATGGAAGCTAGACAAAGACTCCTATAGTTTCCGGCCACATGTTGCAGCAAAAGTATAGGCCGTTTAGAAGCCCCTTATACATTATAGTGACAAGTGGAAGAACTCTTTCCTTCTATCCTAATGTAGTTAGGTACTTGTGTGAGTTAAGCAGAAACATATTTTCCAAGATTATTACAGTTTATATTAAACATTAATTAAGCAATTTTCCTAATCAACAGCTTTACATAGATTCTCACATCTATCGCGGTGTCAAGAGGTGAGCTAACTCGTGAACAAATTGATTTAGATAGGAATTTAAGTCTCCTCAGTAATTTATAATGAACCTGTTTACATCAGCGTATGCTGATCATAATATTTACCCATGTAGGAAGTAGCTGAAAGTAAATAAATATGTTTTCAACTTATTTTCGACGTTGTGTGACAGTTTGAAATCAACGTAGGCACTTGACTCTTCTCATAGATTAATGTTAATATAGGTATGTTAGCTTATTAAAAACAGCTTGGTTGATAAAAACGGTGTCATGAAAGTGCACTGAACACTTCATCCATAACAATACTACAAATGATAACAATTGACAAAACTTAAGTCGGGCTGGTATTAACTACACTCATTATCTAAATATAAACATTACAAGTATATTTCGTGTGGTAATGCGAATTAAAATGACTCTTAAACGGTTTACGTTGGGACTCTCATCCCCCGCAACTTCTCCATACCTAATAGGGGGAAGGGGAGGCAGAACCACTAAAACCCACCGGTGTAGGTGTACCTGGACTAAGTGTAGAGGAGGTGGTCAGGAACCCGTTCATGATGAGAAGAGCGATGTCGCGTCTCTTCTGGGGAAGCAGCTCGCTGGCGTACGCCCACCCCAGGGACGACGGACACGATAGACTGAAATAAATTTCTCTGTTAGTAAGAGAATAGATTTTGCTATTTGTCAGAACAACATAACCTCTCAATATAAGACCGTGGAACACCTGTTCAGGCTAGCCCTGGACCTTCAATAATGGAGAGGCGCTTGGAACAGGGAAGATTTGTCAGTAGGAATTTAGGCCACCCGAACGAAAGTAACATTATCTTGTTGTTGTCTTGTTTCTTTTGTTTCACCGAATTTGCAGGTCCAGCTGCTTAATGGATTTTTCTTTGCATTGTCATTGTACATATGTTGAATTTGCAGTTGTTACAAGTTGTATCGTGACTATTTTAAAAACTTACAACAGCGAGGTTGCCAACTGGCATATGGCGAACATCACCAAGTTGGGCATGAAGGCAGCCGCGAAGGCCAGAACTCCTGATGCAGCAGACGAGAATAGCAGCACCGGCTTGCGGCCGTGGCAATCTGCCGCGCGGCCCCAGAAAGGAGCGGTCAGGATTACTCCTGGTAGGAGGAAAATAAATAGTTGAACTGTTGCAGAGATCGGAGTTGATTTTTAAAGCAAGAAGTATTCAAAAAAGTCTCCAGATTTCTTAATAATAGAATTAGTTTATCAAACTAGGTTGTCCCCTTTTTTGGTTTATTTGATACCTATAAATGACTTCAACAAGTCTGTCGCATCACTCGCGAAGGTGGGCGCACTCAGCCACATGGTGGGTACCGAACGACAGTCAGCGGCGGCGAGGCAGGCCCAGGGGGAGATGGTGAGACGACCTGTGCCCTAAGCATGACTTGTCGAATCCTGCGTTACGTTACGGTTATCGTATCGAGATCGAGAAATCTCATACTAAATTTTTGTTCCAAATACGCTCACGGGCGGGCGCTGTTCCAAACGTCATACAAACTCGTTATAGTTTACTATTCGATTTAACCTGACGCAGGATTCGACAGTCGTGCTTAGGGCACTGGACTCCGGATAACAGTGAGATGTGGAAGTCTTGAGGAGAGTCTTTGACCAGCAGCAAAAAGTATCATTCATGTCTTGCAGTTGTATGTTAAGGTAACATCAGTCATATAATAAAGACTAAACGCCTATTGGACTTAACAGACAATGACCATTTATCAATGCAATACCCGCACCAATCAAACTATAGTAGTTTATGCAACATAATGCTACATAATGAGTGTTTTAAGGCCTAATTATGTGAAGTTGCATACATTACTTTATCTACACACATATTATAAGTAATCTATGATGGGTTCAGAAGCCGAAGGCATGCATCATACCCATACCTGTCACGAATATGACTGTTTTTTTTAAATCGTAGACAAACATACCGAGCTGACGTTTCGTAAACTGTTTTTTTTTTATAAAATAAAATAAAATATCACATTATTAATTATACATGTCGGACTGAACTCGACTATGTAAGTCGTGAGTGATCCGTTTTATTTCACTATGATTGTAAATTACGTTGGTTGTCAAATTCGGTACATCGAATTCGATGTCGTAATGACTATTACTTTACTGCTGGATTTGCTGGTCGTGGTGGTTGGCGGCGGAGGCGACGATGTACTGCAATGCTGTTCATTTTCTACGGTTTCTGAACCCATTATAGAACACTTATGATATGTGTGTAGATAAAAACAACAAACCTATGTTTGGCATAGAGATAAGGATCCCCTTCAAACTGTCAGGCAGGTCCAGGTCACAAGCTGCCGCTGGTAAGATGAAGGCGCTGCCGATCATCTCGACGAGGGCTGCGGACAGCGCTGCCAGCATCAGGGTGCAGTGGAAAAGCTGGTATTTACCAGAGCCTATGAAAAACGAGAAGCAATGACAATTGAAGTGCCTCGTGGTAAACAATTGCAATTGGTGCGTTAAAGGATTTATATTTCCCATCTCCAGTTGGCGCGCACTATTACTATTAGATACACACTTTTAATAGGTACTTTACATGTTTGAAGTTTATTAAACACTTACTGAAACAAGAATACAAATTAATCCTGTTATTCATAAACCTATTTTAACTAAAATGCCGTTAAAATTCGTTTGTCACATTGACATTTCCGTTAATAAGAAGAAGACAAAACCTATTTTAGCTAATGGAGGCTTAAGTGATGTTTAAGATTTAGGCCCTAAATTAGAAAAATATGACTAAATCTGAGGATTGAACCCGGATCCTTGACAATCCGTGTCACGTGCTTACCCATACACACTAAAGATAGCACAATTACTACCACACCTAACTAGTGTTTAAAAGTTATGTAGAGCTGTTTGGTAAACAGTAGTTACTAATTTTGCTGCCTTAGAACCCACGTGACTCATCAGGGAATCGTGGGGAAACCTCATATCAATTAATGGCTCGTGTCTTGAAATTACCTATCACCATCATCACCATTATCAATCACATCTGACGTATTTAAGAGGCTAAACATCCGGCGTCTCCAAGAAAGACTTAGCAGCTGAAATCTCTCTCGCTACGCCCTCCAATGTGTAACAACATAGGTCACGCGTGGTAGTTACTTACATATAAGATTGTGATATGACGCCAAAGAGCAAAGTAGGTGAGTGTAGAAATACAATCAAAGGAATGAACAATATAGTAACCTTTCGAAAAAAGGTAGTAGTGAGTAAATTACAGAGTAGGTAAACAGCTGTTTTGTTCTTACAAATGAAAAACTAAATCCTACGTCCTTATTGAGTCACATGCAGCCCTTCGTGATTCAACACATGCAATACGAGTAATTTTTAGGCAAGACAATTTCACTGTTATTACTTTAACAACGTGTCGACTATTTAAATCAAAGACTTACCAGCTAAATCAAGCGCATCTTCGAGATTCACTTCCATCTTAATTCTCTTAGAACGCATTTTGTTGACAAAGTTTTCTTCATCCTAACTTCACTGCAATCACAAACACTAATCAGAACCATTAGCTCCCCTCTACTTCACGTATTAAAATGAATACACATCGAACACAATGTACACGTTAAAGCGAGTAAGCACATTTCCTCACGTCTTGTACCTAACACTGAGAAATATTTGAAACTAGCTTACGCCCGCGGCTTCGCTCCCGCGGCAGAACTCTATCCCGCGGGTATTCCGCTAAATCCCTCCCTACTCCATGTCTGAGTCTTATGGTCGTAACTTTAAAAATAACGTTCTTTTCGTACAAACTTCCACCCCCCCTTTTCACCCCCTTAAGGGTGGAATTTCGAAATATCCCGCCTTATCCCGGGTGTACATTATAAAAGGAACCTCTATGCCAAATTTCAGCTGTTTAGGTCCAGGGGTTTGGGGTGGGCGTTGATCAGTCAGTCAGTAGGTAAGTCAGTCAGTCAGGACTTTTCTTTTTATATATCTATATAGATTTGGATACACAACTAGCGATTCCTTACGTGGTCACACACACACAGTGACGTAGCTAGGGGACGGGGGCGGCTCGCAGCAGGTGTCACCCAGCCACTCATAAAATAAATACCCTAATTATTATTGCTTTTGTTTTTTAATTGAACAGTATTAATTGATTTTTGGGATGACACCTACAATATACGCACAGGATGCCACTCAGGGTGCTACGCCACTGGTCACACATTCACATTTGAGAAATTTGTACGTACGACCTACGAGTCTTGTACAGTAGAAAGAGTCAAAGAGTTTACATTTTAAACTACAAGACTACAAGGGTGATGTACTTATACATAATTATTCTGACCTTAACTATACAAATTGTAGCGCATAAAATAAAACAACAAAAATAACAAATACTATAAACGTGTACAGAACGCGTACACATTTCCTATGTAACTAAACAATAAATACCTATAATAATTACATGAAATAAAACACAGTCACTACGATTTTTGCACTATTAAGATGTCTTAATTATTGTCAGTAAAAGTGAACAGACACTTGATTGTGACGAGACATCAGCTCAGCATACAGTCTAATGATTTATGGTTTTTATTTATAAATACTGATTGTCAGTGGACATTCATTAATACAGATAATAAGTATGTAATTAGTTTGTTCATTAGGTTTTAACATGAATCTATCGTGAGACTCAATCATTGTTGAACAAACGGATCACTCATGTATGTAAATAGAGTTTAGATCGACATGTTTCGGACTAATTCGTACAAAAAGGCTATCATGTGTTTAGTGGTCTCGTTTATATGCTTAGCAGGAGTGTGCGGGTTTCTTCACGATGTTTCCCTTCACCGAAAAGCTCATGATAAATTACGAATGTAATTCCGCACATAAATTCCAAAAAACTCAGAGGTGCGAGCCGGGATTTGATCCCACGACCCTCTGCTTGAGAGGCCATAGGCCAAACCACTGGGCTATCATGTTTTTTGATCCTTTTACTCGTGGCTTTTTCCACTGGACATTTTGAGCGAGTAAATTATTTTTAATTACGATGCCAATAAGTCTAAAATACAATACAGTGGCGTTAAGAAAAACAGGTGGAACTGTTTGAACTAAAAAATAGGTGATAAATGCATCATTTATTAAATGTCGTTGCACTCTATTTATTTCATGTTGATAGGCTATACATATATTTTGTGTCATTAGTGTTTGAACTTGTGTCCCTATCTCTTTTATCGTCATTTACTAAGTTGCAAGTGCAACTTAT
Source organism: Clepsis dumicolana (assembly GCA_963691665.1). Taxonomy (NCBI): domain Eukaryota; kingdom Metazoa; phylum Arthropoda; class Insecta; order Lepidoptera; family Tortricidae; genus Clepsis; species Clepsis dumicolana. The sequence goes on along the minus strand of OY829515.1, from coordinate 13,970,859 downwards.
ACCGAGAGTAATTTATAAAGCAGACAGACGGGAGGCGCCTTTGGCTTGTCTGTGCATGTGCACCGGTTCGGTGTCCTATCACTTTGTCGCCAGTCATTTAGCAAATTTTCGTTTCACAACCAACGATTGACAAATGCATCATTCCTAAAATCATCTTTACGTAACTACTGATTTCGCAAATAATTTATTTCATCGAATAATAACTTCACAAATTTTCATTTCGTATCGTATAATTTCTCAAATAGGTTATTTTATAACGATATCAAATAGTCAACTAACGTATCACCTGCCAACGTTTGGTATATTACTTTGTCACTGGTTTTATTTTATTTTAATAAAATATATTAAATCGCCGTTACCTTTTAAAAGACTCATGCCCGTTTTCACCAACGACTCCTAAAATTTAAGGGATCCCTTAGCTCTTTTAGGGGACACCTAAGACCAATTTCCGTTTCACCAACGCTTAAGTAACACCTAACTAATTTATTGAATCAGGCGTTACTTTGCGGAGGTCCATATTTATGAACTAAAAAACAATTACTTTGCTCACCCGCGACCACTAATGACAAATAGTTATATCTGTGCGGCAAATGTATGTTTCCATGCAACACCTCCGCCTCCACTGCTACACGAATCAACACATGCCACACAGACCCAACTACCACCACCACCACTATACTAAACGCTGACGCTGACTACTATGTAGTGGAAGTGGTGGCATGTTGAGCGGTTGTTGTTGTGCTTCGTAAATGGCCTCGTGGATAGTGCCGAAACGCGTCAGCGTTTAGTATAGTGGTGGTGGTGATAGTTGGGTCTGTGTGGCATGTGTTGATTCGTGTAGCAGTGGACGCGGAGGTGTTGCATGGAAACATACATTTGCCGCACAGATATAACTATTTGTCATTAGTGGTCGCGGGTGAGCAAAGTAATTGTTTTTTAGTTTTTAACACCTAACTGCTTAGGGGGTCCCGTAAGTTTAGGGGGTCGAATATTGACCCCCTAGCGCTAAGTGACAGTTCGCGCAGTCGCAGATGCGTTTTAATTTTTATAGGTTATCGTGCATTTGTTATGCAAAAATTAACTTGATTGATAATATTTATATAAAATGGAAGGCTATTTAAATGATTTTGTAGAGTTTGGAAGCTGTTGAATAAATAGATTTAATATTCACATCAAAGTTATTTAGATCAGACTGAAGGTCAGATGATTTATCAAAGTATGATAGGTACTAAAGATTTTTCATAACATATACCTACTCGCAGAATGTCGAAAAAAAAACGTGCTTTTCATACTTGAAAAAAATTTACATTAGAGGTATTTGGAATATAAGAATAACCCAAAACAGAAGAAGAATAATTCTGTATAAAGGAAGGCCTCATCGCAGTTGGACGAATGCCTAATACTAATTATCCATCATCAGTCTATTCTTGACCCTCAGAATACAAAACAAACCAGAAGCCGAGTTCAATCATAACGCCGCGCACTGTGTCAATTTATTATTGATTTCGCTATCCGTTTACACTTAAAATAATAATCCTATTCTGTTTTTTTATAAACCCAACGGCATTTCTGCATGTAGGAACCACATGAGAAGCGATTAATTAACATGCGCGATCGCGGGTTCTGGTCTGTTCTGTATTATACAGGTTTCAAAGAAAACGAATAACACAATACTTTGAAAATATGTACAGTTCATGAATAAATTATCAGACAACTAATCATTCCAGTTTCAGTCAGTGAATGCTCGCTAATAAACCACAATCATCGCACCGAAAGTTCGAAAAAAATTTGATAGTTATAAACTGTTCTGATTTTTCTGGATGGCAAAGATAATGCCATACAGCCTAGTCAACATTTAAAACTAAGAAATAAGACGTCAATTTAGTATTAATTATATATCTGTATAGTTTTTCTATGTTTTTATAATGTTGGTTTAATTTTTTACAGACGATTTTTGAAGTTATTTCTCTTAAAAAAAAATATCGATACAAAACCGGTTTTAGAAATCACTATAGCTAAAACAAACCGTCACTTAGTTAAGTAACCCCTATTAAGGCGTTACCTAAGATGGTGAAAACGAAATTAGGTTAGGGAGAGATATAAGGGGCCACTTAGTATAGGGGTCCCCTGACTAGGTGATGACTTAAGTGTCGTTGGTGAAAACGGGCATCAGCCCTTTTCAGGACGTTCGGGCGGACAGACCGACGGACTGACGGAGAGAATGAATAGGCTTACAATAGGTTTAGGTTAGGTTAGACTTACGTCAAGGCGCGAAGCGCCTCAAGTACGCGGAATAGGAGCTCCGTCGACACCGTCCAGAAATTGGGGTTGAGTATAATATTTTTCAACACATTTGCCCGAAAATTTCAAAAGTCCAATTCAGAAATCAATAAGCAAGGAGCAATAAACTTACGGAGTTCGAGTATAAATTTCATACCTACCGCCCTGCATTTCGTTACGCAGAAAGTAATTTTTACGGAACTATACTTACCAATTCACGTTTTGCAAAATAACCGATTTTAAAAACGATTTATTTGTGAAATTAACATTTTTAAAATAATAATTTGTCTTTCCGTATGTTTGTCAAGTGTCAAAGTTTCTAAATGTATAGTTGTCGAGTAATTATTTATAAAATGAGCATTTTTTGCAACAACATGTTTGTGAAATGAATAGTATATGAAACGTTGGTTGTGAAATGATCTTTTGTTAAACAAGTTTCGACAAAACATTAGTGAACCGTAATCGCCGAATACGTCTCGATCCTTTACTATTTGACACTTTAGCGCAAACGCGATCGAGACGTATTTTGTGCTTTTTGATTACACTAAGGGCACTGATCATTATCACAGTATACATATAATTGTATACTGTGTCATTTTGGTCAGACTTAATGCTAGAGTTTTGGCAGAGGGGAAATCGCGCGTTAACATCTCCATTCCTTTCTTGCTCTAAGAGAGCAAGTTTAAAACTGTCTGCGTTTCTTACGGTGCCGGTATAAAGTTCTCTTCGCTCAAACTTAAGACCCATCTCGATTGTAATTACCAACTTAGCACAATGGTATCATAAAACCTACTATGTTATGATTTATGAAGCGTTACTTTATAACTTATAAAACTTGCCGCATCACAAATCTATTAGTAATTTTCAAGTGCTACCTACTTAAATGCAACGAGATAATCGATGTGTTGATATAGTCACTACTCACCCCAGTTCATGCCAAAAGTCCTTGGTGATAACATTCTTACAGCATTGTGCTTGTATTTCAGCCACAGTAAAAGCACTTAAGTTACGGAACTAGTTAAAATATTTCAGGTAACAATACACCAGTTATTTCGTTACTGTTCACCGTTCGTTACAAACGTACTCAGTTCTCCTAATCTTCAATGTTATGGAATTATTTTAAATTTCGTATCCATGATTTTAATCTTTAAATCTCGATCTATGGTTTACCGATAATGCACAGTCACAACCAGTTGCTTATGTAACTGACTACACAAACTGTTTTATTTTACCTGCGAGTGTTTCAACACACGAGAAGTAAAATACATTTGCACCTGTGTGTAACACAAAACTTTTCTCCTCATTGTAGCGAGGAAAGCGCAACATGCAAAAAAACAGCTCATGAAAATTAATTTTCATCACTGGAATCACTAATTTTTTTTACGGTATTATTAGAAAACTCTAGAAGTTGTGTATTTATACGTGAGTCGGAGTCTGTGAGAATTTTTTTGTTGACAATGTTTGGCAATTTGAAATTGCATCGACTCAACTTGTGCGTTCAGAATTACATTCAACATCATTATAAAAAAACAAATGTTTCTTATAGAATTTTAAGGTTTATAACTTAAAATCATTAAATTTTAAATAATTTATTGAATCAGGCGTTACTTTGCGGAGGTCCATATTTATGAACTAAAAAACAATTACTTTGCTCACCCTCACAGATATAACTATTTGTCATTAGTGGTCGCGGGTGAGCAAAGTAATTGTTTTTTAGTTCATTAAATTTTGTATTTTTTATTAAATTCTCAAACCATTTATGATTTATTTAATGATAATTAATATCGAACGAACCGTTATTATGAGCGCTTTAAGTTTTGTTATCTGTCAAAAGCTACTTAAACACGCTCCACTCCAAAGTCAAATTACTTTCCCCACTAGTGGATAAAATGCGCTTTTACCCGCTTGTTTCGTAGGATAAAAGACGGCTTTCCGAGGTAGTGAGGGGAAAAAACATTTCTCATTTCAGCTGTACCTACCTTATATCTTATGAACATTATATTTTTATCCCCTGACGTAAAAAGAGGGTATTATAAGTTTTTGAGATATTGAGCTTTGAAATGACAATGTCGGGAGTTTATCAACAATAGAGTAAAGCCAAGATACGACACAGACACAACAAGGCCTATGAGGTCCATGTGATTTTTAGGGTTCCGTACCTCAAAAGGAAAAAACGGAACCTTTATAGGATCACTCTTTTGTCCGTTTGTCTGTTTGTCTGTCTGTCTGGCTGTCAAGACCCTTTTTCTCTGGAACGCGTGGAGGTAGCAGGCTGAAATTAATATCAAATATTCAAGACTGCAGTCCCTTGAAGCTGTGAAAAATCAAACTTATAAGTCAATGCAATCATTGCAGTGCATGCAGTCAATGCAGTCATTGAAAAGGTTGTTTTCATCTCCCATACTCGGAAAGTGAGGCATATCTTATCTAACATACGGGAGGAAAGTTATGCATGGCTCCTAGGGAGTAAAAAAATTAAAAAACAAGCGCTGGATGGATGGCTATGACTATAACACCTATTCAGCCTATACAGCCTATGGAACAATTCTTATGTTTTTATTATTATTCATTATTGTTGCCTATTATAAAAAAACATGCTTAGATACCCAAAAATTATTAATACAACATTAACGTAGTTTTTTTCTGAGTAAATTACACTTTTTAAATGAAAAAAAAAAAATACGAAAAAGTAATTTACATTAATAAAAAATACACTCGTTAAATGGCAATGGTATTGTGAATTCAGCCTATACATAGAGCCAGACTATTACTATTTCAATTTTAAAATTACAACTTACTTGTTTTGCAAAAAATGTGTACTAAAATACGTACTGTTATAAATGAATAGGTATTGTCCAACTGCTTGATTGAATGTATAAGGTAAAGGTTAAATAAAAGCTATTAAATAAAGACTAGCTCAATAATTATTCTGACCAGCGATCAATTTAGAAAAAAAAAACACATTAAAAAAAGTGTGAAATTGGTGCGAAAGCATTGTTTGTGTTTTGTTCTGTGGTCGCGGAGGAGCAAATCAATATTTTTTTATACATAATTTTAATTTTTTTTTTGTTACATTTATGTTTTTTTTTACTTTCCTTATAGTCGAGATGAAAAGCAGGGTGTTTAACTCTGGGAAAACGCCTATTTCAAACTCTAATTATTAGCACCCTCGCGATGCTCGGGTGCCAAAATATCTCGTTAGGAATTGGTCCTTTTCCTCCCTCGTTGAACAATCTACTATTCCCTTTCCATACAAATTGCCGTACTGTGAACATCTAAAGGGTCCAGTCATCCAGTTGTCCTAGAAACTTGAAATTTTGTATAAAGGTAGCTCTTATCGCACAACCACTCAGAAAATTCTCAAAATCTTCATTTTTTATGTTATTCTGTATAATGTCACAGACCAATATAAAATGGCCCCACTCTGCGTACATTTTACTTAGGAACAGGGCTCTGCTAATATTGGACAATTTAAAACACTGGGGAAAAGCAGGGGAATCTTTGTACGGAACCCTCGTGCGTGAGTCCGACTCGCACTTGACCGGTTTTTATAATGCTGTTTGTATTCTGGATTTATACACGGCTTACGCATCTTGTAAAGTTAGGTGCAGATTGATAAAGCCATATCTCTTCAAGGTGTCAACACTTAGTAGATATTATGCTCTATCTATGAACAGATCTGGTATCTAACATCAGATAGAAGCTAAACCTTGGTTTTCAAATTAAACTAGTGGCGTCACTCGGATCCGAGTGTATTATATCGAGGGTACCTTTGATTGTCAATAAATTTGATCAATAAATGAATATGAATATGAATTGTATTCATGTTTATTTTTACACGAATTAGGTACCTATACTTAATAAATGGATTTGATTTAATAAAAGGGATACATTATATTAACTACTACCTTATTAGGTTTAGATGAGCTCACGATATTTCGACGCAGTTATCTTCATCATGATCACGAGTAGACTCTGTAGGCCATCTCCATCTAAATTAAATCAAATCATGAAAGGGTTATTTAGTTCTTTTATTTTATTAACTATAAAAAAAGACCACCATATACCAACTTAAACTTATACCAATATAACTCTATACCATACAATATACTTATACCAACTATGGTGGAAAAGCAGCTCGCACGAAGATCTCGGTTTCCAGTTAAACGGATACAGAATGAGATACTAAGTAACATGGATAAAATAATCAGCGCCAGCGTCTCATGGGCGGCAAAGATCTTTCTAAGCGCAACTGGGTACGTCAGGGCGTTTTGTGTCAAGAACAGGCAAACATTTACTTATTTACTTACTTAATAATTATATTGTGGTTTTGACGCGTGATGTATTGGTAGGAGGGTTTCGTGCTTTTATTTATTTTATCTACACACATATCGTACACAGCCTCAAGGGACCGCAGGCTTGATTATTTGATATTAATTTCAACATGTTACCTCCACGCGTTCCAGAGAAAAAGGGTCTTAACAGACAGACAGACGAACAACAAAGTGATCCTATAAGGGTTCAGTTTTTTTCCTTTTGAGGTACGAAACCCTGAAAAGCAGTTAAATTCGTGACAGGTTTATTATGCCTTCGGCTTCTGAACCCATATTACAGTACTTATAAATACGTGTGTAGTTAAAGTAATGTATGCAACTCTCATAATTAGGCCTTAAAACACTCGTGTGATCCTATTATGATCTCTCTCCTCTTGTTTTAAAGTCCCTCATTATGTAGCAATTGCATAAACTACTATTTAACCCGCGACCCAAAAAAAGGATGTGTGTATTTGTGTGTCTGTGTATTTCAACTTTTCTAAATTGACAACATTCCATATTTTTCACACTTGGAAATTAATATAGGTATCGAAAGGGCTTTGCCTCCTGAGCACAACACTATATTTATAAAAATGTTACATTACTTATTTTTTTTAATACAAGAGAATAAAATAAAATTACCAATTCTACCAAAACGGCGCAAGAATGGGTGTAATACTTTTGCCTTTTTCACGAAAAAAAAAAAGTAACAATCACACGTAGGTTTGACGATGTCAGATAATTTTAACATCTTGGTTTTGTTTTTTTGATCGTGACAAGACAAAGGCAATTGATCCATCCTAGCGCCGTTTCGGAGTTAGGTCCTTTTGGAATAAGTACCTTTTAATAAATTAATTACAAGTCCTAATGAAAATTTAAAACCTTAGGTTTGCTCCTCTTTCAAAGTAGAATACAGACAATTAATCCTCCTCTTACTTTTATTTGTATGTCTACTCTTTTTTCTGATGTCCTGTCAATCGCCCGAAGGTTAACTGGTAGAGATCCCTTTAAGGGATAAGTTCGCCTTTGTACATTTGCTTTTGTTCTGTTATCTGTATTTTTTTTGTTTTATGTGCAATAAAGAGATATACATACATACATACATTAATCAAATTATAGTCTCAAAAATATGAAATGTTGTCAATTGGTCACCTACGTTTTAACAACAGCGATGGACCTTCCCGTGTTGGCTGTCATCATCTTTCTTGCGGTTGCAAGTTGCACTTGATGCCAAGAAGATTAGGTACCTAGTATTTACTTATAATTGTCACTAATTCGAGTGACTTTGATCGAGTTTTCTCTGGGAGCACACGACCGGCTGAGCGACGCACGGCCCTGCTACAGAAAGGACTATGAGTTAGTCCTTAACAAGTCAGGCTAAGCTTGTCTTACATACGTAAGTGATCAGTCGATTTCACAATGTGGTAGGTACAGATTACCGAGATTGCAGGTTCATATCTAGCTCTACAAATCTGCAAATTGATCTTCGTTTATTATTTCGAAGAAACTCCCACCAGCCGACTGGCTGTCGCGCATACGGTCTATCAAACATCCTCTTGGAATGAGAGGGTTTGGGCTATAGTTCCCACACGGGCCCAGTGCTGATTGGGAACTTCACTCACACCACCTAATTGCTTCGCAGGAGTGTAAATGTGTAAATATTTGTATCTGTAATTAAATGATAACTTAATTATAGTCAACCGAGTGCTCTACACTTTAAGATTAAAATCTCGTTTTTTTTAAGTGATTAATATTTTCTTTCTGTTAAAGTTTTAATGTGTTTTTATAAAAGGTATTGTTTGTCTACTGCTTTGCCATCACTCTTATCAAATCACTCTGCTATGTATCGCGAACCAATAAACAGCTCCTCAAAAGTCCTGCATCATTTTATGCACACCTCAACACTTTCCGTGTACCTACCTACCCTTCATTTAGGACTAACAATTTTATGCGAGACAAAGGAGGCCGAAGTTTAATCTTTAGACACATTGACGTCTCGAATGAAATGGTCGCCATGCAGGGCTAATATAAATCATTTGACTCGTTATCAGTCTTGTTTATAATACCGTTCATTAGCCTAAACCAACAGAGCCACCAGAGCAAATATGCCAGCAGCTTACTCCGTATCTCCAGCCCCCCTGCAGACAAAACCTAGAACAAACACGACCGAGAAATGGTGAAAAATACGAGAAGATTCGTATTATTTTCATGAAAACATTTAATGGAAAATTTTAAGGCGACGTAGGTGGTTTTATTTGCTCCAATTACTAGCGCGCTGAGATTTTGTTCCGTAGCTATCTGTGTTTATATAACACTCTTTATTGTTCTTACATAAACATTGACCGATACAGATTTTATTGGTTGTTTTTTTAAGAACACTTAAGCATACTTAAATTTTATAATATTTACTGAATTTAGACTTCTGGGCGATCACTATAGTAGGTACTTACAAGTAAAAATCTAGCTTAACGTTATCCGTAGCTTAATTTTCAATCGTTCTAGCGACGTTTTAGGGTGCCAAACTCGAACGGCAAAAAGGAATCCTTATGTGTCCTTATAAAACTGGTGGCTCTATGATCTGAGGCTCGAGTACGAATATTCGAATCCTGCGTAACTGAAGTAGGTATCTCTGTTTTCATACTTAGCTTGCATATTGTAAAACGTGTTTTTGTTTTTTGCTAAACCATATAGTTTTTTTTTTACTATAAACTGATCAGCGATTGACCCTTAAGTATCTCACTTGATGGAAGGTGCAGATGAGGCCTAAGGTGTAACTGACTGGTTCAGTAACAGCCTATTCACTCTAGCCTTGAAGAGCCCTAGATTGTACCCGTCCGGAAATGCAGACGGTGGGAGCGAATTCCATTTCTTAGCAGTTCGCATTAGGAAGGATGCAGCAAACCGTATAGTTCGAATAAAATAAAAAATACCAAAAAATAAACCTTAGTAGAGCAGAGCCTTGGCGCGCAGTGTATGTTTAGCTGTCGTCGGGTAGTGGATTCCCCGAGGAAGAACTACGAATTAGTCCGAAACATGTCTAGCTAAACTCGAATTATATTGAGCGTTCCGTTTATTCCACTATGATTGAGTATCACGGTAGTTTCATGTCAAAACTGTAACTATTTCTGAACCTGTTCAAAAAGATTTTGCGGGTGGTAGGCACTTGTGCAAAGTCCGTCTAGATCGCCGCCACCATCTTACTCGCTAAATTCGCTAATCCTGTATGTTCCGGTGTCGAGAGTAAGACAGCCGGATTATTGCGGGCATAGTTGGGTTGCGGGTGTCTATGTTGAGTGGTGATCACAACCATCTGATGGCCCACTTCCTCGTTTGTCATCCTTGTCGTATGAAAAAAATAACGCAAGCTTGTTATCCACGATAAATGTCGTATGTACTGACGACGCAAGGGTAATTAAATCGTTTATGGGTTAGGTAGGCATGTACCAACTTATTATAATGACCCCCATAAATAAATCTCCGACCTGGCAGAGAATGTCTCCTTTTATCGTAATATCCACCAATAACAATTAACATGTTCTAGAACGGAGTAACAACGAATCATTGACGGCGGTCACCTTCCGACCGACCGAACCACACGAGGCTTAACCGAATGAGGGTGTTTGCAAAAAGGAATCTATTCCATACAATCTCGAAAGGATTTACTGTCATTTGATACAAATGGAAATTCGTCCACTCGAAATTAGGTATAAGTCAAATTAGAAAAATGACAATTTGAAACACATCAACAAGGAAAATTGTAAAACCAGAACAATGTTGAAACTAGATTTATGTCAAATAGTAAGATTGACAAATATGATATTGGTCTAAAAATATATGTCCATTTGTATTTATGTACACTCAGAAATATGGCCAATTGTAAATATGTCCCATCTGAAATACGTACATCGTAATTATCGTCCAAAGACAAATGTTCATCGGATCTATATGAGGACAATAATTTATATTTTGGTCGTATTTCATATTACACTATAATTCACTTTGTGCGTATTTAATTTTGCTCATAATTTATAAAGCACAAAATTCCATTCGGGTTTAATTAATTTACAACAAAAAATATCTAGTAATAAATATTTTTCAGCACAATTACATTTTGATTAAATTCACTTTGGATACTGTTACTTTTTGATCCGACTTCTGTCATTTCAAGTTGACGAATTTCCATTTGTGCAGAATGACAGCAAATCCTCGAAAGGTAGGTACTACTTGGCCCCTATTTCACCAACTTTACAATTGTCAATTTTCAATGACAATTCGGTGTCAACTGCTGACTTGAAGAGCTTTTGTTTTAGCGTGCTTCATTATTGTCAAAGAAATGTAGTTTGAATTGTCATATGAATCTGACAATTGTAAAGACGGACGTTTCGAAAAACGAAAACAAGAATATGCAAGACGAAAATCTCACAACTTTTTACGGCGGAAGGACTGGATTGTGACACTGCATTTTAAATTTTTCGGTTTTTGATGGAATAACGTGTGTCTCGAAAGTTTAGCTTCTTCCACGAGCGTTCAATCTATGGTAAATATTCATAGCATTTGAACACGCCTTTATATTTATATGTATTAAGAACAGTTTACTAATGTTTGGAAAAAAAAAAACGTTTGAAAAAGCCAAAAGTCAAACTGATTCATTTCTCAAATGTTTCATTTATCAAAATGCTTTTTATCCGAAACTGAATATTTCAGGATTTTATAGTCAAAAAAATATTCCGACGAGAACCTACCCTGTAGGATTCTAAATACGAGATGGCCCTGAAATAAAGCCCCTGGGAACCCTATTCGTGATTCAGTCTCCCGACCAGAGGGTCGAGCACGACCGAATGCTGCGTAACGTTACGGTTATCGTATCGAGAAACCTCATACTAAATTTTAGTTCCAAATACGCTTACGAGCGAGCGCTGTTCCAAACGTCATACAAACTCGACTTTACTGTTCGATTTTACGTTACGCAGCATTCGTAAAGTCATGCTCGACCCTCTGTGTAACGCACTATCGAATTTTCCAGAGAACCAAGAGCTGAAATAAAATATGAAATACAACGCACAAGTACATAGTGTCAATTACTTTAGACTTCGCTCCCGCCAACACCGGTCTGGTAGAGTGAGACCTCGCGTTTATACCGTCTCCCTCAATGAATGAACACTGTAAGTAGGTCATTTTACCAAACGAGGCAAATGAAGCTTCCAGAAGGTGAAACATGCTTGCTAAAATTTGTTGTAAGTGCTACTGCGATTTTGTAAGTAATTTTCTTTAAATAATTTTTAGGAGTTGCAAAGTACGTACGGTACGATTTGGTTCCCTGGAGCAATGATATTATAGGTAAAGATACGTCATATGCTCACAAGACAATCGAAAAACATGTTCCGAACATTTTGACATTTGCGCCCAAGTTTGAACCTTATTTGAGACAGAGATTGTGGCTAAAGATGCTACAGTTTGTAGCATTTTTCGCGCTACATTTTCAGCGTGCTGATGACGTATCTTCATTCTTTCTTCTTTATACATGTAATATCATTGCCTTGGAGTACCTGCAGTTAATGTCATTCATTCATAAGTATTAATAGTGGTCTATACTTAATTAATTTATTTGACGCCTCCTGATTCCAAAAGTTACCTAGGATTTTACTTATTGGATTCAATTATTTTATTTCGGACGAGCTCCTAAATACGGTCATGTCTGTTGTCATTTCTTCTCAAAATCTACTTATTATTGTTACTAATAGTGTAAATGTAACTATAGACGTAGTAGAAAAACCTTTCCTACGGGCCAGGCAAAAATCAGTCTTATGATAATGTCATAAACATTTTGACAGTTGAAAGCTTTTCTCACTTTTACTATACTTCTTACACGTACTTCACTTTCAGGAATAGCTGAGAACGTTCTACTTTTATAAGACTTTTATCAACTGTTAAGTTGAAACTTTATTAACCTAGTGATTTGACCTATAAGGTCGTGAGATCATGAGCGTTTCGGTGAAGGACAACATCGTAAGTTGAAAACCTGCACACTCCTGCGAAGCAATCCAATGATGTGTGTGAAGTTCCCAATCCGCACTGGGCCCGCGTGAGAACTATAGCCCAAGCCCATGGAGTCAGAAGAGGCCTGTGCCCAATAGTGGGACGTAAAAAAATCTGACCATGATGATGATGATAGATAGATAGAGGTAGGTATCTAGTATAACCTTGTAACTTAAGTAGGACCTGAGTAAAAAAATGTCAGGGACAAGACTAGTAAATGTTTATTGCCAGGGTCTACTCTCAAGACAACGCTGATTGGACATAATATGAAATAAGACGATCGTTCAATTAAAACAAATTGTTTAGAGGCAGTTGTGTTCCACTCTGAATATAAGGCTAAAGGCACACTGGAAGTGGAACGGGTACCGCTAATTCGAGTGCATGAAATACAGCTTAAGGTGAACCTATCCTAGCGGACGAACGAATTTGTGGCGAGTTGTGACGCTGACTGCACCAACTGCGGTCTCATCTGCTTTTTTGAATGTGTCGAATTTGTGTGAATAAATGGCCCTCTCTTATATTATATAGTGTCATGTTACATGCTGAGAGCATCAAATGTAATTTTTTTAACACAAGAAAACGTCTGAATTACTACGTGCAAATTAGCAGCGCCTCTAGCTGCACGTACCAACAACAAACTATTCTCATAGTATTTGAAGCTTTGATGCAAACGCGTTTGAGACATTTCATTGTGTCAAATATAATACCAGGTGGTCGATTTTTGAATCTCACCCGGTGACTAAATTCACTGATTTCTAAAAAGTTCGTATTTTTGAATCTCACACTGGTGACTAAAATTCTCATGCCTCCACCCACTCATAAACGAGATTACTGTGAGACTTCTTGGCCACTGGCAGTGACAGCTAACCTCAATCTACAATGTTGACATGCTTGTCTATGACAGAAACGCAAATTAGCTACATGTTAGTAGACGGGTATGACATTCAAAAATAAGCTTTTGACAAATAGTGATATCAATGTCATGGATGACAATTTAGTCACCAAGTGAGATTCAAAAACCGACCCCCAGAGGCTCTGATAGTAATCGAAGATGTGGTCTAAGATGAAATAGGCTTGCCTAGTTACCTATTGCCCGTTTACTCTAAACTCGAAAACGACCAGATTCTAGTGTCAGGGAACACAGTGGCAGGCAGGGAATTCCACTCTTAAGCTGTACGGATAATGAAGGAATTATGCATTATAATTTTCATATATTTTTGAAGGTTGGTAACTCTGAACGTTGGGCGTTAGTGGAACATTCACTCAGATAATATATTTCATCTCAATTTATCCTTGATTAGAAATTTGAACGTTCAGAACTTAAAAAGGTACTAATAAAAGACAAATAGGGAAGGAAATTATTTTCCTCGTACATCCGGTTAAACCAGTTACACTAATTTCAATCTGTCAGTGTCATTAAGTGAAATAAAATACCACTTAATAACGTTTCTGTCACAAAAGATCATTTAGAAATGGTCATGCTATATGTCTTAGAATAAATACTATATCATCGAAGCCATTGCATCATGTGCCGACAGTTCTAGCGCTAAGAGATACTAACTGACATAATAATTGTACCATACTAATAAACATGAAATTGCTTGTGAGAATATTTCTATTTGCATAATTGCACGAGCTGGGGGAATCCTAATTTAAACTCGTGCCGTGGAAATAGTTCAACAGTATATTTTTAGGAGTTCAGCAAATACACGAACAAACAAACGCAACGACTAAACAAATAACATGATTAATTACGATTCGCTACCAGTGACTACTGACGATCGCATCTAATAGTTCCACTTGGGCCTGGTGAACCAAATTGAACTTTTTACCAGAAATAGACTTTTTTTGTTTAAAAAGTCACTTTTAATACTTACGTACTGTGGGGCGTAGCCCAGGAAGTGGGCACTGGAGAAGGTACCGAGCCGCGCTCTAACAGAGAAAACTAATTTAAGCGCTGCAATAACTGATGAATTCAATATAAAAGATGGTACTTTTAGTCAGGGCTGGATTTATTTTCAAATCAAATTCTGTTAGTCAACTATCTTAAACGAAGGTTCCAGCCCGACTGATCTGCTTTCCTGGGACGAAGTGTTCCTTTATTTTGATATAATTTTAAGTTTGAAATGAATAGATCAGTCCAGCTGGCCAGGATCGCACCATGCACTTACTGCATGGAGGCTAACAACCTACATATCCGTCGCCCCTCGCAGGAGGCGGGGTCCTACGCTAAGTCCCTACCTATCAGGTGGACGATTAGAAAACCGTCCAGTGCTACTGGATACCCACATTCCATTCGATAGCTCTCAAAAAAGAGAAACTAATATCACAACAAGACTGAGCTACCCGGTTAGGGAATGGGTACGGAAAGGCTGGCACCCTACAGTACATACTTTTTGCTTACTGTAGGTACTTCTTGTTGACTGAACTCGAATTATCAACCAATTTACATACCTCTTCTCGAAATTTGATATGTATGCCACATATCAAATTTCAAATCAATCCGATCACTGGGCATTTAAGGTTCGGTTCTGACGAATTCGTATATACATCTCTTTCTTTGACATAAGAAGTGTCATTGACAGCCGAAGTATTTCTAAAAGCCGAATCCTTTTCTAAATGCTCACAAACCATACTATCGAACCAACTGAATCATGACCCACTGTGGAACTTTTCCGTAGACAATGTCATGGTGACACCGCATTGCCTGAACCCTATTTCACTAACTTTACAGTTGTCAGTTTACAATGACAATTCGAACTAGATTTCTTTGATAATATGAAGCGCGCTAAAACAAAAGCCCTTCAAGTCCGCAGTTGACACCGAACTGTCATTGAAAACTGACAATTGTAAAGTTGGTGAAATAGGGGCCAGACAAGGATAATCATTATGACAGTTACTGTGACAACAGTGACTGTGGCAGGAATCTGTCTTCCTCTTTGACGACCAGATGGCCTAGTGGTTAGCGACCCTGACTATGAAGCTTGAGGTCCCGGGTTCGATTCCCGGTCGGAGCAGATGTTGGTATGATGAATACGAATATTTGATCTCGGGTCTTGGATGTTTAATATGTATATAAGTATGTATTTATCTATATAAGTATGTTTATCCGTTGTCTAGTACCCATAGTACAGGCTTTGCCTAGTTTGGGACTAGGTCAGTTGGTGTCAATTTGTCCCATGATATTTTATTTTTTATTTATTTTAGATCCAAGCGGGTTTTTGACCAGCAATAGTCCTCATTAGATTGGCGTGTTTGACTAATCCTGTCTCAGCAGCTTTAGTATTAACTGAATCACTGCGGTAATGAACCAAAGCTAAAAATTATAACATTAATGTCGAAGATTCAAACGATCGAAGATTCTCCAACGCAAGTTATTAGTGCCTTAATTGCCGAGCCAATAACAATGGTACCCTGTCGCAGTCAAACAAATCACAATTGTTATCAAACGCAAAGCTAACCATTACCAGTTTTATACGACAGAGGGACTACTACGAAATTCGAAAATCGATGTTCGTATCGTATCGTCCTGCTCACTCTCGTATTAAATAATATTAGTTTGAGCGGGACGGGACGATACGAAGTTCGAATTTTGCACTTCGTAGTAGGGGGGCAGTGTTCCAGCCGTCCCGCAATTAACGCTCGCGATCTCGGCGCCAAGCGGCACACATCTGTACCGCGGCTGTCTGCGCGTACGCACACAGCATCTATAAAAGGCGAGCCTCCTCCCAGCGAGACTTATTAATAAAAAAATACGTACCATTGATGGTGGCGCTGAGACTTCACGGAGCACCGAGTATTTAGACGTCGACCGTATTTTAGAAAGCGTAAGTCTGAACAGAGTACTAGACCTAGGATAAGGTAGCTGCGAAAAATAGTACTTTAAATGATAAAAAGAATATTAGGTGCTAATAGTTTTGTCACCTTGGGCTAATTGCGTTTTCTTCATTTGCTAAGGGAGCGCCTGTAGAGCATTTTTAACCGCCTTCAAAAAAAGGAGAACATTCTCAATTCGTCGTTTTTTTTTATAATCGCGGTGCCCTGGCGAACACCTACTGTCCTAGCATAATCTTAATTATTTTCGTATTCGTCTATTGGCAAGGGTCACATTAGAGCCCCCCCCCCCCGACCCTAGCATTAACTCAAGTAATTTGCTGTCATTTAGCTAACACCCACACTTAAGACTAGTCTATTCATGTTTGCGTATACCATAATATTAGGGATAATTTTCCTTAATTTCTTGGACTTTAGGATCCATTGCAGTCGATAGGAGACTTTCAGTGCGTCTGATAGACAGTTAAAGCTTTACTTAAATTAGTTCTGGAAATAATAAAAAAATAGCAGTTAACCAATTATGACACTTTATGATCAAAGGCAAACATACATACCTAAGTATTTCATTACTTAATAGGGGTCGAATTATTGCAATCCGCTTTTGACAGCTTGTAGGGAGAGAGCACCGCTTTTCATTATCGATGTTAGCAATACATCGATATATTTTTCTAAATTTCTTTGTTAAATAAAACCTTTTAAATTATTTATCTTGCATGTATACCTACCATTGAATCAAACTTTCCGATGTCACGAACTCTTTTCGCGTTCGGTGATGAAAAATCTTCAAGTAAAATGTATCGGGAATAAAAGTAATAGCGGGAATTAGTGTTACTTTATTAAGATAAATAAACCGCACAGATAAGAGTAATAGTCCGATAATATCGATAACATTGATAAGGTGCTAAAGCTACCAAGCGCAGCTCGCAAAAATTCGAACCCTATTAATAATATTGCCCAAAGAAATAGTTCCAAAAATTTTATACATAAGAGTTGTCATTTAATGTATTAAATTGAGGTTAGCTGTCACTGCTAGTGGTCAAGAAGACACTCAGTGATCTCGTTTACGAGTGGGTCGCATTCGTATTTGACATATAGGCATGAGAATTTCAGTCACCAGTGAGATTAAAAAACAGGTTTTTTTTTTTTTATTAGTGAATTTAGTCACCGGGTGAGATTAAAAAATCGACCCCCTGGGCCGTGTTTTATAAAGTTACTCGTACAAGTTACAGTTTACAAAAGGTGATAGAATGAGACTTCCGCTTGTAATTTGTAACTTGTAGCTTTATAAAACACGGCCCTGGTCCTACTTAAGTGGATACAGGACAGGATTCCTAATACAATAACCTAACCAACTTAGAAAAGTAGAAATACCCCCGACATTGTCATTTCAAAGTTCAATATTTTAAAAACGGGTGAACCGATTTTAATAAAACTTAGCTAAGAACCATCTCGATTAAGCTAGCTTTCGATTGAAAAAAACCGCATCGAAATCGGTCCACCCGTTTGAGAGCTATGATGCCACAGACAGATACACAGACACACAGACACACAGATACACAGACACACATATCAAACTTATAACACCCCTCTTTTTCGTCCGGGGTTAAAAATAGTTTAAATCAAGTTATTTGCTTTAAAAGGCGGACAGGACATGATACGATAAAGATCAAAGTAATTAATAAGGGGACATGTGTTTCGTGCATGCAATGCATACAACTATCGAGCAGTCTCCGAATTGTGCAATCTTAGTGTATTTTTATCTTTACTTGGCAACAGGTAGGTAATCTCTTTACGTCAAGATAAGAGATGGTGAAAAATTCCTCTCGTTAACTGAGGTTAAGGTTGAGGAATGACGATAAATTTGGATGAAAATGTTTAACTTAATGGAAAATACTTTATTTTGGTGATTCGTAGTTTCTTAAAACGGAAGTATTAACCGACTTGTAATGTGAATGAAATTATGATGGCTAAAGCTATTGTGATAAAATTTAAATCGAACCACCTCGGGAATATACATAATGATTATTAAAACAGAAATGTTTTTCCAAATCGGACCGATGAACATACATAAAAAATGCATACGATTAAAGGTACAATTCCTTTTTTGAATCTGGTAAAGTACCTACTCGTAGTAAAAACTGTTGGTAGTAATAGTAGAATCTAGTACCTACTTGGCTTGATTTTTGAAAGACAATGCCAACGTGAAGAAAAATCTTGCATTACAATGCCGAACCGCGGAGCTAACATAATGACTGACATATACACCGCTGCTGTCATGTTTAAGTAAGTATTTAGAAATTTGATAATAATTTCTAACGGAAAAACCATAAAAAAAAGAACATTTAAAAAATATATTAGCCTGTTTTGATGAGAAATACCTACAATAATTAATTATTATAAAAAGAAGCTGCTACCAGTGGGCAACGTCAACGTTCCCAAAATGCTGGCGGCATTGGTACGTTGAATGGCAATGCTAAGCCTATGAGCCAAACATAGGCCAGCATTTTGGTCACGTGTAGCTTTGAGATTTTTATACATACATATTTACATAATACATATTTATAATATGTGACGGGCTCCCGGTCCCTACGGTCCCAATGTTTCGACCCCAAGGAGAAATAAGTTTTTTTATAACCTGATTGATCGAAATCCGATTAGTAATTTTAAATTGTGTAAGTATTACGAGTGATATTGAACATCTTTTGAATGTTATTAAGGACTAGCTCTTGCGGCTTCGCTCTCATTGAAGCGTAGGCCAGAAAATTGTCTAATTCCCTGTCCTCCAGGTACACACGTCGAAGACGCTACAGCCAAATATCATGTCTCCAGGTTCAGTAGTTTAGGCTGTACGTCGCTTGTCTGTCAGCCTGCTAGTCATACTGTCAAATTTACATTAGATAGATAAATATCAGTTACAGCATATGGGTCTTCAAAAGAGATATATATACAAGTATGCGGTTTGTCCGATGTTAAGCTATTACGTTCGACGGATGAACGTGGTATAGAAAAAGATAAAAATAGCAAACAAGAATTAAGTAGGTATGAAAGCTGTAAATGTGTTGACATCTCATAGGTATTTTTATTGCAGATGGGTAAAGAAATGACTAACAACAATACCATGGAGGTGGAAAAGAAAAAACCTGGAATTGCGACAACAGTAGAAGAGGCCTTGAGTTACACAGGTCAGTTTCTATAAGGCAGTAACTAGTGTAGCGTACTCTCTTTTCATTCGGGGCAAAGAAAATATCGCCGCACCCTACTCGAGCTTTCGTCTTGAACGCGTCCAGAGGAGTCTATGTTTAACAGTGTAGTCCCCAATTTGTAAAGAACACTACTCTTTAATACCCTTTTTTTTCCAGGTTTCGGCAAATACAACTTCAGCCTGCTACTGATATGCAGCTGGACACTCCAGGCTATGGGGCTGGACTTGTTCGGGACGAGTTTTGTGGTGGCAGCCGCGGTCTGCGACCTTGATCTTGACATGCAGAAGAGAGCACTTCTGACTGCCACTCCTTTAGCTGGTAATGATACAAAATATGTATAACACAAACAGCCTTTACTAAACAAATAACATAGGAGACCAAACAAAATAGAATAGGTATTATAGAAGACGCAATACGAATTCATTAATCTTAAGGATTGAAGATATACAATAATTTTATATAATAATTTGATGTCACCTTGTCCGTGATTAATGTATAAACAATAATAATATGATTAGACGTGAAATGACAAACTACTACTTCATCGGTTAATCATATTTAGTTCATGAATCTTTTACCTTTTGCTGAAGTGAAATAATAACTCGGCCACAGTATTAACCTGTCACTAACTCTTCTTATCGGGCAAGTTAACTTCCTCGCAATAACTCACGGATGCTGCCAGATTTTATCTAACAATAAACCTTCAAAATTGTAGTTAATTTCTTACATAATTTGTTGCGTTCACGAAGTATTGTCCTCAAATTAATGGGACTGAGCGTTACAATCGATTGAAATGAAACAATTTCGGCTCTTATGTACATACATTGAGCTCTAAATTGCCCTAATATGCTCTGGTGCATACGTAATAATACAGTTACTGGCAATAGAGGTCACACGTTTTCATCGTCCTCGTATTTCTGTAATTTTTAATTAAATAAATAAATATCATGGGACAATTGACACCAATTGACATAGTCCCAAATTAAGCAGAGCTTGCGTTATGGGCACTAGACAACTAATAAACATACTTATATAGATAAATGTATACCTAAATACATATTAAACATCCAAGACCCAAGAACAAACATTCGTATTCATTATACAAACATCTGCCCCGACCGGGATTCGAACCCGGGACCTTAAGCTTCATTGTCAGGGTCTCTAACCACTAGGCTATCCGGCCGTCAATTACAAAACAATCTTCAGGTTCACATACCTATTAAGATTTTTATGCTTCATAATATTGCATTTTAGAATTGCTCTCATAACTAGGCTCTTTTTCCCAGGTGTGGTGGCTGGCGCCCAATTGTGGGGCTACATGGCGGACACGAAGGGTCGACGGCTGACTCTCTCCCTCTCCATGTCAATAGGATTCGTGTTCGCAGCACTCAGCAGCCTTTCTCCCGATTGGAAGACCATGATGGTGTTGAAGCTGTTGTCTTCTACTTTGTAAGTACTATAAACAGCTGCAATGTTTGATACTAAATTAAAAATTGTTTCCATCTCTTCCTGGGGTCAATGTCTCCAGAAAGCTAGTTCAATAAATCTCAACCAGCGTCCTCAAGTTGAGAAGATGTAGAACGTTGCAGATGTTTAAACGTTGATTGTAAATGTATTTGACGTAAAATCAAAGACGGCGAAAGAGGATACAGTTACAGGGGTTTTGCTGCCTACTGCTTATCCAGCTGAAGAATAGGTTTAAAAATACAGAAGTTTTAGAATTGATACAATTTTTGATTTGGTCAGTGTAATAGATTTTGGGCTTTTTATAAACGCCTCGTCGAAAAACAACGAGTTTGACGTCATTGCAACTGTTTGGTTATCCGTTTAAGCCTTGTGTCACCACGAATCATGCGATACTATTTGACTAAGAGATAAAAAAATAGAGAGTGCAAAAGTAAATGATGGAATTCCCACTTTCTTTTTATAGATGATCTTGGTTACTACCGTCATGGAAGAGTAAACACAGAATCATAGTGTAATAACATACGTAGGTCAAACTTCCCCACTATCTTATCTAGGTGAAAATTAACTTTATTTGCTTTTGTTCAGGGGTGCGGAACTGGTAGTAATAGATAGCGCCATAACTGATTATGATAATTATTTTGATGACGATGATGTAAGTAAGCTTCTGATAGTGGCACGTGGTAAACGTGTGCTTCTATTTATCTACATTGTCGATTATTGTTTTTGACATGGGGCATTTCATTATCGTGTTATTACGTTCAGCCTATTTGCTTCAGGACTAACTGTGATATTGATGGACCCTCAATTTAGTATACCGTACGAAAAAATGTTTAAGACTTTCTCTTCAGTATCTTGTTACATACTACTATTGCATACTACTGGCATATTTTGCATTTATATTTTTTTTTCTTGACGATATTTTTGTGAATTCGTTATACTTTTGCTATTTAAAATACAATGTAATTACAGTAAGAAATAAATTCATCTAATTCTAACCTAATGTAATCAGTTTTATTTTTCTCAATTTTTTTTTAAATTGAATATCGTATAGGGGTCTGTAGCATAAGTACTAAGCATGGACATAATGAGGGGGGCAGGGAGGCATCTGCCCTCCCCCTGGACCCCTGGGTCTTACAATCTAAACTAAAAAAAAAACATATAATAATAGTACGTCACCTCATCAGCTCGGAAAGGCTTTCTTTTATTTTAGATTTGCCCCAGACCCCTCAGGCCAAAAGCTGGTTAATTTGTCACCCCTCCCCCCCTGGATCAACAACTGGTCAATTTACCTCCCCCCCCCCCCTCCGGGCCAATAGCTGGTTACGCCCTTGGTACTGGGGATCAGTGGCATGATACCATGTTTTGCGTTGTCAGACAGTTCCTCTATGTAACACGCTTGTCGAACAGAAGTAAGAGCAACTTTCTCACTATTTATTATTGTTTTGTTGTGCAGTACATCGGCCAGCAACTCCAGCGCATACACCTTGCTCGGTGAAAGCTGCTCAGCGCGCTCGCGAGGCCGCGCCATGCTGCTCTGTAGCTGCTCGCTCATGTGCGCGCAAGCAGTCGCTGCAGGTTGGTAATCCAAGCTCAGAAAAGGAGACTTAATCATCCTATACAGAAACAACATAAACTATAGGCATTTGTAGCGGCAAACATCGCCAGTGTTGACATTTGACAAAATTTATTTGCAGACGACCAGATAGCCTAGTGGTTAGAGACCCTGACTATGAAACTTGAGGTCCCGGGCTCGATCCCCGGTTTGTGTGATGTATACGAGTGTTTGTTCTCAGGTTTTGAATGTTTAATATGTATTTAAGTATGTATTTATCTATATGAGTATGTTTATCCGTTGTCTTGTCTAGCATCCATAGTACAGGCTTTGCCTAGTTTGGGACTAGGTCAATTGATGTCAGTTGTCCCATGATATTTATTTATTTATCTCTAGAGCTCTGCCTTTTGATAACAATTTTGTGTCGAATTTTAAAAGAAATTTTTACTTTTGATACAGTTTTTGCCTATCCAATCCTGCCTCTGGAATTCTCCTACCCCATCGAGTTCTTGGGTATCAGCTACCGGCCCTGGCGGCTATTGGCCTTGGTCCTCTCTCTACCCTGCGCAGCCACTGCTTGCCTGCTGCAGCTCTTTCATGAGAGCCCGAAGTTCCTGGTCTCCAGATCTCGATATGAGGATGCCTTGAAGGTTCTGAAAAGCATTTACTCTCATAACACTGGAAAGGACGCCAATGATTTTCCCGTGAGTATTACAGATTTCTTTTCTAGGTTTTCTAGTGTAAATGGTAAATTAAAAACAAACTCTGGTATGTTTGATAAACTTTCTTAGTTTCAACTCTTATTTTTTTTAAACATTGCTGTCATTAATCGGGTCGTCTTCCAGTTTTTCATTAAAACTATATTGATGTTTAATTGAATTGTTTTTGTAGAAATAGAAATAGAAATAGAAATAATTTATTTGCAAGAATAGGGTTACTTACAGGTCTTAAAGATAATAGTGTTAGGGCATGCGTACTCAACCTGCAAGCAGGTGTGCAAATCATAATAATAATACATAATACAATTGATAACTAAACACTCAATCATTATTGTGCCAAATACTCATTAGTACTATATAAACAATTTTGATGAAGCCATTTAGTTAACCTAATTTTAAAAGATGTCTTATTTTCTACTTTAATTTCATCGAGCAAGTTATTGTACAGGCGTATACTCATATTAAAACAGTTTTTCTTATAAATATAGGTGTGGCTAGGACGCTGGCTTAACAGGTTCCTGTATTGAGCCCTTGTATGACGCACAGTTAAATTGCGAAAAGTGAAATAGCTGGGCTTATTTTTTACAAATAGTCATGCATCCCTTATTTAAAGACATGGAAGTGGGAGCAAACCAAATTTTTTAAACTAAGGGTGCCTTTCCACCAGAGATGTGCTATGCAGCTATGCTGCGAAGATGTACCTACGCTACGAAACTGTGGCCGTTTCCACCAATACTAAGCTACTTAGACAGACCAATATAAAATTATCGAATTATTCATCAATTATTATTATTACATTCCATGAATTCCTTAACTGAATAGAAGCACTTTTCTTTAAGCCATCTGTGCAGCTTGTATTTGAACTCGTTGACTGATAAGTCTTGAAATAGTTTCGGTAATTTGTTAAATATGCGGATCGCCATAGGAAAACAATTATTTTTGAACAGTTTCGTTTTAATCCTTGGCAGTGAGAGTTTATTTGGGTACCGAGTAGTATAAGCCCATGTATCACTTGTTGTTCTGAACAGTTCCGGGTGTGATTTGACAAAAATACACAGCTCGAATATGTACAAAGATGGTACCGTCAGCAGTCTCAGATCTTTGAAAAGTGGCCTACACGTAGTAAACCGAGGAACATCACATATGCCACGAATACATTGCTTTTGTGCAATAAAAACTCTATTTATGTGCGCCGAATTCCCCCATATTAGAATTCCGTATCTGAGAACCGAGGATACATAGCCATGGTAAGCTTGGATTGCCGTTTGTCTACTAGTGAGTTTGCACAAGCGCCACAAAGCGTACGCAAAGCTGTTCAATCTACTACATATCTTTTCAATGTGTGATTTCCATGAGCAAATGTCATCAATGATTATTCCTAGAAAAGTTGTCTGATTAGCTTCAGCTATTAAATTGTTGTCATATGTTAATTTTAATTGTTGTTTTTTACCTCGATTAGTATGGAATTGTATATATGTCGTTTTACTTATATTTACTTTCAAATTATTATCCTTTAGCCATTTAATTATCTTAAAGATTGTATTATTAATGTCATTATTATATTCAAAATCATTGAAATTATCTCTCCTTGGTATTATAACCGATATATCATCAGCAAACAGAGTGTAAGTATGGCTAGTAACATCAGGCAGATCGTTGATGTAAATTAAAAAGAGCAATGGCCCCAAGATACTGCCTTGCGGAACGCCTACTCTGTTATACCTACTATCAGATTTTATATGTTTTTGTACCCAACCTTCAGACAGAGTTGAGACTTCTACTTGCTGAGATCTATCTGAGAGGTAGCTTTTTAACCAATCATTGGCTTTTCCTCGAATACCATGTTTTTCGCATTTAGACAGAAGAAGTTCGTGTGAAACATAATCGAATGCCTTGCTCATGTCAAAAAATATTGCAGTGCATGGAATTTTGTTATCAATATTTAGCATTATATTTTTGACCAGATTGAAAATGGCTAGTGTCGTGGATTTACCTTTTTGAAAGCCATTTTGTTCCTTTTTCAAAACTCTGTATCGATCTAAGAAAGATACAATTCTTAAATGCATGACCTTTTCGAAAACTTTGGATACCACAGAGAGTAACGCCACCGGTCTGTGGCAATCCATATTTAGTTTATCACCTTTTTTAAAAATTGGTTTGATGATCGACACTTTCATTAGGTCAGGAAATATTCCTTGAATGAGTGATTCATTTATAAGATATGTCAAGATAGGTGTAATAAATGACGCAGAGTGTTTAAGAATTTTAGTTGGGATTTGGTCGAAGCCCACTGAATTCGTGTTCCGCAGTGACATTATAATCTTTAAGACTTCATCTTCACTCACTGGATGTAAGAAAATGCAAGAGTCTGTACCTTTAATAGGGTACGAATAAGGGCGACTGGAAGTATTTTCCCTATTAGTTAGTTCAATAAAATAATCGTTAAACTTATTGGCTATAATGTTCGGGTCAGTAATTGTGTCATTCCCATATTTTATTTTGTTTAGACTACTGGTTAGAATGTGTTTTATGGAACGGCCAGTGTTATTTTTTATTAAATTCCATGACGCTTTGCACTTATTTTTGCTATTCGTCATGTATTTAGAATTAGTTATTTTCTGGGCCCAAGTTATACATTTTTTCAATAATTTATTGTATCTTAAGTATTTAGACCTGTGTATGTCATTTCGTAAGGAGTAGTATTTAAATCTTAACTTTCTTTTAGTAACAGTAGATGCTTTTATTCCTTTAGTAACCCATTTATTTGGTTTTTTGCTACTTAGAACTTTCACTTTTATTACAGGGAAGCATAAATTAAATAACAGTGAGTACATCTCGTGAAAGCTGTTAAATGCAGCATTAGCAGTTTGTTCATTATATGTTTCTGACCAAGTTAGACCACTCAAACATTCAAGAAATTTGCCGAGGTATTCTGGACTGAAGTCACGTTTATTCACGTAACAATATTTTGGTAGTACGATTTTTTCGTTTATCGGAACAAAAATAACTTGGGCTGTTTCGTGGTCAGATAGGCCTAGCGGCAGGATCTCCCCCTGGGCATTTGGGATATTACTGATTGCAAGGTCCAAACAAGCGCCTTGTCTAGTTGGTACTTTAATATGGGAATTGTAGCCATAGTTTAAAATTATTCTGTTAAGTTCCACAGTTGCCGGTGATTCCTTCAATGTATTAATGTTAAAATTACCAAGCAAAATTATTTTTCTTTGTCGTTTTTTACGTAGTTTAGTAAATAAGTATTCCAATTTTTGTAAAAAGACAGAACAGCTTGAATTCGGCGTCCGATAAATACATACAACAATGCAGCTATGATAAGGCATATCAATGGCGCAACATTCAAACGTAAGTTCCTCTGTCAATTCATTCAATACAGATATTTCCTTATACTCTATATGATCTCTGCAGAATATACAAACACCACCACGTTTCATGCCGGTTCTGGAGAATGATTGTGCCAATCTAAATTGATTTAGATGGAGATTGGCTTCATCTCCTCTTCTTATGATGTATTGTTATCTATTAATTAATTTATCGATACTGAAACGTTTCTGTAACATAGCTCTTTTCTTCAGGTCACGAAGCTGGTACAGGATGAGGAAGACCAGTCGTCGGCCAGCCAGGGATCCTTCTTCAGGGCTTTGTGGGAACAGACCGCCCCCCTCTTCCGCAAACCATTGCTGAAGAACACACTAAAACTGTTCTATTTAATCGTCGTTATTTATATGACGTAAGTATTAAAAACAAAAAAAGAATTAAGGTCATGATAAAGCTAAAGAATTATTTATTAAAAGTTTAATTATGATGAATCTTTGATGTTCCATCAAGTCAGATCTGTCATAAGTTTATTAACAAAAAAGAGTAGAGAACCATGAAATTCTGATTAACACCAAACCTCCGTAATCTATTGAAAATCCTACACACGTAGATACGTGGGCTGTTTGATAAGTACCCGTTTATGGAAAAAAAAAACATTTTTTTTGTATATATACATTTATTTTTCTACGTAGTCACCTTTTAACTCTATACATTTGTTCCACATATACTCAAGCTTCAATAAACTATCCAAAAAGTATGATTTTGGAAAGTCATTAAAATAGGCCTCAGTGGCGGCAATGACTTCGTCATTTGATCCAAATCGCTTGCCACTTTTTTTAGGTTGGGAAACAAAAAGAAATCGCATGGGGCCAAATCTGGAGAATACGGGGGGTGAGACAATAGTTCGTAGCGTAACTGTGCTAATTTAGCCGTCACAACTCTGGACGAATGAGCCGGGGCGTTGTCGTGATGAAACAGTACTTTTTCTTTTTTAAATGGGGTCGTTTGTCCTTCAACACGGCGTCAAATTCATCCAATAAATTAGCATAGTACTGCCCTGTTATTGTTTTTCCCTTTTCTAAATAGTCAATATGTATAATACCATGCGAATCCCAAAAAACGGTCGCCATGACCTTTCCAGCCAATGGGACGGTTTTTGCTTTCTTTGGAGCAGGTTCACCCGGTAAAATCCACTGCTTCGACTGCTCTTTCATTTCCGGGGTGTAGTGGTGGACCCACGTTTCGTCCACGGTCACGAAACGACGCAGAAACTCCTTCGGGTTACGTTTGAACACGGCCAAACACTGCTCCGAAGTAGTCAGTCGGTTCCGTTTTTGCTCCTCCGTGAGTAAACGCGGCACCCACCTCGCCGATACTTTCTTCATACCCAATTTTTCTTCTAATATGTGTTGTACCCTTTCGATTGAAACGTTTACAGCATCAATGATTTCTCGAAGTTTAATTCGGCGGTCGGCTAAAACGATATTTTCAATTTTCTTAACCATATCGTCTGTAGTCACCTCAACTGGCCGGCCTGAGCGATCCTCATCAAAGACGGTTATTCTCCCCCGCTTAAACTCGTTATACCAATATCTGACGGTTGTCATAGAAGGAGCACATTCATGGTAAACCGCTTGCATTCTTACTTTTATTTCATCACATGTTTTTCCTTCCAAAAATGAGAATCTAATTAAAAACCGATACTGTTGTTTCTCCATTTTAACAATTTTAAGTTCACGCCTTCACTGAATCGTTCATAAATGAGAAAAAAAAACAAAAGAATGCCATTTTTTTTTTAATTTTCCCGCCTCTGAAAAATGGCTTGAAAAGGTGGTATACTTATTTGCGGCCAGTGATATTAATATATTTAGAAAACGGGTACTTATCAAACAGCCCTCGTAATGAACCACTTAGCCAATATATCTAAAGCCATAATAATCTAAGACGGCTATCGCAAATTAACAGAAAT
Source organism: Clepsis dumicolana (assembly GCA_963691665.1). Classification (NCBI taxonomy): domain Eukaryota; kingdom Metazoa; phylum Arthropoda; class Insecta; order Lepidoptera; family Tortricidae; genus Clepsis; species Clepsis dumicolana. The sequence goes on along the minus strand of OY829515.1, from coordinate 13,942,153 downwards.
TATTGCAATTTCATTTTAGCGAGCTAGCGATATTAATTGTACAATTGAAAATGCTACGTACCTAATTGATCAATCATGCTCCTCGTCTTAAAATTATCAGACCCTGTAGGTACTTCAACATGAACTTATCTAACTTCTTTTGTTTTTATTCTAGTGGCAGCGGCTTCGTAATGTGGCTTCCCTACATTATGAACAACTTGTTCTCGGTGCTGGAGTCCGGCGGCGGCGAGGGCATGAATCTCTGCACCGTCATCAGATACTCCACCAACAGCTTTACTGTCTCCGAGAATAGCACGGTCAGTAGCATTAACTACATCTATCGAATCTTTATGGATGAAATCGGAAAATCTAGGATCGTCGTCACGTGATTATACATACGTATATTCAGTGTGGATTTTCATTCTTACAGCACTTTGATAATCTTAATAAATTATGATAATGATAGATTAGCTGTGAATGTTAATTTGATTATAGAAGTGACAATTCATTTGTAATGATAATCATGTTACTTATTGTTACAAAAATGTTGTTGATATAATAGTGAACGATAATTCACCTCCTCAAGTACATTAATCTAATCAAAAGTTTAGTAACCAAATACGTATGTACTTCTTACCTGCTTAGAGTAGTTGAAACCGAATGTTTTGAATTACCTACTTACTTAAAACTCTTTCCAGACCACAGCACAAGTCTGCAACGACACCATTCAAACGACAACTCTGCTCTCAGCCATAACATACGGCGCCGTGGCAAGCTCTGCCAACCTGGTACTTTCCCTCACCTGCGAAGCCAAGAAGCGATTGGCAATGATGGGTATCATTGCCATGTCAGCTTTAGCAGCAGTTCTACTCAATGTGGTACCGGTGCCAATCGCTGGTGGAGTCTTCTTCTTCATGTTTCTGATGTGTGCTTTGTCTATGGGAATCCTGAGCGTCTACTTCGTGGAGTTGTACCCTACGGCTGTCAGGTCAGTTTACTGATGATTTTTGAAGTATCCACTTGATTATGAATGAGGTCATAGACCGTGAAGTGTAGAAGTATGAGCAAGGGGTTTTAAAATGCATTGAATATAGGAAACAAAACACACCAAGTAAGAAAAAATTGAAATGGGGGGAGAATCAACTTCCTTTTCACTTTGGTCAAAAGTTGATTGAATATACCTAACCTTATTTTGTATTACAGGGGCACTGCTTCATGTTTATCAGTGATGCTCGGCAGATCAAGTGCGTTCTTGGGAGTCAATGCTATTGGTGCTCTCATCACAGCCAACTGTGAAACTACCTTCTACGTGTGGTCCGTCTTGTTGCTAAGTAAGTATTCTTCATCTTCTCTTTTTCTTCTTCCAGGATCTACTGTCTCTTTTTCGGTCAATAACTGTGCACTGATTTGTTTACTACAGTGATCATGATGTGATAGTGAGTCCTGATGACTAGATGTTCGAGTCATCTAAAACTAAATCATTCGAGCCGCGTAAAATTAAATTACAAGAAGATATTTAGCCAACAGCAAATGGAAAATTATGACGTTGCTCGTTTAATTTATTATTAATTTGTTACTTCTATTCACAGGTGCAATCGGATTTGCGTGGATGCTCCCAAAGGATAAAGTGGTAAAGGAGTATGAACAAACCAAATTGTAAACGATAAAATCTCGATAACAATTATCTCGACAGCATCAAGTGCGCAGAAAATACTCGTTTATATAGTACCTAATTTATCCTTCGTAAGATCGACTGTCAGGGTAAAGCTTATTTGTAAAATGGACCTGTGAAAGCGTTCAGATAAACAGTTCAAACTCGTACAAAATAGTTCCATTCCATGGAACAAATGAAAATTACTATTTAAAGTACGTGAATTTTGTGTATTATTAACAATTTTACTTCATTTAACAAAGGAAAATAAATGCTTTATTCAGATTAGTCAGCCAAAAAGAGTGCCTTGAGTTTCTTAGCATTACACATACTATTCGCAGTATGTAACTACCTATACATTTATATATTTCGTATTTACAATACCTAAGAAAATTGTCTGAATGGTATAAAATTTAACCCGCTTATTGTATTTACTATCAATCGGCGTAGTTCTTCTTCGCTATTAATCTTTATTTTATATTTTTTGTTTATTGATCCAATGAAGTTATGATTTTTATTAAGTATCATTTAAACGTTAAAGGGTGTTAGACAGGGATGTGTAGCATCGCCGTGGCTGTTCATTTTATTAATGGACAGTTGTTTGCAAGATATGAAAGATGATGAATGTGGTTTGAGAATGAATGGGTTAGTCGTCAAATGTCTTCTCTACGTCGATGACCAGGTTTTACTTGCGTCGTCGGCTGAGGGGTTGCAGGAGATGGTAACTATTATGCACGGATCTTTTGAGAAGAAAGGAATGAAAATGAATGTAAGTAAGACCAAAGTGATGGTATTCGAAAGGGATGAGAGTATGTCAGATTGTCAAATCAATGTCGATGGAGTTAGGTTGGAACAAGTGAAAGATTTTGTGTATCTGGGGACTTTGTTTACCAGGGACGGTAAGTATGAGGAAGATATTGAAAGGAGAGTGAATGCTGGAAATCGAGTGAATGGGGCACTCCACGCCTTTATGAGTAGCCGTAAAGTGTCACGAAAAGCACGGCTGGCAGTACATAGAGGAGTGTTAGTACCGACACTTATGTATGGTAGTGAAAGTTGGGTGTGGCAAAAGAAACACCAAAGTAGAGTGAATGCAGTGGAAATGAGAGCGTTGAGAGTTATGTGTGGTGTGACTTTGAGAGATAGAGTGACGAATAATGCGATAAGAGAGAAGTGCGGTGTGGATGAAGATGTAGTGACGAAAATTGAGAAGGGTATGTTAAGATGGTTTGGGCATGTAGAGAGAATGAGTGAAAGCAGATTTACAAAAAGGGTGTATGAAGGGAGAGTGGATGGAAAAGTGGGAAAGGGAAGACCTCGGCGAACGTACTCCGATCAAATCGGTGATATTTTGGAAAAAGGACAGGTCAGGAGTACCCAAAATCGAAGAGCATGTATGAAGAATGTGAGATTAAGGGAAGCAAAGGTTGTATGTCAGGATCGTAGCAAGTGGAAGTCCGTGGTCTCTGCCTACCCCTCCGGGAAACAGGCGTGACTGTATGTATGTATGTATGTATGTATGTAAACGTTAAAGCATGAGCTTGCCAAATTAACGGATGTTTTTACGTAAAATATAGCTATTTACTTGTATTATTATTTATGTACTTATTTATTTTGATACGACTGAAATATTTGAACTCAATTAGTTTGAATGGAGCTGGTCTCCAATCTTTCTTTGTATCAATGTACCTGAAGAAAAACTGATAGTTTAAGTTACAATAAATAATTATATAGTTTTAAGTTTAGTGCATGTGAACTGATTACAGCAAGTCTAATTTTTAAAATGTCCATCTTTTTCTTTGACCTTGTAGCTCTATTAAAGCGAGCGGTTGTTTTATGCGATAAACGCCACATTAAACGCGACACGTTTGACGTACACCATATATTACATCAGATAATCTAATTACCAAAAACATTATTTTACGCGGTGAACGCAGCGTTGAACAAACAAGGCATAAGTTGATCGCATGCGTCTAAAGCTGCGATTTCCGCATAAAACAACTACGCGCTTTAGTTTGCACTTGACTGTCAAAGCACTTGAATATTACCTATGGAACCTTTTCACAATAAGTGCGATAGTGACATTTCAATTCCTGACGCGAAAAGTTAAGATAATATTTATTGTGAGAGCGTTTTATAGCGGATCACGATTCAAGAGTTTCGCCTATACAATACACTAATAGTATTAGTTAATTAAATAAGATTGGAACTGAATACTTCTAATAAATACAATTATTTATAATGTTCTGTTTTTATTTTTATTTTAAATATCATCCTAATAAAACCCGAGGTACAAAAGTGACCGCTAAACCATTAGCATGATCGATCACACGATCACGTTTATCTAGGTACCTACCCACGTATGTATATATAGAATATTGGACATACCATTTTTGACAGGCTGTCTGTTTACATCATTGTAATACTTGTATGTAGGTACAATGGGGATGTATCATTTTTTGACAACTTAAGCTAATTCAAAAATCATTTCGAGGAATAGGTTTTCTTATTAATTTCCAGTTATCAGATTTTATGCTAATGTTTTTATTTCTAAGTTTGTTGTGACGAAGACACAGCGAAGACACTAGCTCGAAAATGTATTTCAGTAAATAAACAGAAAACCTCTGACATTTTTACTTTAAAGCAATTAATTCAAAACTGGCCAACTCCATTTTGACGAAGGATTAGCTAAGAACCGTTGTGATTAACGTAGCTTTCTATTGAATAAAACCGTATTCAAATTGCTCTTTCCGTTTGGAAGTTACGATGCTACAGCCACATACTTCCAAATTATAAGTAACACCTTCTGTTTTGCGTCGGGTCGGGAGTTAATAAATAAGATGTACATATTTATAAGTAGAGTGAATTCACTAAGTTACAAGGAACAAGGGTCATTTACGCAAAAACTGACTGTTACTGCACTTGCTTTTAAATCACCTTTTATTTTTATAGACGTAAGTTTTTCCACAGATCAGTAATCAGCAAAAACATTTCTCAATTCAACTATACTCCATTTGACAGTAAATATTTGAAGGGTACACGAAAAGAACAATGTCTAGTCACCTTAGCAACTTTTTGAGTTATCGCGATTTGAATTAAATTCGCAACATCGTTTTTTAAAGTGATACCTAAAAAAAAAGACAAGTTACATAAATATTTGCATCTGTGACTGAGTGGTCACTTGTAGTCTATTGAGTGCTCTACAATTCAAGCTTCATTTTATCTGTGCTATAATCTGTAACGGGATACGGCACCAATGTCACTTTATAATTTTTTTTATTATTATCAACTCTGTACTAAATATTATATAGTTTTTGATTTTTTTTTTCTACGCAGTTATCATTTCCTGTATCAAGATACTTATTTTACGTCAAGAGATAATGCAATCTGTATTCTGTACCTAATGGTATTGGCGTTTTATTGTAATCTAAATGTGATATGGAAAGCCCCCCCCTCCTAAATAATTTTATTACATAAGTATTGAAGATATTTTTTCGCTCGTAAACAATATATCGTACAAGTTCTGGCGCTAAGTCACAGTGTGGTCATCATAGTTTTAAAATTGTATTTGAGCTGGGAGATTCACAATAAGAAAACTCGAAACAAATTTAATTATCCATATTAAGCTTTAGTTTATAAAGCATGGCAAATAAGTTGTAATTAAAAGACGAATACCTACTTACCTACTGTGAAGTTTTTTAACTTATTTTAAAATGGAAGAAATTAACAGTGAAAAAACATCGTTCGAGACCGCTCTGGACAAAGCTGGTAAAGAAATATTAATTGTATTGATTCAAAATTTCGCAATTTCCACACATTATTATGATAAAAACGGAACTTAATCACGTCAAAATACATGTATATGTGTAAATATATGTATTTAAATACCTCGACGTTTCGGACGTGACGTTAATAATGAAATATTATATTGATTGTTTGAGTTAAGTGTTTTAGTCATTATGAAGTTTAAATAAAATTATAGGTATACCTATAAGTGGCCCGCTAACTTAGGCGACTAACACATTTTCCTTCGTCCAAGACGAATTCCCATAATTTGGGTCCGTTTCAGATACACTCCGAATGGCCATGAAGTCCATTCCGGTTTTAAATAAATTCACACGAGTAAGTGTACATAATATATAGCGCAACATGAAACATGGCGTTAGATAATCAATAACCCTTTCAGCTAAATATATTTCTAAAAGCAGAGGCTATGGGAGATTGTTTTAGGGTGCGTGTCGGGTTACCTCCTCGTGCGTCCAAGAGCTTCGGTTCGCTTCTGATCAATGATTTCCCGGCATCGGTCAATGATTTCCTGGCCAATTTATGGAAACATCACTGGCCGATGACTAATAACCTGACATGATTATAAGTTCAAGACGACCGAATAGCCTAGTGGCTAGAGACTGACTATGAAGCTTGAGGTCCCGGGTTCGAATCCCGGTCAGGGCAGATGTTTGTATGATGAATACGAATATTTGTTCTCGGGTCTTGGATGTTTAATATGTATATAAGTATATATTTATCTATGTAAGTATGTTTATCCGTTGTCTAGTACCCATAGTACAGGCTTTGCCTAGTTTGGGACTAGGTCAATTGGTGTCAATTTGTCCCATGTTATTTATTTCTTATTTATATTTATTTTATTATTTAGTTTGGCTTACCGCCGTCTTTTGTACAGTCAAGTGCAAAAATCAACTTAGGTACTCAAAAATATATCCCATAGCTCTTATGTCGTAGTATTAAGGTTGTGGTTTTGTTGTCGTGGTGGATTAATTCGATACCTATTTTTGCACTTAATTGACCGTACATTGGCACAATGCCCTAGAGGCCGCCATTAACGAAGGAAGAAGAAAAAGAGAGTCAGATAGGCTACACACATAATGTATTTATTATGTTGGATGGCAAAAATCTTTTAACAAAAAAGTAAACCCGCCTTCAAGAAAGCTTAGAAAAAAACATAAAATAATCCTCTAAAGCCATGAGTTTTAAGGCTTAGCACTAGCAGAAATATGATGTCGGTGCGGTGCGAGCGGAATTATTCTTTGAATGAAGCACCGACTTCATTATTTCTGCTAGTGGTAGGCCATAAAACTCATGGCTTGAGGATTATTTTATGTTTTTTTTTCTAAGGTATTTTTTGAAGGCGTTCTTACCTAGGTTTTTATTTCGCAATTTTATGTTGATTTAACAATTTCAGAATTATACTCCAACTCCTAAACGTTAAGGAGTTGTGCCTTCCATCATCAGCTCAGCAACATGACTGATGATGACTACCAGATGCAAATACTTGAATAGCTTTAGAAAATATAATGAAAAACATAATACGTTCTGTAAAATTCGAGGGTTGGCCTCGCTTTCCCTGGGATCCCATTATCGGATCATGACTTGGTGACAATGGCGTAAAAAAACACACAGTGGAACGTAGAACCTCCTCCTTTTTTGAAGTCGGTTAAAAACAGATTCAACAAGCTTCAGCTATACTTTACATAAAAGTAAAATTAGATAAACAGTAAGTGCTTAATCATAAAATTATTTCAGATCATTTAAGAATTTCATTGAGAGAATAGGTACTTACTAAATACGGTTTACTGACGTTTCGGCAAAAACAAATCGCAAACGAATTCGTTTCCCAAATGTGTCATACGGACAATTTTTTTTTTCTGAAATTTTGATCGTTTCAGGATCGTTTTTTTTTCTGAAATTGAATTGTAAGCGTTTCAGGATCGTTATAAAACTAATCTAAGTTAACCTATAGGGTTCTACAGGATAGTCCTGAAATAAATTGTGAAGTCGTAAAGCGAGTTTCAGAAAAAAAAATTGCCCATTATGAAACACGAATTCGTTTTTTTTTCGAATGAAAAGACCAGAATAATACACTTTTTAACAATTTATGCTCGTTTCAATTCTATTAACACTTCATTTATCTCTAATAACGTTAGGTATTTTATTGAAAATTTTGGGGGCCAACCCGATAACGCTTTTAGATAGCAATCTCGTTTTTGAAGAAGCGGAAGACAAGTATCGCGTACCTAGCCGTTTAAGTAGGTACTAGAGAAGTAATTAAATTCACCGGGGTTCGGTTTATAAAATCGGTTTGCTGATTAAGACCTTTAACTTCTCGGGAAAGCTTCCGTATTCAATACACATACTTATTCGCTATGTGCAATTAAGTGAGATACTTTCTTTACAATTTTGACAATGATACCGTCATAATTATAACAAGCTGTTCGTATTTTTTCACCGAATTTATTATCCCTGCATGCCATTACGTGTCATTGGAGCTATACAAATAGAACATACATTCATTAATTTCAAATTATTTCAATTATGTCAGTGATTACAAACAATAATCTTCGATTATTTCATTATTTTCCATTACATTTATAAAGTAATCATTAAAATCCTGCGCAATTGCTTTTATCTACACATATATCATAAGTCCTCTATAATGCGTTCAGAAACCGTAGAAAATGACCAGCATTGCAGCACAACGACGCCTTCGCCGCCAGCCCCCGCCAGCAGGTCCAGCAGTAAAGTAATAGTCATTACGATATCAAATTCGATGTCGTAATGACTTTTCGATATCGAATTCGATTTTTTGAATTTGACAACCAACGTAATTTACAATCATAGTGAAATAAAACGGATCACTCACGTATGTAAGTCGAGTTCAGTCCGACATGTATAATTAATCAGGCGATTTTTTTTTTACAAAAAAAAAAACAGTTTACGAAACGTCAGCTCGGTATGTTTGTCTATGATTAAAAAAAATAATCAAATTCGTGACAGGTATGGGTATGATATATGCCTTCGGCTTCTGAACCCATCTTAGAGTACTTATAATATGTGTGTAGATAAAGTAATGTATGCAACTCCACATAATTAGGCCTTAAAACACTCGTGTGATCCTATTATGAAACTCAGCTTCGCCTCGTTTCATAAAGACACACTCGTGTTTTAAGGACCCTCATTATGTAGCAGTTTTTATTTTAGTTATATTTAAGGCCTATTCCACAACCTTCAAATAACTTGTAGTATCGTAAGCATCTAACAAATAAATGTGATGTCACCTCTGTTAGTCCTACAAATAAACTGTCATATTGGTGGGTGGTGAAACAGGCGGGTGGTAGGACCTTGTGCGAGGTCCGCCCGGATCGCTACCACAATCTTACTCGCTAATCCTGCCGCTAAGCAGCAGTGCTGGCACTGTTGTGTTCCGATGTGGAGAAGAGGCATTTCATCTTAGCTCTCTAGGTTGGCAACGCATCTGCGAACCCTCCGGGGTTGCGGGTGTCTGTGGGCAGTGGTGATCAGTTACCATCAGGTAATCCACTTGCTCGTTTGCCTTCCTCGTCGTATAAAAAAAAATATTTTGTCAAATTAAAAACTTCACAGGGATGTTCACCACTTGCCCGATCGAGGCCCATCATATCTTGAAATGTTTTCTTGACACGCTGTATAATATTAACTTGTAAGCAGGACTAAACAGTTATGCTTCGCTTCCAGGGTATGGCCTCTACAGCTACCTCAACACGCTGCTGGCCGGGCTGGCCGTGGTAGCGATGGCGTGTCTGGTGTACGGAGCCACCTTCATCGTGCCAGCCAGCGCCTGCGAGCTGGAGACCACCGGCGCGCAGCAGGGGTTGCTGGTCGCGGCACCCGTTGTTGGTACGTTAAATTTGGACTCTCGAGCATGATAGAACCACCATTGTATAATTTACAAGCAAAGGAAGCAACACGAACAACTGTTAGTTTGAGTAGTAACTGCCGTTAGTATAAAATGCAACACTCGGTAACTAAATCTTAGTTTTTAGTATAACACTAGAGAGCGCCCGCGGCTCCGCCCGCGTGGAATAATATGCAGGTACGGTATACATTTACGTAAGCAATCTCCATAGCAATAGGAATGTGTCCTCTGGGTAAAAAAGCAATATTTCTAATTAGTCCGTCAGACAGATTATCGGAAAAAAATATTGGACACGTATTTTTTGCTTTGTGTTATTAATAAAAAAATACACAGATAAAATTTAAAATTTCCTTAGACTGCAATGCAGGATAATGAATGGCTTTCTTTATCCCTGAACAGCAACACTGGCATAGATAATCGATCACTCGCTTTTGGCTCGAAATTCGAACTTGCGATTTTATTTTGCTTAATATACAAAACTTACATGCCCAATATCATAATTTTCTCAAGTAAATAATTGTTGTTTGGGAGAAACGTGTCAAAATGGTGTTGTAGAGCGCCATCTCGCTCTGTCTCGTTTCTTTTATCCCGTTCTGGTTTTTCGACTTTATATATTAGATTTCGGGATTTACATAATCAAGACAAAATGATTTTTTAAATCATACGTTCCGTTCGACGCCAGTACTGCCGCCGCGTCGTGGTCACGAGTAGAGTAGAAGTGGCTGGTTGTTTTTCGAACTACCCACATTAAAAACAAAACGATGTATATTAACCTTTTCGACGCCAACGACTCATATATCAGCACCGCAGGTTCAACCCCAAACAACTGATGATATAGGTATTGGTCATAAGAAAGATAGCATTTGGTTTCTTGCAAGACAGCGGTTTGGCGTATGAATGAGTGCTTTGACATTTGTCTTAGCGTCGAAACGGTTAGAAAACCGGTGAAGTGCGAGTCGGATTTACGCAGCGAGGGCTCTTAAAAAATTGCATGTCTGTAATTAATTCCACTGTAAGATAAATAAGCCCCAAACTGCGTTCATTTGCTTAAAAGCAGGGATCTGCAGTGCATTATAACTTTGAATTATAATTGTGAACTATTTGGACACTCGTCATCGGATTAAATTGTTAGTTAGTACGACTGTGACAGCTAGCTGTTTCTGATAAAATTGTCAGCCCATACAAAATTAACGCGATTGTAATTCCGAGCGAGTTAGACAATAAGGCTGCAGCTAATACTGGATAACTTAAAAAACTCGGGGAAAAGTGGAAAAAATGTTCGAGACTCGACTTCCGTGATAGACGACCTATTTACACACCTAACTCCACTATAACTCGCACTTGGCCGTTTTTGTTTCTAGGTTTAATCATCGGAGGCCCACTGTGGGGTTACCTAGGAGACACCAGAGGTCGGCGCAGCATGCTACTCGTGTCACTCCTCGCCTCTGCCGTGATCAACGCCATCGGCGCTTTGTCAGTCAACTGGATCATGCTTTTGATTCTTCAGTTTAATTCTGCACTTGTGTAAGTAATTGCTGCATGGGCTGGGCGTTAATCAGTCAGTCAGTTCAGGAATTCTCCTTTCATATGATGTAAGTATAGATACTTACAAGAAACTATTTTAACCTGGAAAGTGGCAGAATCAAGTCAAGCCAAACCGTATAGCTTTATAAGCTTTTGATTATTTAACTTGCACTGTTAGTTGATGTATACGTAAGTAAGTGTAACTTCAAATATTTGCAAATCATTTTCAACCGCTGATGCAAAAAGAGGGGTGTTACTTATAATAAGTTTGACTTGAAAACGTTGAGAATGAATGAATGAATGAGAATTACTGATCGAAGATCGGGGGTTAAAATAGTACTTTTTGATATAAGTGCGGAAAGTATGTCACTATGCACGAGTCCCGAGGTGTCTAGGCCCGAGCCGCAAGGCGAGGGTCGAGTCTCGCGACGAGTGAAAATGACACTTCCGCAAGTGTACCAAACAACGTTTTGTACCAAAAGCACTAGTACGAAAAACACAACTTTCCGCATGAAACGTAGCTACAAAATGTACCACTTTTTGAGCAATGTTTATTAAAAATGTTTTTCTTTTAACAGAAATCTTATTGTATTGCAGGGCGTCTGCAGCATACCCACTTGCTAATACGCTGCTGAGCGAGAGCGTGCCGATGGCAAAGCGCAACGTGTCTGTGCTCTTGGTGTCCTGCCTCTTAATGCTGGGACAGTCAGTCATGGCAGGTAAGAGAACCGCGCACCGAGGGTTCCGAACCAGCATGAAATAGTATTTGTGCTACTTGAAAGTAATGTAATTTTTGATGATTCTTTAATAACTTTGCTATTTAGAGACATCGTTTTTTTCTATTCTTTGTCTATTTACACGTAATCTCTCAGTCAGATTCAAGAAGGCATTAGAAAAGTTTCGCGATGCAGAGGCATATATTAAAAGTTATTTCGACAGCTCTTTTAAAAACACTTTTAGGTTCTTAAGAAGTTTTTTGATTAAGCTAATATTTACGGAAATAATCGCTCCGAAAGTTGCATAAATTATGTCCCCCCCCCCCTTATCTTCTAAACCGTAGGTCTTCAACATGATCGGATTTACCATTTTTGAGTTATCGCCAAAAACTGCGGTTCTCGACAAAAGGACGTACCTAAGTGCCATGAAGATACACCCTTTTCATCGGTACTGCATTTTTTCATAGTAACGGTTACGGAACCCTACACTAGGCATGACCCGACATGCTCTTACTCGTTTTTTTTTTAATTTCCAGGGCTAGCCATCCCAATCAATCCCCTAACCTTCTCCTACCACGTGCCCTTCCTGGACATTTACTGGAACTCCTGGCGTCTCCTGGTGGTGTCGTATTCTTTGCCGAGCCTCATCTGCTTCTTTTGCTACATCTTCACACAAGAGAGCCCCAAGTTTGCTCTGGTGAAGGGAGATGAGAAGAAAGCCTTGGAGATTTTGAAGACTATTCACAGGATTAATTATGGAAAAGGAGCTGATATAGATGTGAGTATTATTAATTTTTAGGGTTGTAACTAGGCCTAATGCTGGTCATGACTTATTCTTCTCTTTTCTCTTTCTTTTTAGATACAATTCCTGGTCCCAGAAATGTCGCAACAGGCGCTTGGTCTGTCAAAGAAGGATCAGATAGTGCCGCTGTTCAAGGCGCCACTACTCAAGAACACCATCATAATGAGCGTTCTCTTCATGTTCCAACTGTTGAGTATCGTCAATGTCAATGAAACCAATTTAAAATGAATTTTACTTTCAATTATCAATTGTATAACAAAGTAACAAACCGTCCGTCTGTCTATCTGACTGTCGATTCCAAGTAAATCAAGGTCCTCCCATTGAATCCTTAGTTTTCACCCTAAGATTCAGTTTGTTTTTGTTTCAATTATATATTTCTAAAGTGGTCCCCATTCGTTGTGAAGGTCTCCACTATCTAATTTAAAGTCTGTTTTAATTACTATTTTCTTAATTTACAATTTCTAGTGCCGGGTCATTCCAAGCCTGGCTGCCTACGATCTCCAACCGGGTCATCCGGATGTACGAGACCGGGGAAGTCGACGACTTGACACTCTGCGGCATCATCAACGCCGACATTGACATGGATATTGATGTAAGTTGTCATACATGTAGATAAGCTGTTTATTTATGAGTCTGTGTAGAACAGCTTTAAAAAAACTGCATACAACGGTCCATCCGTTTTAGAGCGTTGATGACGGATGAACGGGTTTGGACGCGGTTTTTTTAATCGAAAGCAAGTTTAATCAAAACGGTTCTTAGCTAAGTTTCATAAAAATCGGTTGAGCCGTTTTTGACATATTGAGCTTTGAAATGAAAATGTCGGGGGTTTTTCAAGTTTTTCAAGTTGGCTAGTTTATATTTTGTAAGGTACAGCTTAGACCGCACGCGGGTTAATTATTACTATGGTCTTTTGGCTGCCACGATACACGACTAGTCTATCTATAGTGCGAAGTCATTGGCACCTAGGTATGCCTATCTTTTTACGTGTAATTGTACTTTTATGGTTAATAAATTTTATTTTAGTAATGAAGATAACTCTTGGCCGACTGGAATTTTGCACAGAGGTTCCCTTTATGATTATGACGTAGGCAAGGGATAAGATCCTAATTTCGAAATTCCTACTTGACAGGGAGTTCTCACGACTCAGGATCGAAGCCGCGAGCGAAAGCTAGTAATTAAATATTACTGGCCTCGTTTGCTTTGCCTAGTTTGGGACTAGGTCAATTGGGGTCAATTTGTCCCATGATATTTATTTATTTATTTATTATTTTATTTATGTTTCAGCCGGACGCTACGCCTTGCGCCCTCGTTGTCACTTCCCTAATTTTTGTGGTCGGAGTAGGAGTGGCACAGGCACTATTCAACATGTTTCTCACTCTAGTAAGTAGTTTATACTACTGTTCTATACTTACAGTTTTTTAAAGCAAGCAAGCAAGTGGGTCACCTGATGGTAAGTGATCACCACTGCCCATAGACACCCTCAACCCCGGAGGGTTCGCAGATGCGTTGCCAACCTAGAGAGCTAAGATGAAATGCCTCTTGTGCCCGTAATTACGCCGGCTGTCTTACTCCCCACACACCGGAACACAACAGTGCAAGCACTGCTGAGTGCTCCTTAGCGGCGTAGTTTCGTTATGTCCGTCCATTTTACGAGGGGCGGCTGATAAGTAATCTCCTTGGTCAGAAATATATACAAAAATAATGCTGGCTGGTACGGATTTATATTCGTTTGTTATTCTATTTTCAAAATGTATTACATTCATTTGTTTATTGCATCACGTTTATTCGTCTCCTACAATTGTTTCAAACATGTCGGTAGAAAAAGTGAAAATGGATAAAATCGAGCAGCGTGCGGTGATTAAGTTTTTGACTAAAGAAGGGAATACGCCTTCGGAGATCAGACAGCGTATGTTACGTGTGTTTGGCAGTTCGTGTTCTTCCGAATTTGTTATAAAGTTTTGGTCAAAGCAGTTTAAGTTAGGTCATGAGAGCCTGTAAGATGATCCTCGTAGCGGAAGACCAGTTTCGGCCGTCACCGATGAAAATGTAGCCAGGGTGAAAAAAATTATATTAGAGGACCGACGAGTGAAGCAGTGGGAGATAGCTAGAGATGTGGGCGTCAGTAAAGAGCGAGTCAATGAAATAATTCATGAGCATTTGAACATGTCCAAGGTTAGTGCACGTTGGGTCCCCAGAATGTTGACTGCATTTGACATGGAGAGGCGCGTCAAATGTTGCGAAGAGTTTTTGGACATGAGTCGAGGGAAAGAGGAAGAAATAATTTCTAGAATTGTAATATGTGATGAGACTTGGATTCGACAATGGGACCCGGAAAGTAAGCAAGAGTCGTTACAGTGGAAATTTAAGGATGAGAAGCCGCCTCGGAAATTCAAGGTCTGTCCATCGGCAGGTAAACTTATGGCTACAATCTTTTGGGACACAGAAGGGATTTTGCTTTTAGATTATTTACCCAAGAAAACTACAATGAATGCTGATTATTACTCAAACTTACTATATCAACTAAGAGAGACAACAAAAGAAAAACGGCGATGTAAACTAAGCAAAGGAATTCTGATTTTGCACGATAACGCACCAGTGCATACCGCCCGCACAACGAAGCTAGCAATTAAAGACAATGGCTTCGAAACCATTGACCACCCCCCTTATAGTCCAGATTTAGCCCCCTGTGACTATTTTCTGTTTAGACTTCTCAAGAAAAACTTCAGGGGACGAAGGTTTTATGACCGATGACGAAATGAAGGCTGCGGTTACTGACTTTTTTGAAAACAAACCGAAAGATATATTTTTTAATGGTTTTAATTCAATATTTGAAAAACTTAATAAGTGCATTTTACTAGCAGGGGACTATATAGAAAAAAATAAAAAAATAGCCGCGACAGTCTTTTGTTTCATTGTTAGGTAGATTACTTTTCAGCCGCCCCTCGTACTTAAAATCTACAAGTATATTGATGAAATTCGGAGTAAGCAGATCTCTTGCAGCAACCGCTAAACACAAATATATTTCTATAAGCAGTAGTAATGTTTCGATCAATTCCTATTCATCGTAAGAATAATTAACTTCCCCTACATTTTAGGTGGTTGTGAACCGCGCTGGTCGCCGCAACACCGTCATGGTGATAGTCCCAGTGCTGGGGCTGTGCGGGATCCTGGTCAACCTGCTGACCAACACCATCGGGACGCTGATCCTCTTTGGGGTCTTCCTGCTGGGCTATCTAGTTATGGGCTTGTACACGGCCATGGCTGTTGCGGTGTTCCCAACACGTGTTAGGTAAGGCTTCCATTTCCCGTTTTCGCTCTACCATATTTTTGATATTACTCTGATCATATTTGTTCTGGGTCTGTTGATTGTGTGCGTGTTTTTGGTATTTGATCCTCACCAGGTCGTCGCTCCATTTATATCTTATTTACATGTAATTTTACTATCCAAAGAAATCAAACCACGGTCGCTATAAATCAAGATATCAGATCCTGATCCAATGATTTCAGGGCAATGGCGGTAGCCATAACCACGACGGCTGGCAGCATCACGAGCTTCGCCGGCATCCAGGTCGTCAACCTCATGCTGAACAGCAACAACTGTGAATTGGCATTCTACTTGTTCGGCGCTATTTTTGCTTGTGAGTTAAACCCTCATTTTTATCACGTTCAGTCTATTTCAAGGTCAGAGTTTTTCTCAAAACTAAGTATTGTCTGAATCTAAATGAGTTGGCAATTAATTGTAATACTTGCGTACTTTTTATGACGTACGAGTAAGTAGGCATAGCCCAGTGCTTAGGGTAGCTAACTATGAAGCTTGAATTCGGGTTCGATCTCCTGTCAGGGCAGATATGTGTATGATGAAACTAATGTTCGTTCTCGACTTTTATACTTAGGACTTTTAGTCGGAGCTGCAGCTGTTCTTATTGCACTGATTCTGGTCTCGCCTACGTCAGCGCGACAGAAATATTGATTTAGGATTCATAAATCTCAAAGAGGGATCAGTTGGTTACCTCTTAAAAATGCCAAACGTGACGCCATCTACAAATCAACAATTTGAAGTAAAATATCGTTGCTATAAAGTTGTTTTTGTTTGCTCCCAGCGTCAGCAATAGTGGCTGCATTTCTGCCTGACGACCGGCTGCTGCAAAAAACTCCGCCCAAGGAACAGGAATCTCCTAATGTATTGTCAAGAATGTAAAGTCTTCTGCTTAAGTATATTTGTTTCGTATACTTTTTAGTTGAGGATCTACGTAATTTAAAGCGCCTAGACTAATCGACGACAAGAAAAGGTATCAAATAAGTTTGCGTTAGTGTTAAATAGGTAGGTAGGTACTATGAGAATAGTTTGTTGTATTGTATCATGCGATCATGCTACTTCTATCCTCTTTTTGTTACGTCTGTGAAAAATACATATATCACACTTGTACATAACAATAGTCATAATCATAACACGCAAGCTAAATTGGCTATTATACCCTAAATAAAACCCTTGGACTTTTTTACTTCTCATAACGCCCGAGGGATGTAATGGCACGCAGCACTGCGCATGAATGTGTGATAAAAAATATTTATTGTACCTATCTATGTTTCACGCGGTACAGGAGTTACGAACTCAGAAAGCCCTCAGAGGGTCGAGCACGACTATTCGAATCCTGCGTAATGTTACGGTTATCGTATCGAGATCGACAAACCTCATACTAAATTTTAGTTCCAAATACGCTCACGGGCGGGCGCTGTTCTAAACGTCATACAAACTCGATAACGTTTACTATTCGATTTTACGTTACGCAGGATTCGAAAAGTCGTGCTCGACCCTCTGTCTTCGACTTCACTCTTCTACAAGAGGCTCGTTAATAATCCCTCACTTGACGCCCTTGCACGATGTAATAATGGTAATGATTACGCAACCCCCGAAGAGATCTTAGATTAGGTCACAATGGCGTAAATAATGTACGATTATTTACTAATATTAATTTATAAATAAAGTATAATTAAAAATTTTGAATAAATCGTTATTATTACCTAATATATACCTGAAACCTTTAACATAAAACTGCCTTGACCTTGACACTCAATCAAGTGAAATCAAATAAATTCGATCACTGACGTTAATACAGTTTATCTATACACATATCATAAGTCCTCTATAATGCGTTCAGAAACCGTAGAAAATAACCAGCCCCCCCGACTACGAAGTGCAAAATTCGAACTTCGTATCGTGCCGTCCCTCTCAAGCTAATATTATTTAACACGAGAGTGAGCGGGACGATACGATACGAACTTCGATTTTCGAATTTCGTAGTATGGGGGCAGCATTTCGACGGCCACTATCTATCGCCACTAGATATAGAATAAAAGCAATTTACAATGACATTAAGTCTAAGCTTAAACTAAATAAACTACAACTTAAAACTAAATTAAATCTAAATAAGGCCCCCGTGGCATAGTGCCCAAAAGGCTGGCAGCGTTGCCTCGCTGAATAGCGATGCTGATTCTTTGAGAGGGAAAACTGCCAGCCCTTTGGTCACAAGTTGCATCAACTAAGCGCTTTTGTAACTCAGAAATAAGCTTGTAAGCGCTGGGACCCCATGGACCCAAAGTTTCAAATCCGACAGGAACAAAATTATAATTCGGACCGAGAGATTGATACTTAGATTTTTTTCTATTTTCGGCCGTTTCTGCCGCCGCACCAGCTTTTTGTGTGGTTCCCTGGAGATGTGAGGGTGCTACTGTATCGACACAGGTCGCATTCCAAACCAGAACCCTACCCATTCTCCAGAGAATCAGAGACATACCGTCCGGCCTTTTGCCATCGTCGCGGGCAATGCCGCTTGGCTTCAAAATGGCCGGCACGTTTGCAGAGGCAAGAGCTCGGCGGATTATGTCATTGAGCGCGGCATGACGGGAGAAACGGCCGGCGCTCTTTTGACAGGAAAGACCATGGTGTCCCGTTTCGTCCACATTGGTGCCACAGAGGCAACGGTGTGGTGAACACAGCGCAACACCCAGTCTTAGCCCGACTGCAATTCTCAGTGTTTCAGGCTCAAGAAAGGTTCCGGTGTTAACGGAAGGATAAGCATGAAGCCAGTCACCGGATTCCTTTCTTGCCACAGCCAAAAGCCTTGCGCGGTTTGGGCCTGAACTGGAACTGAGAATATTAGAATAAGTTAATTTGGATAGTGTGTCATCCCAGCTCCGTTGGAAATTTGGATAAGCGGGAGGATTTTCACCCAGACAAGCCATAAGCCAAGCATATCGAATTCGATCTCGTTATGAGTTTTAAATTTGAGTGAAAAAACATTCGATACGAAGCGTGCTCGGTATGTTTTCCTTTAATAAATAAAAAAACAGTCAAATTGACAACATTTCATATTTTTCACACCTGGAAATTAATATAGGTATCGAAAGGGCTTTGCCTCCTGAGCACAACACTATATTTATAAAAATGTTATATTACTTATTTTTTTAAATACAAGAGAATAAAATAAAATTACCAATTCTACCAAAACGGCGCAAGAATGGGTGTAATACTTTTGCCTTTTTCACGAAAAAAAAAGTAACAATCACACATAGGTTTGACGATGTCAGATAAATTTAACATCTTGGTTTTGTTTTTTTGATCGTGACAAGACATAGGCAATTGATCCATCCTAGCGCTAATGTATGCAACTCTACATAATTAGGCCTTAAAACACTCATTATGCAACAGTTGCATAAACTACTATTACGTCCAGTTTACTTTATTTTTCAACAAATAAAAATAACGATGTTTTGACTCGAAGTTTTGTGCGTTCGTTCCGCTGCCGCCAAGCCGTGCGCTCTCAGAGGAATGACTACGATTAGTTCAAAACGCGTCCGGCTGAACTCAACTTATATGTGAGTGATCCGTTTATTTTACTATAACCTGAAACCGGTTTTATTTATTTCATATATACATTATGTACTTACTTTGATATTTCAATTCATGACGAGGAAAGTTAAGACAATATTTATTGTGAGAGCGTTCTATGGTGGATCACGATTCAGCTCCACTTTTCGAATCCTGCGTAACGTTACAGTTATCGCATCGAGATCGAGAAACCTCATACTAAATTTTAGTTCCAAATACGCTCACGGGCGGGCGCTGTTCCAAACGTCATACAAACTCGACAACGTTTTCTATTCGATTTTACGTGACGCAGGATTCGAAAAGTCGTGCTCGACCCTCTGAACAAACGCCCGAGGGAGGCAACAGGTGACCCTCGCGCAGGCAGCTTTCTCGCTCAAAGATTTGCCATAGCAATTAGCGTGAATGCTACCTGCGTAATGGACACCCTGCCCAAGGGTCCGAATTAAGATTTTAATTTTCAGTTTTATTCTTGTTATTTTTAAGTTACTTTTAGTTATTTCTTATTTTATTATTATAAATCATATAGATGTAGTTATTCTCTATATTTTGTTATTTAAATACTTAAATAAATTAATTAATAACTAAAAAAGACTTGCAGTAAATACTTGCTTCTAATAAATATTATAACTTAATGTTGTATACTATTCTGTTTTTAATTTATATCGTCCAATAACCCAGCCCAAGGTGCAAATTATCGCTAAACATATATCTACATTATTTATTCATATAATAAATATTGGACATACTTACTATTTCTGTCAGTCTGTCTGTTTTCAGCATGGTAATATTACTAACTAAATACAACCCGAAACAGAAAACCGCCGACGTTTTTACTTTAAAATTCAATAACACACAAATGGCTAACACGATTTTGATGAAAGTTAGCTAAGAACCGTTGCGATTAAAGTATCTAGCTTTCTATTGAAGATCCCCGCGTTCGAAACGCTCTATCCGTTTAGTAGCTACGATTACACAGATACACATATGCATGCACTTACAATTTATAACCGACCGAAGCGCCTAGCCGACCAAATAGCCTAAGCTAGAGACCTCTGACTATGAAGCTAGAGGCCCCGGGTTCGATCCCCAGTCGAGGCATATGTATTTGTATGATAAGTACAAGTAGGTATGTAAGTATATATTTATCCTTTGTCTAGTACCTAAGTAGTAGTAGTGGCTTTTTGGGGTGAACTCCAATAGAGAGATCTGTCTCCAGGCAGATGTTTTGCCTGGGGACCGAAGTCCAGAGGAAGAGAGTTGGAAGTTGTATTTATGCAACCGATTTGAGAAACTTCGTTAGCGCGATGTAGAACAGTGATGACGTCATCGGCGTGTGGCGCTCGGGTCGCTACAGCTTTGCCTAGTTTGGGACTAAGCCAATTGGTGTCAATTGTCCCGTGATATTATAACATTTCCTGTCTTGCGTTGGAAGTTAGTAAAATTAAATAAGATGTAAAGCAGAGTGAATTAACTAAGTTAAAAGGAACAAAAGTATTTTACGCAGAAACCGTCTTTAACTACACTTGCTCTTATCAAGTTTTACTCAACTTTTATGGCTGTTAATACAGTCAATTCATACGTTTATTTTTATCTGTGCTGTAACAGGGCCAATGTCACCAACTCAATTTTCTTTTATTATGAACTCTGTACCAACTATTATAAAGTTTTTAACATTTTTTCCCGCAATTGATCATTTACCATATCAAGCGGCATAATTTATGGCAAGAGATTATGCCATAATTTCTAAATGTGATATGAAAAACCCCAAAAATTGTTTTATTGCTCTTGAAGATAATTTTTTGCTTGTAATCAAGTAGGTACCCCGCACACGTTTTGGCGCTAGTCACAGTGTGGTCACCATAGTTTTAAAATTGTATTTGAGCTCTGAGATTCAAAATAAGTAAACACAAAAGAAGTTAATTCAAATAACTTTGGTATAATTTTTAACTTCAGTTCATAAACCATGGCAAATTAGTTGTACTTAAGTACCTAATAAAAACGACGAATACCTGCTTAGAAATTTTGTAACTTATTTTAAAATGGAAGATATTAATAGTGAAAAACTATCGTTCGAGGCCGCTCTGGACAAAGCTGGTAAGGAAATATTGATTGTACACATTTATTTTAACTTAACTTTTTCCTGAATAATCATTTTATTGACACGTCGAGTGTTGTACGTACGGGAAGTATTTTCTCGTATTCGACTTTCGTCGGGTGCGGCGTACAAAATCGCGTCTTTTTCCTCAGTTCAGGAGGATTTTGGCCAAGTTCTAATTAGGGTACAAAAGAGACAAATGTATTACTGAGAAGGTCTCGTTAGTTCAAATAAGTGAGGTAAAAAAAAATTCGGCAAAATAGTTCCCGTAATGCAACCTGCGTGATAACATTTCTTTCTGATACGATACGGGATTAATTTTTGAATGAAGATTACTTAAATTTTGTGTATTTTAGTTGCGTTTCTTTAGGCGGTAATTACCGACTTTTGGTATCAACAAAAAATACTGTCCTTTTCTTATCTTTTTTACATTGCAGTACGTTACGAAAATTTGTTTTCCCGTAAACACAACCTTTCGTAGAAAATTTACTATAATATTGTAATATCAATCACTCAGAACTTGGGGCTACGCCAGCTTCGTAAACTAGCAAATTTTATATGTGAACTTTCTTTAAAAAAAAATTAGCTTCTAGAATAAATTTTGATGTGATGCACCCAGTGAAACTTAATCGGTTACGACAAATGCTTCCCGTGACGCAACGGAGATAAATAATTCGTTAAAATAATTATATACATATAACACATGCTAGTAAACAAATTTCCCTTCGGCGAAATGGCGTGACTGTTCTCAAAGTTCATTCCGATAAAAAAAAACACAGGAGTAATGGAATGCAACAAGAAAAATGGCGTCAGATAAGGAGCCGTAAATATGATTCAAGAAGTGTAAGTAGATAAAAAGCTCTTGTGAAATTTAAAAAAACAGCTCAACTGGCAGCTGTAGAGGCAATGGGACAATGTTTTAGGGTGCGGGTCGGGTTACCTCCTCGTGTGCCCAAGAGCTTCGGTTCCCTTCTGGATCCGTCCGGGGGAAGAGCAGTGCTCGGGCCGATGCACCCTGGGCATCGGTCAATGATTTCTTGGCCAATTTATGGAAACAACATTGGCCGATGACAAACAAGTCTAATAACCCAACATGGGATCCAGTTCATTCAGTTAGGCTTATCCGACACTTCTTTTTACCGTCAATTGTTTTTTGTACTATGGTTGGCACATGGCCTTAACTTAGGAGGAAGAAGAGATTGTTTTTGTTTTGAGAATTTGTTTTTGTCAAATTAAAAACTTCATAGGACGTTCACCTACTTGCCCGTTCAACTTTCTCGACACGCTGTATAATTATTACGACTTAAGTAGGATTAAAAAGTTACTAAGCCGTCGGCTTCGCTCTCAGGGTTCGGCCTCTACAGCTACCTCAACACGCTGCTAGCCGGGCTGGCCGTCGTAGCAATGTCGTGCCTGGTGTTCGGAGGCACCTTCATCGTGCCAGCCAGCGCCTGCGAGCTGGAGACCACCGGCCCGCAGCAGGGGTTGCTGGTAGCTTCACCCGTTGTTGGTAGGTTAAGGTTAAGCTTGATACGAACACTCAAGTCAGAAAAAGGTTTTTTTTAATTACGTCGACCTTGATAATAGTTCTATGGCGTCGACGTTCAAACGGCAGTACTGCCGCCGTGAAACGAAATAAAATGAAATGAAATGGAATGATCGCGAGTCAAAAATCCGCCAGGTTAGCTAATGTCGAGTGAGATCATTCTGTTATTATCCACTAATGAGAGACAAGGTAGGTGATACTGGCCTATGATTGGTGGAAATTGACAGATAACCCTCACTCGACAAGCGATCATTGAATTGAAGTAAAGTAGACGTAATTAAACAAAAAGATACGTCGTGATTAAATCCCAAAATGCTATTTATTACTTAACAAAAAGCGGGAAATATTTTCGAGACTCTATTTCCGTGACAGACGACCTATTTACATACCTAACTCCAATGCAACTCGCACTTGGGCATTTTTTTGTAGGTTTAATCCTCGGGGCCGCACTGTGGGGTTACCTAGGAGACACCAGAGGTCGGCGCAGCATGTTGCTCGTGTCACTCCTCGCCTCTGCCGTGATCAACGCTATCAGCGCTCTGTCAGTCAACTGGATCATGCTTTTAATTCTTCAGTTTATTTCTTCACTTGTGTAAGTAATTGCTGCATATTATGTATGTATGTATGTATGCATATCTCTTTATTGCACATAAAACAAAAAAATATATATAACAGAACAAAAGCAAATGTACAAAGGCGAACAATTTCTTATGAAGTTAGTTTAGTTTTAATTACAATATCTGTTATTATTATAATTATAGATTTTAATTTAATAAAATTCAATAATTATCAATTTATAGTTTGATTTTTATTTATTATAATACCTATATCTTTATGTATTTTGGTAGATTGGGCTTGGCGTTGATCAGTTAGTCAGTCAGTCAGTCATGACCTTTCTTTTTAACTCCCGACGCAAAAAGAGGGGTGTTATTTGACCTGTGTATCTGTGTATTTGTGTGTGACCTTGTAACTCCTACACGTATGTACGGATTTGCTCGCGACTTTTTTTAATTGTAAGCCAGTTTAATCGAGATGGTTCTTAGCTAAGTTTCATAAAAATCGTTTCCGCTGCTTTTGAGATTATAGGTAAATTTTGAAATGAAAATGTTGGGCGGTTTTGTCAAATTTAGATCCTAAATGTGAGAGCCCGTTGATAACATGGAAAGTGAAATTTTTGTATGTAAAAAGTGACAAAAAAATTAGCCCTACAAATACAAAAATACGGCACCCGACTGCAAAAAGTTAACATAAGGACCATTGCCAAAAATTTTATTTCTCACTTTTTATAAGTTTTTTTTAAGTCGGGTTTTTTTTAGCAGAAATCTTATTGTATTGCAGTGCGTCTGCAGCATACACACTTTCTAATACGCTACTGAGCGAGAGCGTGCCGATGGCGAAGCGCAACGTGTCTGTGCTCTTGGTGTCCTGCCTGTTAATGCTGGCACAGTCAGTCATGGCAGGTAAGGTTCTCTTCCAACGCTAATTGATGATTTTTCAATTGATAAAAGCGCCATCCTCTCAGTCAAATTCAAGAATTTTTCCTGAGCATATGTCATGGCAAGGTACCGAGTTCAATTCCCGGGGCATCTATTCTAGTTTTCTTTATGTCCTTGTTAGTAAGTATTTAGACATTTCTGACGGGAAAAGCATAAAAAATACCTACAGAAAGATTCATCAGATGCTATACTTTTTGACCAAGACGTGGAGTTTGTTTCTTTATGTGGTTCGTTAATTAACACAGGATTTATTTTAATTTCCAGCTCTAGCCATTCCAATCAACCCTCTAACTTTCTCCTACCATGTACCCGGCCTGAACATTTACTGGAACTCCTGGCGTCTACTGGTGATGACATATTCTTTGCCGAGCCTCATCTGCTTCTTTGGCTACATCTTCACGCAAGAGAGTCCCAAGTTTGCTCTGGTGAAGGGAGATGAGAAGAGAGCCTTAGAGATTTTGAAGACTATTCACAGGGTCAATTACGGAAAAGGAGCTGTTCTGGATGTAAGTAATTCGTAGTTATAAATTGAATAACTATAGCAGTCAGCTTTTTTATTTATAGATTTAGTTTATATATAGTTTTAGTTTATTGTATTTTTAGTTTTAGTACTAGTATTGTATTATTAATATACCTTTATACCCTTAAATGATTAAAATACAATACAATACAAAAAAAAAAAAAGGTCAAGTGACTGATTGACGCTATCTATGGTAGTTCCAAACGTCCATGTTTTATACCTACTTCGGAATTAGGTTTCCATGTAATTAAAAAAAATCAAAATTTTATTCAGCAAATAGGCAGTTGAATGCTCTTTTACATGTCTTTTTTTTGAGTCTACCAGCTGATAATACAATACACACAATAACACCTGCTTAAAAAGACTACAGTTTTTTTAGCGTATTTACTAAAAATTTGCAAAACAGTTTGAAAGACATTTATCATTAAAAATCCTGATGTGCAAACAAATAATTAAAATTATTTATGAATTATACTCGTAGCATTACTTGTCTTGACAAAAACATGTTCAGAAAAAAATGCCTTTTATCTTTTCGACTTTTCAACAACTCTCTATTTTTTTTAGGTACAATTCCTGGTCCCAGAAATTTCCCAACAGGCACTTGGTCTGTCAAGGAAGGATCAGATAGTGCCGCTGTTCAAGGCGCCACTCCTCAAGAATACCATCATAATGAGCGTTCTCTTCATGTTCCAACTGTTGAGTATTAATGTCAATATCATTGAAACCATTTCAACTGGACTTCACTCCAAAATTTGTAAGGTTTCGTACCTCAAAAGGATAAACGGAACCCATATAGGATCACTGTCTCGTCCATCTGTCTGTCTATCTGTCTGTCGATTTCAAGTTTGTAAATCAAAATACCTATAGGGTGAAAACCAAGCATTCAGTGGGACATTGAATGTTTGGTTTTCCCCCTTGGATTCAGTTTGTTTTATGCTTGAATGAGATATTTCTAAAGTGGTCAGTGTTCATCTTGAAGGTCTCCAGTCTCCAATTGAAAGTCTGTTTTAATGGCTAGACTATTTTCTTAATGGGACATTTACTATCTCTAGAGTCGGGCCATTCCAAGCCTGGCTGCCTACGATCACCAACCGGGTCATCCGGATGTACGAGACCGGGGAAGTCGACGACTTGACACTCTGCGGCATCATCAACGCCGACATTGACATGAATATTGATGTAAGTTGTTATAAATGTAGGCTGTTTATAAGCGTCTGTAGATCAGCTTTCAAACCGCATTCATTAGTATCTGAACAAGAACGATTCGACTGTGTCAAAAACTACAACCATACAGTTCCTAAAGAAAACCAGGCAAAGATTTGAAATACACAAAATAATGTTAAACCCAAAACGGAAGCGCTGCTGCTTAGCGGTAGGATTAGCGAATAAGATGGTGGTAGGTAGCGATCCGGACGGACCTCGCACAAGGTCCTACCACCCGCAAGTACTTATCTAATAACAGAATACCGTAGTTAAAATTTATGTTTCAGCCGGACGCCACGCCTTGTGCCCTCGTTACCACTTCCCTTCTATTTGCTATTGGAGTAGGCGTGACACAGGCAATATTCAATGCGTTTCTCACTCTAGTAAGTTGTTTTATCCATTTTATTTATATTTCGTTGTGCGGACAATAAATTACATTTCGGACTAACGCGAAAGAAAATGACAGCTACTCGTGCTATCGCAGGTTAATGCAATGCTTAGTGATCAATCCATACTTTTGCTGGCGCTTGGCAAACGTGTGAATCTAGCATAATGGAATGCAGTGAAATTGGTTACATTCCTTTTCCGTCATGTAATGTTTCGATCTGTGGCTTCGGTCAATAGGTGTTCGTGTTAAAAATTATTAACTTCCCCTACATTTTAGGTGGTTGTGAACCGCGCTGGTCGCCGCAACACCGTGATGGTGATAGTCCCAGTGCTGGGACTGTGCGGGGTCCTGGTCAACCTGCTGACCAACACCATCGGGACGCTGATCCTCTTCGGGGTCTTCCTGCTGGGCTATATAACTATGGGCTTGTACACGGCCATGTCTGTTGCGGTGTTCCCAACACATCTTAGGTGAGGCTTCCATTTTCTCGACAGACGATGTTAGCGAGCGGTTTTCGATTTGCCAAATATTTGATAGGTTCATCATCATCATTGAGAGGCTGCAAAATGAGAGGGCTTGGGCTATAGTTCCCACACGGACCCAGTGCTAATTGGGAAATTTACATATACCATACCAGTACACACCTCCTTTATGGATGTGAAACGTGGTTAGGGAAGAACGACGTTGCCAACCGGCTCCAAGTATTTGTGAACAAATGTTTAAGGCTTAAAAGTTTTCTGGCCACGGACCATAAGGAACACCGAATTGTGGAGACTGACTGAACAGAAGCCCATTGTGACGGAAATCTGGCATAGGAAGTGGCGCTGGATAGGGCATACGTTGAAGAGAACTGACGACCATATACCCAAACAGGCTTTGCAGTGGCACCTGCCTGGAGTGAGAAGACGAGGTCGGCCTAAAACAACATGGCAGCGTTCGGTCGAAAAGAGATCCAATCCCTGGGCATGAGCTGGCAAGAGCTGGAGGTCGTAGCGCAGGATCGTTCCAAATGGAGTAAAATGCTGAGAGTCCCTGATTAGGGATAACAGGACGTGATGATGATGATGATGATACCAGTACACACACCAGTACACATAGCAGTGCGGAGCAACTGTTCCGGATCGCTCAAGCCGGGGGAAATTTTCGGAGCTAACGGCCAACCTCCAATAATGGAGTGGCACTTTAAGAAGAAGAAGACACATACCATTGAATTGATGTTTACTTTCACCGAAAAGCTCATGATAGTCATGATCCTAATCCTAGCTAGTCCTAACTAGTATTAAAAATGCGAAAGTAACTCTGTCTCTTTGTCTCTCTGTCTTTCTGTCTCTCTGTCTGTCTGTTTGTTACCTCGTCACGGGAAAACCGCTGCACCAATCTAGATGAAATTTGTTAAGAAGATAGTTTGTATATTGAGGAATAACATAGGCTACTTTTTATTTGGGAAAATCATATACCTAGCTCCTGCGGGATAGTGATAACCGAAATCTACGCGGACGAAGTCGCGGGCAACAGCTAGTAAATTATTAATGACTGTCCTCGTATACTCTTAATTTCGCACATAAATTCCGAAAACTCAAGAGGTGCGTGCTAGAATAGTTATCTGTATACATATATAAAATTCTAAACTGACTGACTGACTCACTGTTGATATATCAACGCACAGCCGAAACCACTGCACCTAGAGACTTGAAATTTTGCACATAGATACCTTATACAATGCAGGCACCCACTAAGGAAAGATTTTTGGAAATTCCCACGGGAACGGGAGAAAACGGGATTTATATATTCGATTCCGAGTGACCCTATCTCAGTAACTATAATAACTAGACTCTTCAATTTTGACACACAAGTAGGGTATTACATTACTAAAACATCCGTTTCAGGATTTTTAGAAATTCCTACGGGATAAGGAAAAAACGGAATTTATGTATTCAGTTCAACGAAATCCTATGAACCGTAATTACGAGACTCTTTAAATTTGACATAAAAGTGGGTGATTAAAGTAAAAAAAACAGTTTCAAGGATTTTCTGAAATTCCCACGGGAATGGGAAAAAACGGGATTTTTCGTTTGACTAGCCGTAGAAAGCTGAAATTCGACATATAGGTTGCTTGGGGAGTGTAGAGGAGCACTAAGACAGGACTTTCCAAAATTCTCACGGGAATGGGAAAAAACGGGATTTATATATTAGATTCCGAGTGACACTATCTACTAACTATAATAACTATACTTCAAATTTGACACACGTTACATTACTAAAACATCAATTTCAGGATTTTTGGAAATTCCCACAGGATAAGAAAAGAACGGGATTTATGTATTCAGTTCAGTGAAATCCTATGAACTATAATTACTAGACTCTTCAAATTTAGCATAAAAGTAGGTGATTATAATAGTAAAAAACAGTTTCAAGGATTTTTTGGAATTCCCACGGGAAAGGAAAAAAACGAGGTTTTTCATTTTACTGGCCGTAGAAAGCTCAAATTCGGCATGTGGTTTGCTTGGGGAGTGTTTGTAGAGGAGCATTAAGAGAGGACTTTCCAAAATTCCCATGGGAACGGGAAAAAACGGGATTTTTCGTTTTACTGGCCGTAGAAAGCTAAAATTCGGCATGCAGGTTGCTTGAGAAGTGTAGAGGAGCATTGAGAGAGCTCCTTCCAAAATTCCCACGGGAACGGGAAAAATCGGGATTTTTCGTTTTACGGGTCGTAGACCGTCACAACGAGCTCTTTTATATGATATGTCACACGGTAGTGAGCTTGCTCACATCTTGCTTGCATGCTTGCTTACTTGATATCTTGGTTCTTTGAAATACTCATGATACACACGAGCGAAGCCGCGGGCAAAAGCTATTTGTTATACAAGGGTGCAAAGTCGTATTATACCCGCGAATGTGGAATTGAAACACAAGCAAGTGATAGGATTCTATAGTTGAACCACTAGCGAAACGAGTGGTTCTAAATTAAAATCCTGAGCGTAGCGAGTGTTTCAACACACGAGAAGTAAAATACATTTGCACCCGTGTGTAACACAAAACTTTTCACCTTACTGCAGCGAGGAAAGCGCAACATGCAAAAAACAGCTCATAAAAATAAATCTTCATCATTGGAATCACAATTTCTTTTTTGCGATATTATAACAGAAAACTCTGGAAGTTATGTATTTTTACGTGAGTCGGAGTTGGTCAGAAAATTTTTGTTGACAATGTTGACAATTTCTGACTATGCGTTTTGAAATTGCATCGACTCAAGTTGTGCGTGAAATGCCGTGATAGCCTAGTGGTTTGACCTGTCGCCTCTGAAGCAGAGGGTCGAGGGTTCAAACCCCGGCTCGCACCTCTGAGTTTTTCGGAATTTATGTGCGAAATATGTTTGTACATGAGCTTTTCGGTGAAGGAAAACATCGTGAGGAAACCTGCACACTCCTGCGAAGCAATTCAATGGTGTGTCTGAAGTTCCCAATCCGCACTGGGCCCGCGTGGGAGCTATAGCCAAAGGCCCTCTCATTCTGAGAGGAGGCTTGTGCCCAGCAGTGGGACGCAAATAGGCTGATGATGATGATGAAGTTGTGCGTTCAGAATTAAATCATTATAAAAAAAAATAGAATAGAATTAAGTAAGTAAGTAAGTAAGTAAGTAAACACTTTATTGTACAAAAAATAGGATAAAACACAAGTTACAACAATAACATACATTTAAAATAGAATTAAAATAGAATTTTAAGGACCATTAAATAAAGCTAAATTTGGTATTTTTTATTAAATTCTCAAACCATTTATCCTTTATTTAATGATAATTAATACAGAACGAACCATTATTATGAGCGTTTTACCTTTTGTTATCTGTCAAAAGCTACTTGAACACGCTCCACTCCAAGGTCAAATTGCTTTCCCCACTAGTGGATAAAATGCGATTTTACCCGCTTGTAATAAAAAATAAAAGACGGCTTTCCGAGGTAGTGAGGGGAAAAATATTTTTATGTAAATGCCTACTTATTTTTTTTAAAGTGGTATTTATTAAGTAGCTATTAAGTGTTTACTAAGCTTGAGGTCGAAGTTTCGATCCCCGATCGCGACAGACTTTGCATAATTATGATTTATTCTATGTATTTAAA
Organism: Clepsis dumicolana; assembly: GCA_963691665.1. Classification (NCBI taxonomy): domain Eukaryota; kingdom Metazoa; phylum Arthropoda; class Insecta; order Lepidoptera; family Tortricidae; genus Clepsis; species Clepsis dumicolana. Next base: position 13,911,540 of record OY829515.1, on the reverse strand, counting down.
AAGTAACTATATGCTTATCCGTTGCCTGGTTTCAAACACACAAACTCTGCTTAATTTGTGACTATAATTGTGTGTGTCAATAATTGTTCCACGATTCTTTTATGAGTGCAGGGCAATGGGCGTAGCCATAACCACGACGGCTGGCAGCATCACGGGCTTTGCCGGCATCCAGATCGTCAACCTCATGCTGAACAGCAACAACTGTGAATTGGCATTCTACTTGTTCGGCGGAATTTTTGCTTGTGAGTATTATCTTTATTTCATCACGTTCATTCTATTTCAAGGTAGAGCTTAACTACTAGTTCTAGAGACTAAGTACTGTCGTGCTCTATCCGAATCCCAATGAGTTGAGAATTAATCGTGATACTTATTACATCGTCGATATATACGACGTATAACCTAGTGCTAGTGGATGACAACTACAAAGCATAAGGTCCCGGGTTCGATCCCCTGTCCTGTATAAGTATGTATTTTTATCTGTATAAATATGCTTTCCCTAGTTTGCGATTTTTAATATTATATTATTTATTTTCATCTTGGAATCAAACGATCTACGCCGTGTCTTTCTGTCCGCTGCCTAACCAACTTTAATAAGTTACATTAGCCCCCGATATTGTCATCCCAAAGTTCAGTATGTCAAAAATGCCTGAACTGATATTAATTAAACTTAGCTAAAAGCTAAACAATCCTGAATAAACTAGCTTTTGATTAAGAAAAGGTGCGTGCACATCGGTAAAATATCGTGGCTATAAAGTTTTTTTTTTATGCTCCCAGCGTCAGCAATAGTGGCCTCATTTCTGCCTGACGACCGGCTGCTGCAACAACCACCACCCAAGAAACTGGAATCTAGCAAAATATGATCAAGAATATAAAATCTCTTCTGCTTATATCTGTTTCCTATTACTTTTCAGTTGAGTACAGTCAAGGTCACCAATATGTATATACTCCACAGAATCCCAAAAATATGTATACCTACAGGCCCCTATTTCACCATCTTTACAATAAATTGTCAGTTTCTTCCTTTGACAATGTGAAGCGCGCTAAAACAAAATCTCTTCAAGTCAGCATTTGACACCGAATTGTCGTTGAAAACTGACAATTGTAAAGTTGGTGAAATAGGGGTCTGACCTTATTATTGCGACGGTAAGGTTGATATATAAATACATATTTTTGCACCTTTGCGCGGATCCATGTCTTTGACTTTGACTGTATATAATTTAGGTACTTATTAGGTAAATATTGTATCTAGGTGTGTTTAAAGGACGGTGCAGTAGTTACCAACCTCGCGTCAGAACGTCTACAGTCTTTGACTTTGGTCTTTTACAAGAACCTCGTTCGTAATTCCTCACTTACCGCCCTTATTACACAATGTATGCATATAATGATATGTTTACGCAACCCTCGAGGAACCTAAGGTACCTAACAACAGTGTATATAATGTACATATTTATTAATTAATGTATAAATAAAGTCTGATTGAACCAAAACGTAGTTTTACGAAAGCAAATTATTGTGAGTTTTTATTTATTATTATTATTGTATGTCGCACCCATTCACGGCATAACAGTGTCCCGGACCTTTGGGAGGCGTGCGCGGAGCCGAAGCCAACGCGTAGAGGCCCTTACGAAAATTTAATGAAGAGTGAGGGATACATCGAGCGGACGCTGTCCCTGACCGCGCCATAGGGACACACTCGGAGACAGCGCCCGCCAGGTGTAAGGACTGTTGTAAATCGATGGGACCTAAAGTGTAATGGACTATGGGGTGGAAAATCATGGGCTAACTACTGGGCTATTGATTGAGACCGCCTGACGTCTACCAAATTAAAATGTCTCAATCGAATATGATAATGGGAAATAATAAACCTGAAACTTTTGACATGAAACTACCGTGAGACTCAATCGTAGAGAAATAAACGGATGACTAACGTAATAAGTCAAGTTCATTTTATTTTATTTTACTTGACAGTAATAGACAGTAATAAAATGACAGTGTGCGTTCCGCTCCCGCCGATTCGTGTTAGGAAAAATTACGAATTAGTCCGAAACGGTTCTGGATAAACTCAACTTGCATGTGAATGAGCCGTTTATTTCACTATTAACCTGAAACTTGTTTTATTTATTAAAACATGAACTTCGACCTACCTCACATCCTAAGTCCCTATCCAAGGCACAAGAGGCTGCGAGACGTAAGCAAAATTATAAATAAAACAATAAGAGGAGAATAAATGTTATTTTTTTACTTTTTATACGTTTTTTTTTGCCTATAAGTAGTAACTGAGAACGCCATCGAGGTATATGTTTGCCAAATTTCAAGTCTCTGGGTCCAGTGGTTTAGGCTGTGCGTTTTCTGTCAGTCAGTCAGTCAGTGAGTCAGTCACTGTACGGTTTTATGGGTCAGATAGATAGATCATAACCCAGTCCAAGGTACAAGTGACCGCTAAACATCAGCATGGTCACCTTATAATGCCTATTTTTATATAAATACTAGCTGTTGCCCGCGACTTCGTCTGCGTAGATTTGGGTTATCTCTATCCCGCGGGAACTGTACAATTTTTACCAGAGTAAAAAGCAGCCGACGAGGGGCGGCTGAAAAGTAATCTACCTAACAGTGAAAAAAAACACTGTCGTGGATAATTTTTTTTTAAGTTTCTATATAGTCCCCTGCTAGTAAAATGCACTTATTAAATTTTTCAAATATTGAATTGAAAGAGACGATAAGGATCAAAATTCCTCCCCATACCGGAATCTCGGAGGAAATTGTTTTGTTCAACATACAGCTATGTGTATCTGCCTATGTCTTGATAGGAATATCACATCATAATAGAGTAGGTATCTTGAGATAACAAGAGCGGGTCATTATGTTCAGAATCGCAATTATATTTAACGGGAGATCGCTTTTGAGCGACAAGACCGCCTATTGCCTAGGTACCTCACCTGTTTTTTGTAATATCCTTGTACTGTGAATACCTAGTTGTGTTGTATTGTATTTATTCTCAAGATGTCTATAGTTTATGATATGGAATGTTTGTAATTCACTGAATACGTCATTCGATCTTAATGAATTTGAGAACTACGAGGGGCGGCTGAAAAGTAATCTACCTAACAATGAAACAAAAGACTGTCGTTGCTAAATTTTTTATTTTTCTATATAGTAAAATGATGCCTGCTAGTAAAATGCACTTATTAAATTTATCAAATATTGAATTTAAGCCATTAAAAAAAAATCTTTCGGTTTGTCGTCAAAAAAGTCAGTAACCGCAGCCTTCATTTCGTCATCGGTCATAAACCTTCGTCCCCTGAGGTCTTTCTTGAGAAGTCTAAACAGAAAATAGTCACAGGGGGCTAAATCTGGACTATAAGGGGGGTGGTCAATGGTTTCAAAGCCATTGTCTTTAATTGCTAGCTTCGTTGTGCGGGCGGTATGCACTGGTGCGTTATCGTGCAAAATCAGAATTCCTTTGCTTAGTTTACCTCGCCGTTTTTCTTTTATTGTCTCTCTTATTTGATATAGTAAGTTTGAGTAATAATCAGCATTCATTGTAGTTTTCTTCGGTAAATAATCTATGAGCAAAATCCCTTCTGTGTCCCAAAAGATTGTAGCCATAAGTTTACCTGCCGATGGACAGACCTTGAATTTCCGAGGCGGCTTCTCATCCTTAAATTTCCACTGTAACGACTCTTGCTTACTTTCCGGGTCCCATTGTCGAATCCAAGTCTCATCACATGTTACAATTCTAGAAATTATTTCTTCCTCTTTCCCTCGACTCATGTCCAAAAACTCTTCGCAACATTTGACACGCCTCTCCATGTCAAATGCAGTCAACATTCTGGGGACCCAACGTGCACTAACCTTAGACATGTTCAAATGCTCATGAATTATTTCATTGACTCGCTCTTTACTGACGCCCACATCTCTAGCTATCTCCCACTGCTTCACTCGTCGGGCCTCTAATATAATTTTTTTCACCCTGGCTACATTTTCATCGGTGACGGCCGAAACTGGTCTTCCGCTACGAGGATCATCTTCCAGGCTCTCACGACCTAACTTAAACTGCTTTGACCAAAACTTTATAACAAATTCGGAAGAACACGAACTGCCAAACAAACGTAACATACGCTGTCTGATCTCCGAAGGCGTATTCACTTCTTTAGTCAAAAACTTAATCACCGCACGCTGCTCGATTTTATCCATTTTCACTTTTTCTACCGACATGTTTGAAACAATTGTAGGAGACAAATAAACATGATGCAATAAACAAATGAATGTAATACATTTTGAAAATAGAATGACAAACGAATATAAATCCATACCAGCCAGCATTACTTTTGTATATATTTCTGACTATTCAAACTATTCAATATTCAAACTTTCTTACCAAATTTCATCTAGATTGGTGCAGCGGTTTTCCCGTGAAGAGGTAACAAACAGACAGACAGAGAGACAGAGTTACTTTCGCATTTATAATATTAGTTAGGAAGTTAGGATTGGACATACTATTTTTGTCAGTCTGTCTGTTTACATCATTGTAATAATGTACGACGGTGAATTGGTACAACCCGATAAAGTACGGGAACCCCCGACGTGCTTACTTTAAAGACCCCAAAAACAATAATGGCGTACCAGAGTTTGATGAAACTTAACTAAGAAACGTTCTAGCATTGATATAAGAAAAGTAGCTTTCTAATTTATTGAATCATATATTATACTTTGCGGAGGTCCATATTTCACCCGCGACCAAAGCAACCGCGCGTGAGCAAAGTACCTAATTGTTTTCAGTTCATAAGTAGCTTTCTATTCAAGAAAACCGCATTCGAACCCTTTATCCGTTACCCCTTAATTTGACAATGTACATCACGATGAACAATAGACAGTATATAGCACAAACGTCATCTATAAATTATTCTGCTGTTCAAAATTATGCCCTAATGCAAAGTCACTGAATGTCAGATATCATTAGCAATAGAGGTTCACTTAAAACATTTTTGTTTTGGACCATCATCAATTTCTATAGCAGTATTTTTGTATTTTTATTTTATTATACATTTTTAGTAGGTACGAAATCAGAAGAGACTAAAATTCAGGCTTCCACTTTTCAGTCCTGCCAAATTAAGGGTGAAGCTACGATACTACAGCATGCACACAGACACACTTACACACACTTCCAACAGAACTTACACCTCCTCTTTTGCGTCGGGTGTGAATAAATAAGATGCAAAGCAGAACGAAATCGCTAAACTATAAGGTACAAAGGTCCTTTACACAGAAATCTTTTGTCTTTTGTCACTTGCTATTATCACCTTTTACTTCACTTTTATGGCAGCCAATACATTCAGTTCATTAGCTCATTCTTATCAGAATTATAACCTTTAACAGGGATAGGTACGCCAATGTCACCAAATATTATTTGTTCTATTTTGGACTTTGTTCTGGGGTCAATATTTGAATCTCACCCGGTGACTGAATTCACTGATTTCTAAAAAGTTCGTATTTTTCAATCTCACCGGTGACTAAAATTCTCATGCCTATGATTTCAAATACGAATGCTCCCACCCACTCGTAAACGAGATCACTGAGTGACTTCTAGACCTCGGCAGTGACAGCCTAACCTCAATCTACTACGTTGACATGTTTGTCTATGACAGAAACGCAAATTAGCTGCATGTTAGTAGACGGGTATGACATTCAAAAATAAGGATTATGGCAAATAGTGATATCAATGTCATGGATGAGAATTTAGTCACCAAGTGAGATTCGAAAATCGACCTCCCGATATTATAAAGTTGTCGCTATTATATTCTACGAAATTATCATTTACCATATCAAGAGAAATAATTTACGGCAAGAGATATTGCAATCTCTATTATTGGCGTTTTATTGTACTCTAAATGTGATAGGGAAAGCCCCCCCCTAAATAATTATATTGCGTATTGAAGATAGTTTTTCGCTCGTAAACAATATGCCGTGCAATTCTGGCACTAGTCACAGTGTGGTCATAACAGTTTTAAAATTGCATTTGAACTGCGAGATTCAAAATAAGAAAACAAATTTGGTATTTTGAAATAATTTTATAAAATATGCATTTTAAGCTTTAGTTCATAAACGTAGGCAAAGTAGGTTCTTAGCTGTAATAAAAACGAGGAATACGTGCTGTGTGGTATTTTAACTTATTTTATAATGGAAGTCGAAAATAGTGAAAAAATATCGTTCGAGGCCGCCCTGGACAAAGCTGGTAAGGAAATATTTATTATTCACATTTCACTTAACTTTCTTCAATTAGTCATAGCTATTAAGTTTTAAATATACCTACAGGGTGCCCGGGAGCCATACAACGTACTTAAACTACGCGTTCTTTAAGCCCTCGTGAGCAAAAAAACGTTAGATGAACTTGAACGTAGGACTTAGTCGGCGTATTTAACTTTTTTTTTCAAACAACGCCATAACGAATTTCGTTTCGGCCAAATGGCGTCACTGCTTACCAAAATCAATCTCTAACAATGTACCTAATTGTTTACATGTTAGATGTAAAATTACATGTTGTTATAAATGGATAACGTTGCAAACAAACATTCACCCTGCACCTTCCATCAAGTGAGATAGGGGTCAATCACTGGTCAATTTATAGTAAAAAAAAAAAGATTTGGCTTCGCTCCTAGGGTTCGGCCTCTACAGCTACCTCAACACGCTGCTATCCGGGCTGGCCATTGTAGCAATGTCGTGTCTGGTGTACGGAGCCACCTTCATCGTGCCAGCCAGCGCCTGCGAGCTGGAGACCACCGGCGCGCAGCAGGGGTTGCTGGTCGCGGCACCCGTTGTTGGTACGTTAAACTTGGACTCTCGAGCTTGATAGTAACACAATAATTAAACAAACAAAGGAAGCAACGCGAACAACTGTTAGTTTGAGTAGGTAGTCACTTAACCAGGCGTTGATAAGTACCTAATAACATTTCCAGGCAGACATAAAATAAGTTTTGTTAAATTACGTCGACGTTCCGATGGCAGTACTGCCGCCCGCCATGGTTACGAGTAGATTAGAAGTGGCGGGTGTTTTTATTTGTAGGTTCAATCCTCGGAGCGCCACTGTGGGGTTACCTAGGAGACACCAGAGGTCGGCGCAGCATGCTGCTCGTTGCACTCCTCGCCTCTGCCGTGATCAACGCCATCAGCGCTCTATCAGTCAACTGGATCATGCTAATGATTCTTCAGTTTATTTCTTCACTTGTGTAAGTAATTGATGCATATTAGTTGGGCTGGGCGTTGATCAGCCAGTCAGTCAGTAGTTTTTTTATTATTTTTGTTGTTGTTGTTAACCGATTGAGCTGAAATTTGGCATATTTATGTAAGTCCGGTGACAATACAGTAATCTGGCTCTTCGGCTAAGGATCGTCTCCGCAAGAGGGAACTCTTCAGCGGTTAGTGGCATCGACATGAAATTTGGTATGAATATGTACCTAAGTAGAATGATAATACAAGTAGTACAGTCACCAAAAAAGCTGGTATAAAAATGTTTTTTTTTTAACAAAAACTTATTATATTGCAGGGCGTCTGCAACGTACCCACTTTCTCTGACGCTGTTGAGCGAGAGCGTGCCGATGGCTAAGCGCAACCTGTGTGTGCTCATGGTGACTAGTCTGTTTATGCTGGGACAATCAGTCATGGCAGGTAAAAGAAAAATCCGGTCAACAGCGAGTCTGACTCTTATCATTCAATCCACAACTAGCCCTAGACCAGCTCCCCCTGTATTGCAGTCAGCAAGGTGTGGGGCCTCAGTTACCTAAGACAGTGTTTTTCAAACTTTTTTGTGTCACGGCCCTTCAATGACCATCAAATTCCTTCGCGACCCCCCAAAACCCCGTTTGTACGATTAACCTTAGAACCCAACTATTATCTAGGAATTCATTATTTAGAACGCACACTTCTGTAATTCAATCAATCGTGCGTTTTGGAACGCAACCTATATTTATCAGAAGGTTTCGCAACTTACCGTTTTTTTAAAGTTGAAAGGCAATAATTATTGTTGTTTCATTTAAATGTTCTTAAAAAAATCTTCATTCCGTATAGTCACGAGCACGAGAATTTCGAAGCTCGTGCTCGCGCCCGGGGGTTCGTGACCCACACTTTGAAAAACACTGACCTAAGACTAAGTGCTCAATCGTGCATTTCATAGTTACACTGTAAAAACATTCCTCCAATACTAATTGATGATTTATCCACTGCTAAAAGCGTCATCTCTCAGCCAGATTCAAGAAGGCATAGGAAAAATTTTAAATGATTAACGTGGGCATGTAGAGTTGGGCACAAGACACTTAATGTTAAGATACCGGGTTCGAAACCCGGGCTATCTCTTCTACTTTTGTTTGTGTTCTTGTTATTAAAATTTTTAAATTTGATACCAATTTCTGACGGGAAACCCTAAAATTAAAAAGAAACAATGGAAAAATACAAAAAGGTTCATCCGATGTTAATTGATGAATTACAAAACGGTCAAGCAATACTTTTGAAAAAGACGTGGAGTTCGTTAATTAACACAGGTTTTTTTTTTCCAGCTCTAGCCATCCCAATCAATCCCCTGACCTTCTCCTACCACGTGCCCGGCCTGAACATTTACTGGAACTCCTGGCGTCTCCTGGTGATGGCGTATTCTTTGCCGAGCCTCATCTGCTTTTGTTGGTACATCTTCACGCAAGAGAGCCCTAAGTTTGCTCTGGTGAAGGGAGATGAGAAGAAAGCCTTGGAGATTTTAAAGACTATTCATAGGGTTAACTATGGAAAAAGAGCTGATCTGGATGTGAGTATTATTTATTAGATTATTAGCGATTATAACGGCCAAGAGACTGATCGACGCTGTGGAAGTTCCAAACATCATGATTAATTATTGAATTGAACACATTGATTTAGTGAGCATACTCAGAAAGATCTGGCCCCCGTTTCATAAACGTGACAGGTGACAAATGACAATGACAATTCGATCTACACTACGAAGTTAATATGATGTCTGGTAATACAAAAACTTTTCAATCAGTAACCTACACCAAACTGTCGTTGTCACTTGTCACCTGTCACGTTTATGAAACGGGGGCCTGATCAGACTACATTTAAAATTTTTATTCAATTTCTATGGAAAAAAAAACTAAAATAAATGCAACGTTGCCAGCTTAGCAGGAATAAATCCTCTTATCATAATATCTTTTCGACTTTAACAAAAGCCTTTTTATTCTTAGGTACAATACCTAGTCCCAGAAACTTCCCAACAAGCTCTTGGTCTGTCAAAGAAGGATCAGATAGTGCCGCTGTTCAAGGCGCCACTCCTCAAGAATACCATCATAATGAGCCTTCTCTTCATGTTTCAACTGTTGAGTATTGTCAATTTCAGTGAATCTATTTAAATTGGATTTTACTTTCAATTATCTATGTACCTATAGCAATATTTCAAAGGAAAAACGAAACGCTTTATATAATCACTTTGTCGTCCATCCATCTGTCGGTCTGACTGTCGACTTCAAGTAAATCAAAACTTATAGGGTTACTCCCATTGAATACAACTTAGTTTCATCCTAGGATTTAGTTGTTTTTTTTTTTGTTTCATAGAGATACTTTTAAAGTGGTCCCTATTCACCGTGAAGGTCTCCAGTCTCCAATTACCAAATTTAATGACCAGACATTTTCTTATTGGGTCATTTACTATTTCTAGATCCGGGTCGTTCCTAGCCTGGCTGCCTACGATCTCCAACCGGGTCATCCGGATGTACGATACCGGGGAAGTCGACGACTTGACACTCTGCGGCATCATCAACGCTAATATTTACATGAATATTGATGTAAGTTTTTGACATTTCCACTGCCTAGTGAGTTGTGCACGAGATCGAAGCCGCAGGCGACAGCTAGTAATTAAATATTTCTGTTTCAGCCGGACGCTACGCCTTGTGCTCTCGTTACCATTTCCCTTCTCTTTGTGATTGGAGTAGGAGTAGCACAGTCACTATTCAACGCGTTTCTCACTCTAGTAAGTGCTTTATCCATTTTATTTCCTTGTCCGTTAGTCAGCCCCAGGCAATAGGTTAGGTAGTAATAGGTTCCAAGCGATAGTTGCTGTCGTTGTGCAGACAATCAAATACTTTTTTTTTTATTAACGCAAAAGAAAATGGCATATCGGTTAATGCAATGCTTAGTGACCGATTCACATTTTTGCTGGCGCTTGACAAACGTCGTGAATCTGGCATAATGCGGTGAAATAGTTTACATTCCTTCTCTATCTTGACTGTCCCTCCCGTAATGTTTCAATCACCTATTGATTTACTTCACCTAACACTTTAGGTGGTCGTGAACCGCGCTGGTCGCCGCAACACCGTGATGGTGATAGTCCCAGTGCTGGGGCTGTGCGGGGTCCTGGTCAACCTGGTTACTAACACCATCGGGACGCTGATTCTCTTCGGGGTCTTCCTGCTGGGCTATATAGTTATGGGCTGGTACACTGCCATGGCAGTTGCCGTGTTCCCAACACATGTTAGGTAAGGCTTCCATTTCCTCGACAAAAGATGTTAACGGGCGCTTTCCGCTCTGCCAAATACATGGTATTACTTTGCCATTTTTGTTCTGGGTCTGGTAATTGTGTACATGTTTTTGGCATTTGTAATTTTGAGCGTAGATGGAGACGTGTGCTGTACGTGTGTATCTCGTCTCCCTCGTACAGTGGCAGAAAAATGTAGAGCAAAGATAAGCTTAAGGCTGTTCCCGTCTGTCTCCTCTATGCTTTGGTGCATAAGTGGAAGGATACGTTTTATACCTATCTTACGAGGGCTGTTTGATAAGTACCTGTAAGTTTAAGTTTAAGTAATTTTTCAAGAAAGTATTTTTGTGAAAGTGTCTATTTTCTTTTTCAAAAGCGTTAATAGCACTTTAATAACTGCGAAGCTTGAGGTTCCGGTTTCAATCCGCGGTCAGGGCAAATTTTATATGTTAAATACCTACGAATATTTGCCGCCGAGTCTTTGATGTTTTCTATGCATTAGTTGTCTATCCGCCTGGTTCCATTACCACAAGCTCTACGTAATTTGGGACTGGGTTAATTGGTGTCAAATGTCAAACGATACCCATTTTATTTATAATTTGTTTCTAACCGTCCAACGTTCGCTTTAAATCAAGATCGCTTTAAATCATCCTGACCTGATCAAATGATTACTCGCAATGATTCCAGGGCAATGGCGGTAGCCATAACCACGACGGCTGGCAGCATCACGAGCTTCGCCGGCATCCAGGTCGTCAACCTCATGCTGAACAGCAACAACTGTGAATTGGCATTCTACTTGTTCGGCGCTATTTTCGCTTGTGAGTTATATCTTCATTTGTATCACGTTCACCCTATTTTAAGGTCTCTCCTAAGAGTTTTTCTAACAACATGTAGGTACTGTCGTGCTATAACCGAATCCAAATGAGTTGGGGTTTTAATGAATACTTACGTCGTCGGTATATACGACGTTAGCTCCACTTGAGAATATTTTAACCTCATCATCATCATCATCATCTTGTCAGCCGAAAGACGTTCACTGCTGGACATAGGCCTCCCCCAAGGCTCTCCGCTCAGACCGGTCTTGTGCTTTCCGCATCCACCGCGGTCCCGCGATCTTTACCAGGTCGTCGCTCCATCTTGTCTTTCTGTTGTGTATTTTAACCTAACCAACTTGAAACAGCTTAAAACCCCCGATATTTTCATCTCAAAGTTCAATATCTCAAAAACGCCTGAACAGATATTTAACTTAGCTAAGAACCATGGCAATTAAATCAGCTTTTAATTAAAAAAAAGTGCGTCCATATCGGTCCATCCGTTTTGAGCTAAGATACCACAGACAGATAGACGGATACCAAGACACAAATATTTTTGTATCGGAGGTTAAAAATACCAAATGGGACGCCATCTACAAATCTACAACATTGAAGATAATTAGCGTAGAGTTTTAATGTTTTAAACTTTGCCTTAAAGTTATTTTTATTACGCTAACAGCGTCAGCAATAGTGGCGTCATTTCTGCCTGACGACCGGCTGCTGCGGAAACCTCCTCCAAAAGAACAGGAATCTCATCAAGTATGGTCAAGAATGTAAACTATGTAATGTAAGAATGTAATGTAATGTGCTTATTTTTGTATCGGTATTAGTTTTTAGTTGATTAAATAATTTTAGATACTTTAAGTAAAAGCCTACTTTTGCATTAATAAGAAAAGTTATGTAAGTTGCATTACATATTTGTTTCGGAACACTGCCTTAGTTCCTTTTGCCTATTTGTGGTAGATTGATGTCTATCTAATCTGATGCTATGACGGACATGCACCATACAAGATTATCTAAGTTAGTTAATTAATTGTTAATCACACAATCTAAATGAGTAAGCACTTGAGTGTTTAACTGTGGTTTATTTAAGTATAAACACTGAAACAACATTGTATCGTTCGATCGACCGGCCTCTGAATCCTAACTAATATTATAAATGCGAAAGTAACTCTGTCTCTCTGTCTGTCTGTTTGTTACCTCTTCACGGGAAAACCGCTACACCAATCTAGATGAAATTTGGTAAGAAGATACCTAGTTTGAATATTGAGGAATAACATAGGCTACTTTTTATTTGGGAAAATTATTAAGTTTCCGCAGGATAGCGATAGCCGAAATCTACGAGGACGAAGTCGCGGGCAACAGCTAGTGTTAAATAATGCAATTGTAAATTCGGATTAGGCAATTAAACTAGGTGGTTTGTAACATTTTTTCATCATACTAGCGCGTAACAATGGTCATAACAACAAGCTAACTTGGCTGTAATGCCCTAAATGAAACTCTCGGATCTTTTCTCTTTTCGTAACGCCCGAGGGCTGTAATGGCAAGCAAAGCGCGGCCTTATTCGCATTGCGCGCTACGTTTCCCCGCAAGTATGATGAAAAATATTGTATGCTTCACGAGCGGTACGGGAATTAACGTACTCAACAATGGTGTATAAATAATTTAGGTACATAATTAATTTATTCTGTAAATAAAGTCTAATTTAACGAAAATGTAGTTAACGAAAGCAAATTATTGTGAATTATTGTTATGAATAAAGCAGAAATTCGTAACATTGTAACTACCTCAATCATATTGAAATAAACTGTTCGCTCACATATTACAAGTAGAGTTTATTTAATTTAACAATAATAAAAAAATACGATGAAAACGAGGGTAGTTGTGCGCCGCTGTCAGCTGAGTCTAGTAGTCGCGGCAGCAGAATCTATATAGGCGAGAAGTGAGAATCTTATATACGCGAGTGATCCGTTTAATTTCATTTCCTATAACCTGAAAATTGTTTTATTTATTTAATAAACATAAACTTTGACCTACCTCACTCCCTAACTCCCTATCAAAGGCACAAGAGTTATGGCTGCACGTCGTAAGTAAAATTATGAAGAAATAATTAAAAAAATAGCGACTGACATTTTATTCCTACTGTTTTGTGTTACTTGTGTTACTTTACGTATACCTACAGTCCTTTCAATGTAGGCTCTAGACGGACAGGCGGACAGCACCATCTCTGGTCATCATTGTAACGTTTGATTCGTTACAAGAAGGTATATAACTAGTATTTGGGTCAATCAACTTTTTATTACCACTCGTTGCCATGGAGATGTCCCCTGGGTAACTCGTCTAAAACAAGATTTTTCCCCTCACTACCTCGGAAAGCCGTCTTTTATCCTTTAATACAAGCGGGTAAAATAGCGCTTTATCCACTAGTGGGGAAAGTAATTTGACCTTGGAGTGGAGCGTGTTTATGTAGCTTTTGACAGATAACAAAACTTAAAGCGCTCATAATAATGGTTCGTTCGATATTAATTATCATTAAATAAATGATAAATGGTTTGAGAACTTAATAAAAAATACCAAATTTAGCTTTATTTAATAAAATTTACACACATTTAGAAACATTAGTTTTTTTTTATTATGATGTTGAATATAATTCTGAACGCACAAATTGAGTCAATGCAATTTTTAATCGCATCGTGAGAAATTTCAACACTGTCAACAATTTTTTTCTCACCGACTTCGACTCACGTAAAAATACACAACTTCCAGAGTTTTATGGTATAATGTCGTCCAAAATTGTGATTCCAGTGATGAAGATTTGTTTTTATGAGCTGTTTTTTTTTGGATGTCGCGCTTTCCTCGCTACAGTGAGGTGTAAAGTTTTGTGTTACACACGGGTGCAAATGTATTTTACTTCTCGTGTGTTGAAACACTCGCGGGTAAAATACAACTTTGCACCCTTGTATAACAAATAACTATTATAAGGCGTGGTGCCTTCAGTCAAGATTTGCATGCTTAGGAGATAATAGGCCTAACGTTTGATGGAGTGGTGCCTTAGACAATCTTATTTTAGACGAGTTACCCAGGCAATAAAAAGTTGATTGACCCATTTACATCTATACATATACGAATTAAACAAAGCTTAATAAACATCAGGGATATACCCTTTGAAATAGGAACGGTGCTTCGAGCCTCTATTTTAGAGCACTAATTATAGTGCAACAGAATTAGCTGTATATTAAATGTACCAATAAGAAAATCAAAGAGCCAAGAATAAGAGTAAAGAAAAGAATACATATTCACAAGTTAATAGAGTATAGTCGTGGAGTAGGTAAAGGGCCCCATATACGTTACTATCCGTCACTTCAGACTGATCGAAACGAAATATCCAATGTGTAAAGTATGGAGCATATTGACATACAGTTTCTATCCGTCGTTTCGATCAGTCTGAACCAACGGATTGTAGCGAGGAATCATACCGTAGGTATATGGTGCCCTTCAATAGGTCGTAAGTTCAAGCTTAGGTTATGAAAGTAAAAGGTAGTAACTAGGCCACTTGCCTCGCATCCAGCATGGTAGTGCAGTTTGCCAGCAGAACCGTCGCATGTTCCTTCCGGCAGCGAGGCAGGAGACAGGGTACGTAGGCAGTGGCAGGACAAGTATAAACAGCAGTCAGGAAGCAAGAGCCAGGGTGTAAACTAATAGGTAGGTAGGCGCTTGAATCCTGTAAAGATTGGCTGCATCAGTCGACAGTCTTATCTGGCTATGCCGCGTTGGTCATACGTAGGCGGAGAGGCTTAGCAGTAATTGATAAATGCCTTTGTACGCTAGCAGGACCAAACTAAGTACATTATGAACTAAAAACAATTACTTTGCCCACCCGCAACATACATTTGCCGCACACATATAACTATTTTTTTTCACTTGTGGTCGCGGGTGAGCGAAGTACCTACCTAATTGTTTTTAGTTATAAATATGGACCTCCGGAAAGTAACGCCTGATTCAATAAATTATTTAAATTCATTATATTATGTACACTATACACATAATTATACACTAAAAACTATGGGTAGAGACAGTGAAGAAAAATGTGAAAACTTAATATATTTACAGTTATTTCCTACAGCTGTTTACAAATACACAACACCCACCCTAGTCGAGGTCCCGTATCACGCACTTATCACTAATAGTAGATAGCATAGATGTACAGATTATGATTTATTTATTTGATATTACCTAATTATTTTATAGGCGCTTGTGTGTAGGCTCACGGTGCATGCAGCGAAAAGAAACAAAAGAGCGTCGGTTTTCTTTTAGCCGCGCTACAGCCGGCAATATCCTAAACGGTCAGTAACCATTTTGGAAAATAGGTTTGCATGCCGAAGTGTGTACATCTTATTATATTGGAACTAACTTATTTTTTAACGTTTCTGAAAAACTGTGCTTTTTTCCATTAATGTCTACAACTATTATAATTATGTAATAATTTCAGATTTTTCTTCCTACAAACTTTGGACGTAAGGGGGATTAGTAGGGCGGTGATTAAGAGTTGTAATTGCATTAAACCTATATAAGGTAATCGCGGTCAATATCCCGTTTTTCTTATGTCTAAAGCGTTTTGTAATTATTAAAAAAATATTTAATTTAAATTAAAAATTTTGACGAAGACCATAAATTCATAGTAGATTATTATGTTTGGTCAAATGATCGTTTGTCCTAATTGAAATTACATCTTTCAGAAAGTATAAAATAAACCTAACGTAACCTAACCTATTCTACATAGCCCACGTAAAGGATTTCCCCAAATTTTCTCAGTTTCAGTTGGAGAAAAATTAGGACAAACAACCCTTCGACCAAATAATACATTAGGAGAAATACTTTTATGCGACAGACATTTAGGGCACCTTAAGTATTCATGTGAAACCACCTTAATGCGTTAAGGGTAGGTTTCAAATCGTTCAGCTACTCAATGCTCATGGTAGGTTATTATCATTATTATTATGTCACAATTATCTCATAATCATATATCGGGTCCTATAATCCTAAGCCAAGCTAAAGACATTTTATGGATTGGTAATAATCTGACCTTTGTTTATCTGTAAAAAAATAGATAATTAGACCGAAGCGGCGAATTCTATTGCACTGTAAAGTAGATAAATTAAGTACAGGAGATAACGGTATTTATATGTATTATAACGCATCTTTAAGTAATTTTGCGAACAGTAGATTATTTAGCGCGTAGCGCCGGACTGCGCTGCGCCTTTGTAGATATTTAATTATTGTCTATTTGTATACTTATGTTAAAATCAGTTGCGTAAAGTTTGCAACTGCAATCAATCACATTAGAATAATTTTCTTTCATAGCTCTAGCGTTAAATAATTATTGAAACGTGCAGATTACGATTATGTACAGAAAGTTACGATTTCAATTCAATTTGTGCTATAAAATATTCGATTGATTTTTAAGTGTACAAAAATGGAAGATAGAAAGGATGGCGAAGATAAAATTTCGTTTGAAGCTGCTTTGGACAAAACTGGTGAGTAAAGCCTATCCCTAAATGTAATTAAAATATATATATAGGGAAATTACTCCTTACATTGGCTTAGCGCTATTGAATTGCCATTTACAATATTTACATACAAGACGATCAGTTTCATCTTGCGATGAGACAAACGAGAGCATATAGCCTTTCCTTAACTTTAAAATGCAATGAAATGAAAAAATTAAAACGCACTAATATCTGTCATTTATAGTGAAATAAACGGATCACTCACGTATGTCAGTCGAGTATAGCTCGACATGTTTCGGACTAATCCGTAGTCCTTCCTCTGGGAGCACACGCAACGCCGGTGGCGAGACGTATACCCGCCCGGTGGGGCGTGTGCTCCCAGAGGAAGGACTACGGATTAGTCCGAAACATGTCAAGCTATACTCGACTGACATACGTGAGTGATCCGTTTATTTCACTATGATTGAGTCTTACGGTAGTTTTATGTTTAAAATATCTGTAATTTTTTGAGGGGGACGGTATGTACGAGGTACACACATACAGCATACATCTACGCTCATGTAAAAATTTGCTACGTTCCTATAAACTCATACTAAAACAAAACACTCTGTTTAGTATAATGTAACTATAGCTATAGTGCAAGTGCAGAGGCAGAGGTATGCCATTTGATTTATTTGTAAAAGGATTTAGTCGCAAAATAAACTGGATCGAATCACACGTCTTTCTTTGAATTATTTAGTTAAACTATCAGCCATACAAATCTCAACCATTAACCAAGGACCATAAAACCAAGAGGACTGCCAGTGTCTATACAATGTCGCGCTCCTTTCAAATAATAAGCATGCTGTAGCTAGTTTTACTACGGAGGGGTATCTGTATCATTCATTTAGTATGACATTTAGACCTCTGGCTAACACAATAGCGCCATCTAAATTCATTTTTTCTTTCAGTTCATAGATGGCGCTATTGTGCTAGCCAGAGGTCTAAGTGTCATACAAAATTAATGGTACAGAGACCTCTCTATAGTGAGACTAGCTACAGCAGGCTCATTATTTTACAGGAACGCGACATTGTATAGCCATTGGCAGACCTCTTGGTATTATCGTCCTTGTTATTAACAAAACACTCTCACACGAATACCAAAACACACACAACAGGCCCTGTGGAAGATGCAGATGCACACAGTTGATGTCTAATTTTAGGTAAAAGGAAATAGCTAGTTACTTATCATCTCCTTTGGTCTAGGCTTTGTGGTTTCATCCATGTTATTCCCAACATTGTTCCAGGCTTCGGTCTCTACAGCTACCTCAATACCTTACTGTCTGGGCTGGCCATCGTATCCATGGCTTGTCTGGTGTATGGATCCACCATCGTTGTCCCCGCCAGCGCTTGCGAGCTGCAGACCACGGGCTCGCAGCGGGGGATACTGGTCGCAGCACCTGTTATTGGCAAGTAGCTTCTTTTTAAAAGGAGGAGGTTCTCAATTCGTCGCAACGTTTTTTTAATAACTTTTGTACAACCTTTCGACTAAGCGCCATAAACTTTTAAAGTATGAAACAAATTAACATTAAGGTGTTAAGAGCGTACAAACATTTTGTAACAACTCGTTAATGCCGCGATCGCTGAGCAATCGTATTTTTAACAACTCACACTACAATGTTTACGGGTGTGCGTGCGCTCTGAGCGCTGCGGACGGAACCGACGCTTTTTGATAATTGTTATCATTATATTTTTTACTGAGCTTAGGAAAAAATATTCTCATGAGCCTTAACTATTTTTATTTCGTAATAAGTACCTAATAACTTAGTGAAATAAAACATAAGTTTTAAATGATTCGCGGTTTAGACATAATGAAAACGGGATATTGACCGCGATTACCTTATAGGTTTCATAAGCTCCCGATATTTCGACGCAGTTACATGCATCATGATCCCGGGCAAACTGACGAAACGAGGGTAGGTAGATACTAATGTTGCGCAGACCGGTTTCTGTCTACCCGCATTTTTGCGCGGATATAATCGGGAGCTCATCAAACCTATAAGGTAATCGCGATCAATATCCCGTTTTCACTTTAACTAAATAAAACATGATTTATAACTTACATACATACGCGCTTATTAACTAGTAACTTTTAGCAAAAGACATTTTTGATAAAAAAAAACAATTCCGTATAAAACACAGTCGATATCGAAATAGCAATAATGTATTTACGTTTTATTTTTTAATACGACCGGGTTCGATTCCCGAACAGAGTACAAGCACAGTCTATACAGTCATCCGACGAAAGCGTCTAGACAGGGCAATTGTGCGGGGGGGGGGTGCGGGGTGAGGGGCGGGCAGGGTGGAACCCCCATGCATACGCCGCCACTGCCCGATTAGTTAGGTACCTACTTTAGGTTTGGGCTTTCAGGGCTGCCGGTCACGCGTGTGACAAGCTTTAATTATATTTAATTAAAATAAAACATTGCAAAAAATATTGAACAGAAATTTGGCTACTTGTTTTGTGTGTAGACAAAAAATTACATGCGATTTCAAATTCCAGATGGCGGGCACGGTTTTTTTTATAAAATGTTATGGGTATAATTTTCTATGTTTTTAGGGGCGCCGATTACGAAAATGACATCCATTTTCAAATCCAAGATGGCTTACACATTTTTTGCTCAAAATCGATATGGGTGTCATTTTCTATTTTGCCGTAGTAACATTGGATTTTTACGTTCCAATTAATTTACGTTTATTGCTCATTTTTGAAAAAAAGTCTCTGATATGACTTAATGATTATTGACATAATGAGGTTTGAGGAAAATTCAATACATAAAATTTACCATGTTTGTAAAGTTACTTCGGTACCAAGTATCAATTTTTAGCGGACACGCTATAGCTGATCAGGTAACGCGCAATGGGTAGGCTCGGTCACCGACTTTTAGCCGGCGTCGAGAGCGATACGTCCGTTCCTAGGGAGCCTGAACCTGAAAGATAGCTCTGACGCGTATTTTTCGAAAACTGTACGAAGAAAACTGTCTTGTTTGAAAGAACCCCTAGTAATAATTAAATTATAGCAACGCTATGGTCTAGAATAAGAGTTTATCTGTTCAAATCAGTGGTTTTTCTTTAAAAATGTAAGCATTTAAATACAAATATAGCCTTTGAAAAAGTCTAAAATCTTCTAAAACAGCAACTTTTTGTTCGTACGCTCTTAAACGTTGTTTTTATTAATTAAGTAAGTAAGTAAACACTTTATTGTACGAAAAAAAAACAGGATTTACAAACAAGCGAATTCGAGTACAAAGGCAAAAGTTCAGTAATTGGACGTTTTAAAGAGGGAAAAATAACATTAATCACGTTAGCAAAAATGAAGTGAACAACAGAAGTATGAACTTTAAATTAAGAGATAACGCGTAAATCCATTGAATTAAAAATAATCCCTAACAAATTACGGAGACTTATTGTTATTGTGTCACGCGGATTCGTATTCGTCATAATATTGTTGTGTTATTGAACAGCACTCCTACGAAATTCCTAATTTAATAATTATCACTATTTACGTCTCACCAGTAACATGCTGAAATTAATATCAAATACTCAATCCTGCAGTCCCTTGTAGCTGTGAAAAAATCAAACTTCAAAGTCAATGCAACCAAAAGATACAGTAATTAGAAAGGTTGTTTCCAACATAAATGGTCGTACCCTGAAAATCTAAAGGGTACTTTCAGTTGTCCTAGAAACTTGAAATTTGGTATGAAGGTAGCTCTAATAGCACAACCTCTCAGAAAATTCTCAAAATCCTAAATTTTAATGTCTGTCTGTAGATTTCACAGACCAATATAAGATGACCCTACACTGCGTACATTTTGCTTGGGAGCAGGGCTCTATTAACACTGGACAACTTAAACCACTGGGGAAAAGCTTTAAAATCTTTGTAGAGAATCCTCGTACGCGAGTCCGACTCGCACTTGTCCGGTTTTTTTTATATGAACGAGAGGGTGGTGATGCCTCTGGGACTGGCACTAATGTGTATCTTTTTTCAGGCCTGATCCTCGGCGCTCCGCTATGGGGCTACCTCGGTGACACCAGAGGCCGTCGCAGCATGCTCGTAGTCTCGCTACTGACCTCGGCCCTCGTCAACGCCATCAGCGCCCTGTCAGTCAACTGGATCATGCTGATGGTCCTTCAGTTCACCGCTTCATTGTTGTCAGTTTGTAATTTTTCCTTGCTTCCTACTCATATTAGAAACGCGAAAGTTTGCAAGGATATAGATGTGAGGCTATTTGGATGTTTAGGTATACTCTTTCACGCAAAAACTGGCCAACAAATTTTGATGTGCCTTCATAGTCATAATACATTATACCTCAAAATAACACAAGCTATGAATGGTATGAACATGTTGCTGTTGCATTTTCAGAGCAGCAGCACAGTACACGTTGTCTATGACACTGTTGAGCGAATGCGTACCGTTGGCGAAGAGGAATCTTGTAGTGCTGTTGGTGTCAAGCATATTCATGCTTTCGCAGGGGATTATGGCAGGTAGGTAATAAATAAAAATAGCTCCTCCCAATGATATTTACAACCACCAGGAACCCTTTCAGGAGCCCTTTGGAACATTTTGAACGTACACAGGAACGAAGGAGCGAGTTCGCCGGCGGCGAGCTGCGCGCGACCATCGACACCCGTGGGTGACGTGCACGCGGCTCATATCGCTGGCACTAATTAGTGCCACAAAATTGGCAACGATAATGGATTAGGTACCTCTACCGAAGGGCTCGTCCAGTCTTTGCCTCCTCCTCAATCGGTCCCCAATGTTGAGAATCGTGACCCCCGACAAACGCCAAAAATACTTAGGCTTTCTCCACTTGCTCCCTTCTTTTACCCAGTTGCCCATTTCCAAAAGGAAATTGAAGAACAAAAAGAATTAAAGTATGTAAGTTGTACTTGACAGTTACCAACAGATTTGTGATGTGGCAAAAGGTAGTCAAATCTCATCTTACGAATGTTTGTTACATCGACGATATCACCAAGCTAACGTATCTTATCTTTGTTCCTAGCACTAGCTATCCCAATCATTCCCCTTACCTTCTCCTTCTATCTTCCTACCCTGGGCATCTACTGGAACTCGTGGCGGACCCTGGTCATGACGTACTCCCTGCCTAGCCTGGTCGCCGCCTGCTGCTTCTACTTCATGCAGGAGAGTCCCAAGTACGCTCTGGTGAAGGGAGATGAGCCCAGATCCTTGCAGATTCTGGCGGCTATTCATAAAGTCAATCATAAGAAAGGAGCAATATTAGAAGTAAGACACTCCTGTAATTAAATTAAAGTTCTATGAAATGAGGGTGATGCCTAGTTGGTCAAATCAGCAACTTTTTGTCATCTTAAAACGATCGCTCACAGTATGAAGTTTGTATTTTACTCAACTACGATGTGATATAATAATTTTCAATGATCTTCTCCTTTTGTTAAGTAGACTCGTTTTATTGGTTTTCGAAAAATTTAAAATCGTCTTAATTTATATAATATGTGAGGCATAGGTTTTTTACGAGTATTTTCGGAAGCTCGATTATTAACCATTGGGCAGTGTCGGGCGCTGGGACTATAGTGGCTATAACTTCTTCTTGTTTTAAAAGATTGTGACTTTTTTTAGATAAAAGGCTTACATCCGGAAGTTCTTCTGCGTGACATGGGATTAACAGCAAAAGATCAACTAGTGCCGCTGTTCAAGGCGCCGCTCTTCAAATACACCATCATCCTGAGCTTTCTCTTCATGTTTCAACTGTTGAGTATCTATTTAGAATTATAATACACAGACTTCTATCTTGTCTGTATTATCACAGATAACACAATAGCAGCTTGTGCAACTGATACATAAGTACTGAGGGTCTTTAAATTTTTGTGTGGTTTTATAAAACGAGCCTATTCGAGTTCCATAGTAAAATCACATTCGTTTTTAAGGCCTAATTATATACTTACAGTTGCATACATTACTTTATTATACCTATACAGCTGGTATTTCTTTAGAACAAGTAACTCTTTCAAGCCACGAATACCTCTATCTATTATTCTTGTTAATCATCACTTTTACAGCTTTCCTGATCCAACCCCCTTGTTCCTAAATCTATATGTATATTCTTAACATCCGCCCCGTTTCCTCATTTATTTGACGTTGGTATAACTGTTTCAACCTGACCGTGTATAGGTATACTGTCAAAAAATAATCTCTTAACTAGTTCCTGAATGCTTCTCTACTTTCAATATTCTCTCGTGGTTTTTAAATCTTCTTAGTTATTACCATCCTTGCCTGTTCTTCCAGGACCGGGTCTTTCATTACTTGGCTGCCTACCATCGCCAATAGGGTGATCAGGATGATAGAGATAGGTGAAGCAGACGGCATGACTATCTGCGAAATACTCAACGCTGATATCGAGATGCCAGTTGACGTAAGATAATTTGTTTAGCCAAACTTCTTAACAGACAACACTGAGCAACGCTTGCTGAGCAAGAAATAAGTTTTTAACATGAAACTACCCTGAGACTCAATCATAGTGAAATAGAACGGATCACTCACTTATGTAAGCCGAGTTTAGCCCGACATGTTTTTGACTAAGTCGTAGTCCTTCCTCTGGGGCGCACCAATTAATTAATTAATTACCAACTATTACAATTTTGAGCTTAGTATGTACTTGAGTGATGCGTTTTATTTCAACAAAAAAAATAAGACATGTGGTTCTCTGAGTCAGATTAAAAATGTACCTGTTCTGTTAGGTACAGTTATTATTTACTTAGCAGGTTTTCCTCTTTTTCCACTGTTTTTCAGAACATGTTTCTCTCTCAAAAGCATTTTAGCTTGAAATGTTACCTCTCGTCATTCTAAGAATTTCCGGTTGTTCTTACAAATTAATCATCTGCACAATATAACGTAGATTAAATTGAATGTATTTTTGCAGCCCGACGCCGTGCCCTGTGCTTTGAACACCACGTCACTTCTGATGGTGCTACTGGTAGGAGTATTCCAGTCTGTCATCAATGCTTTCCTTACTGTGGTAAGTTAGTGATTGATGATGAGGGCGATATCCTGTGGTCCCTCAGCAGGGACATAGAGCTCCAAGTAGGGGCTTTCAATTGTCATGTGTAACTGCTTATCTTAAAAAATCTTACTACAGTAAATTTTAGGTTACGAGTCTTGAACTAAAAACAAATTATTTGCTCACCTGCGCACAAAGTGCAGCATAATATTATGGACCTCCGCAAAGTAACGCATGCGTGTCTAGTGAGGCTATCTGACATTCTCCGCCAATGAGAGACAAGCTACTCGACAAGCGATCCTAGTGGATTTTTGACTCGCGGTAACCCTCATTGTGTACGTGGTCTTACTTGGCTTTTTGTGTTTGTCCATATTTCGCTCGGGTTCTAAAACTGTTTACTTGTTTTATGTATTTTGTACAAAATGATATCAAATACGAATGCCCCACCCGCTCGTAAACGAGATCACTGTGTGACCACTGGCAGCGACAGCTAACTTCAATCTACTATGTTGACATGCCAAAAATGCAAATTAGCTGCATTAGTGTGACATCAAAAATAAGGCTTTTGGAATATAGTGATATAAATGTCATAGGTGAGAAATGAGTCAACAAGTGAGAATCAAAAGTCGACCCCCTGGTGAGGATCGCGGGAAGCACAAAGCGCGTGAAGGGAAGTGAGGGACGCGGAAAGCACAAGACCGGCCTGAGTGAAGAGCCTTGGAAAAGCCTATGTCCAGCAGTGGACGTCTTTCGGCTGACATGATGATTATGTATTTTGTGCTTATTCTTGTTTTATTACCAGGTGGTAGTGAACCGCGCGGGTCGCCGCAACACCGTCATGGTGGTAGCCGGCGTGGTGGGATTGTGTGGGATCATGGTCAACCTCGTCCCCAACACCATTGGGACCTCGGTTTTCTTCGGGGGATTCCTAATGGGGATCATCGTGATGGGCTTGTACACTGCCATAGCCGTGGCGCTGTTCCCTACTCAATTGAGGTAAGGTCAGATTAAACAAGTGACTAGTGACAGCGAGTCAGTATTCGCTAAGTAATTTGAATTAATCTGAAACGTGAATATATAGGAGTTTTTCTCTGCTACCAATGATTGCTCGGACGGCGCATCTGGTAGCACGACGCCACGGTGTCGTAGAGGTAGGCCTGATTTGATTGAATTTGATTTTCTGGTCTTTCTGTATATTTACGTTTCGGTTTGAAATTTGAGAAACAAGTGACAAGACGCCTTACGATTTAGCCACGAACACGCGTGATCGGCGGCGAGACGAGCGATTTTGGTAGTAGGTACGTACATACTACTGCAAAATACGCAGGTTTTGGCATTTAACTGTGCAGTTTGTTTTGCGGCCATGCTTGTGAAGAACCGAATCCCTTACCTATAGACTAGTGGTTCTGTGTGAGCTGTAGACCTCGCAAGCAAATTTTTGAACATTTTGTTTTTTTTTTTTCAATAAAAATTTATCGGCTAAAAATTCTAGGTACATAATGAATATCGAGCCTGCTCACAAAATTTCACGAGAATCAGTTGCGAAATACGACCTTTACCTAGAGAGAACGACCGGAAAACATCCGGAGGTACTAAATAATTTTTGCACAAGCTGAAACGAAGACGCTTCGCTAATTAAATTTGTTGAAATAAGTGACGTCGAGAGAACGAGAATTCCTAAGAATTACCCTGTCAATGATGTATTTCCAGGGCAATGGCTGTAGCCCTCACGATGACGGCAGGACGAATCACGAGCTTCGCCGGCATACAAATCATCAACTTCCTTCTATTCAGCAACTGCGAACTGGGATTCTATCTTTTCGCCGCCATCTTTGCTTGTGAGTAATTCAGTGTGGAAATACTCGATTAACAGCTCCAACCTTTTTAGTGGCGTTTGAGCAGTTAATTGTTGAAGAACAAGGTATAAGTAGTCGTCCCACGATAACTCTGCAACGAACTGACAACAGTAGAAATCTGAAGTTCGCTTATGGCAACACTGATTTATAGTCAAACAACACGTTTTGAACTTTTGATTAGATTAAACATAAACAGGTCATCGTTCATCCACCACCCACCATTAAAATACCTCTTAAACAAAACCTACTAAACACTGGCAAAATTGACCTCCAATGGACAGAGCCATATTTGAAAAAAAAAAACAGCGACTTTTGGTTACTACTATCATTATTATTAAAATTTATAATTAAAGAAATGTCTGAGTGTCATGAAAAAAGTATTACCAAAGCGTGATTTTTCTGGGTAGCCAATTAATATCTTGTGTAGAGTTATCGTGGGACGATTATATTTTGTTTTTAAAACCTGACGTCGCTCGGAAAGCGGTCGGAGGCTGGAACGCGTAATGAGGTTCTCAGCCCTTCTTCTCGGCACTCGAGATAGGGTCAGTTCAGCGTCAAAAGTTGCTAATCACTTTTGTACCTTTTCGCTCCACGGCCAGATGCAGCGCGTCATACGTGATTAACAAGTGTGTTATTGCGACAAGGTACAAAAGTGATGAGCTAGTTTTGACGCTGACTGTACCTTCACTCTTTCCTTCTATCCTGAATATAGGTTCTGCGTGTTAGAATAACGGAAGCTTACGGTACCTGTCTGTCTGTCTGTTCCAGCGTCAACAGTCATCGCGTCATTGCTACCTGATGACCGGTTCCTGAAGAAGCCTCCGACGGAGGGACAAAAGTCATCATCTTGAATAATTCAGTATCTATCTCATAAGAAATATCTTACTGTTACACAGTAATATTTCTAATTTCGGATATTTTATTTTATTTATTTAGGGCTAACCTGGGTCTGATACCGAAACAAAAATGACAAATTACTGTTTTAAGAAACTCTTTATTGAACACAATGATATTACATATAGAAAGAGGTAGGTCATCAGCACGCCGAAAATGAAGCGCGAAAAATGCTACAAATTGTAGCATCTTTAGCCACAATCTCTCTCAAATAAGGTTCAAACTTGCGCGCAAATGTCAAAATGTTCGGAACATGTTTTTCGATTGTCTTGTAAGCATATGACGTATCTTTACTTATAAAATCATTGATTGAACACTACATAGCAAACAAAACAGAAAAAAGTTACACAGAAAACTGCCAGTATCAATACGCGGCCTTATCGCTACAGAGCGATCGCTACCAGACAACCATAATGGAATGAAGAAAAGGAACAGAACAAATTATTAGGTGGTGCACATTAGGAAGTTCTAAGGAACCATGTCATGTACAAAGTCTGTGAAAAGTGTATTAAGGCGCTGTGTATAGACAATCTTTAGGTATTTGCGGGGGTGAAGCAGGGGACATGGCGCACGAGTAGCCGCGCTGACCTTGCGCTGCCCGCGCCGCGCAACTCGCCGAGCGCCAACGTCCTTATTCTGTCGGCATCCTAATTCTGGTTGATATGTTACATACCAAATTCGACTCTGTTTTTTTCCGGAAGTTCAAATCTATACATTTAATTTACTTTATTCTGTAAAATATTCTACTTGATCTTCCAAATACTTTAGTATTGAATGAAATAAAGTTTCGTGTTGAAATAAATAGGCTTTTAAGCGATAAGACCGCCTATTGTCTACCATACCTGTTTTTCTGTAATCTCCTTGTACCTACTATTTTAAAAACAATTACCTAAAAAGAGAAAAACTAGCTCAGTATATAAGTAGGATACATAGGTCGCTTGAATATTATTTGTAGTGCAGACGGGGGCATGTTGCAGCTGTTTTGTCATTTTCGTTTGCCCCCGCCTGCACTCCTAATAATATTGAAGCGACCTATCTATAACCTACTTATAATGAGCTAGTTTTTCTCTTTTTAGTTAATTGTTTTTGCAGTCGGGTTTTTGTTTTTAAATAATTTTGTTTTATTTGTTTTTAGTCATATAAACTGAAAATGTTTGGGTTTCAAAATGGGTGTCATTTTCGTAACCAGCACCCCTGAAAACATAAAAAATGACACCCATATCGATTTGGAACAAAAAAATGGGTCCGCCATCTTGGATTTTAAAATGGGTGTCATTTTCGTAATCAGCACCCCTGAAAACATAGAAATTGACACCCATATCGATTTTTAACAAAAAAATGGGTCCGCCATCTTGGATTTGAAAATGGGTGTCATTTTCGTAACCAGCACCCCTGAAAACATAACAAATTACACCCATATCGATTTGGAACAAAAAAATGTGTCCGCCATCTTAGATTTGAAAATGGGTGTCACTTTCGTAATCAGCACCCCTGAAAATATAGAAATTGATACCCATATCGATTTTAAACAAGAAAATGGGTCCGCCATCTTGGATTTTAAAATGGGTGTCATTTTCGTAACCAGCACCCCTGAAAACATAAAAAATTACACCCATATCGATTTGGAACAAAAAAATGTGTCCGCCATCTTAGATTTGAAAATGGGTGTCATTTTCGTAATCAGCACCCCTGAAAATATAGAAATTGACACCCATATCGATTTTTAACAAAAAAATGGGTCCGCCATCTTGGATTTTAAAATGGGTGTCATTTTCGTAATCCCCAGTGTTTTAAGAAGTCCAGTGTAAGCCGAGCCCTGCTCCTAAGCAAAATGCACGCAGTGTGGGGTCAACTTACATTAGTCTGCGAAATCTACAGAGGAACGGATTTTGAACAAAAACATGTGTCCGCCATTTTGGATTTGAAAACGGATTTTTTTTTGTCTACACAGAAACAAAACAGTTAGTGTAAGTTTAAATTTAAAATCAGAGATATGTGGCACCCCTTGTGTCGGCATTTACGCAAACATCAAAGGCGTCGGACCACTGGTAGGTATAAGCTCTTTACACTTTGGTACAAGGCTTTGCCTAGTTTGGGATTACGTCAATTGGTGTAAAATTGTCCCATGATATTTACCTATTTACGCCGATTTTGTACATAATGAGTAGGTAGTTTTTACAAGCAAACAAATATATTGATATAATACTGAGATTTGTGAGCGTGAGATGAGACTCAAGACATATTACTAAAATTGATGTAGGTAGGTGTATGGTAGTAACTCACTGTTTTCGTAATCTTATATTTCCGATGTGTTCCCGTTGTTCATGAAAGCGTTGTCTTTTTCTCTGCACTTTTTTTCCACTGCGGTTACCCATTTTATCTGTTGTCTAATACAATTTTTGCACGCCAGCAAACGAAACACAGAACCATCGTTGACAGTGGTCGCTGGCGTACTGAACGGCCAACAGAAGGGCGGGCGCTATGATGCGACGCCGCGCGGTAGCCGATTTCAGGGAAAAAAAATGCTAAAAATTATACATTCAACGTATTGAAAAAGTGGTATACATAAAACTAGACTTGCTAAAAAGCTATGTAACTAAATAAGTTTCGTTTCAATGTTTATACTGGTTTTTGAGATATTTGGAAAATAAAAAACAAATAGCATGTTTTTCAAAAATAAAATCTATTGAGAATTTTTTTAGTAATCGTGTTTTCGCGTTAACAAAAAACTAGCTAATGAACTGAAGATATACATATAAAAAGATCACTGTTCAGATAATTAAGTAAGTATTTTATCTATAATTTCTAAAATGATACTTTGGCTACACACAGCGCCTGCGGTTAAGGAGCTAACTCTGGGCTATCCATGTTCGTTTTAGATTCTAAAATTATTTTGAGAGTAAGTAGAGCTTTTCTGAATGACAGGGTTCGTACAATTACAGTCGAAGATTTTCTATTCGGCCGATTTGGCATGTCACGTACCTACATACAACTTCTAACCTAAAAAGACCTAAATTACCTGTGGGAGTGTCATTTTCCCAATCGGCTGCAGAGAAAATCTAAATCTATAAAGGAAAATGGTATACTTAAAACGAAAGAGGATTTTATATTAAGCACAGTTCGTGGTCATTTAGAAAAGGATTCGAGTTCTAGAAATATTTCGGCTCTCAATGGTGCCCAATGTCAAAGAAAGAGATGTAATTACGAATTCAACCGAATCCATCAGGATATGCCCTTTGGAACACTTTGATATAGGAACGGTGAGCGACGCGCGGCCGTCGGTGTCCGCCTGTAGATGTCCGCGCCTCATATCACTGAGACTAACTTTGATATAGGAACGGTGAGCGACGCGCGGCCGTCGGTGTCCGCCTGTAGATGTCCGCGCCTCATATCACTGAGACTAACTTTGATATAGGAACGGTGAGCGACGCGCGGCCGTCGGTGTCCGCCTGTAGATGTCCGCGCCTCATATCACTGAGACTAACTTTGATATAGGAACGGTGAGCGACGCGCGGCCGTCGGTGTCCGCCTGTAGATGTCCGCGCCTCATATCACTGAGACTAACTTTGATATAGGAACGGTGAGCGACGCGCGGCCGTCGGTGTCCGCCTGTAGATGTCCGCGCCTCATATCACTGAGACTAACTTTGTAGTCTCAGTGAATTCGAAACGAAAACGAAGTACCTACCGAAGGGCCCGTCCATACGCTATATGCGGGTGGTAGGACCTTGTGCAAGGTCCGTCCGGATCGCTACCACCATTTTACTCGCTAATCCTGCCGCTAAGCAGCAGTGCTTGCAATGTTGTGTTCCGGTATGGAGAGTAAGACAGCCGGTGTAATTACGGGCGCAAGAGGCATTTCAGCTTAGCTCTCTAGGTTGGCAACGCATCTGCAAATCGTCCGGGGTAGCGGGTGTCTATGGGCAGTGATGATCACTTACCATCAGGTGACCCACTTGCTCGTTTGCCTTCCTCGTATAAAAAAAATGTAATTTATAAGTCTATGCCCGAACCCGAATTTTGAAACGATTTCATATTCTAAACACTCACGGACTGTAGGTACGTATTTATTTCAGTTAACGATAGGTACATTTGATTCTAAATAACTAAATTATTACTATCTTATATTGACTAGAGACGATTAAGCGATCGATGTTGCAGTCCGACAGTAGTCACAAAATAAACACGCCAATTATTATGTCGCAGACATAATCGCCTACTATCTTAACTGTGACCCCCCATGCTCATTAGGTACCATACTCGCTGTGAGATTTACAAATATACAGTTAAAAGTGTTGGCCACTATACCCTAAGTAATATTATTTGCTGTTGAACGTTAAGCCTGGCCATAAAAACTGGCAAAATGTGTTTTGGACTAACTTTCTGAAGTCAAGTAAACTGATGTCTGGCTTGTATGTACTTAATAGCAAAAAAAATTATTTCGAAAATTCGAAATTCGAAAGGAAATCCCTTTACTTGTGCCGTGAGGCTTTGCTTCTTGCGCCTGATTCAATTTCAGCACAGTATTCTATCGCAGCGGATACGGACAGCATAAGACCGGTCTGAATGGAGAGCCGCGGGGGAGGCCACCGTCCAGCAGTGGACGTCTTTCGGCTGACATGATGATGAATATTATTCTTTGGCTTCGGTTAGGTCTTCTTCGGGTTTTGAAGCCTGTTCGGTGTCCGGTTTCGACCGGAAAATTAACCTGTCGTCAGGTAACATGGCCAGAATAAGTGCAGAAGCTGGAAAATAAGAATAACGCTCGTATAACTAAGTATACCATAACTATTTATCATTAGATTTAACTGTTATAATTAGGTAATGAGCTTTTCAGTGAAGGAAAACATCGCGAGGAATCCTGAGAAGCAATTAAATGGTGTGTGTGAAGTTCCCAATCTGCACTGGGCCCGCGTGGGAACTATAGCCCAAGCCCTTTCATTCTGAGAGAAGGCCTGTGCCCAGCAGTGGGAAATAAAAAAGGCTGGTGATGAATGAATTAGGTACTTAATGAAAAAATAAAAAAAAGTTTATGACAGCAGATTGTGTCAATTAATTTGATCACACAGAAACACAAATAGTAATTTATTTATTATGCTTTATGAATTTTCTTATCTAAAAAAGTAACAACAATAACCTAACCAACTTAGGAAAGTTGAAAAACCCCTGTTCAAAGTTCAATATTTCCAAAACGGGTGAACTGATTGTAATGAAACTTAGCTACGAACCATTTCGATTAAACTAGCTTGGGAGCTATGATGCTTAGACAGATACACAGTTACACATGTCTAACTTATGACACCCCTCGTTTTGGGTCGGGGTTAAAAAATAAGCACCCAAGGAACGGAACCTCTTAATTAATAGCTAGACGTACATGTGTGTGATCCATTTATTTCACAATCACTATAACTATAATATCCTCATGTCACAAAGTACCTACATGCAAAGAGCGCCCCAAAGAGGTAGAAGCCTACGGCGCAGGAGTTGACGAGCAGGTAGTTGACAACCTGAATGAGCCCTACACTCGCAATCCTTCCTCCCGTCATGGTCGTCGCCACAGCCATTGTTCTGAAACGAACACCAGCTTTTTTAACCTCCAATGCGGAGAGCTTTTCTCGAAAAGGTTAAATTCTTGATTCGGAACAAAAGACATTTCCAAGCGTGGGCATAAAGTAGGTAAATGGCTAGTTAATAGAAAGTACAAAATAGAACGAGATGTTATTATTTATACTCGTACCTATAAGATTTGAGCCGTAACTTTTTTGTTTAGACAGCTCCTGTGCTACAGGTACGATAACAATATTTACAACATAACTGTTTAAATGATACTTAAGTAACTCCTGTTTAAATGATATTTCAACAATCTTAAGGGCAGATAAGCGCAGCCCTCACTTTATCAAAAACTTGACAAGTTACTTACACTAAACTTGACTAACTAAAAAATGTCTTATCTCCTCACCTCAAATTCGTAGGGTACAGAGCAACAGCTATGGCCGTGTAGAAGCCCAGAACGACGATACCCAGGGTGAAGACCACGCAGAGGATGGCACTGCCAATAGCATTGGGCACCAGGTTGACCAGGATGCCAGCCAGGCCACAGACGGAGGTGATCACCATGGTCGTGTTGCGGCGACCTGTCTTGTTCACTATCTGGAATTTGAATGTTTTAGTGAGAAAAGAAGTATCGCGGTAAGATATGGTGTTGGATAGACTGTAATCACTAATCAGAAAGCAGCTGTAAAGCAACATTTTCCCAGTAACTAAATAGTGGAAGAAGCAAAATAAACGTAGAGTCGAAGAAATTAATTCCTGACCCACCATAGAACATTTTCATAGTAAACGTCATAACGTTTTTCCCTGTCAAGCTATGTGATGTCACTATGACGTTTACTGTGAAATGGTTCCATGGTGGGTCAATATTTGATTTCCTCGGCCGTACATCTTAGAACTTAAATTAACCAGCAAACACGTCATATATGCTATTTAAGGTAGTGTCAATAGAAAAAGAAGATAAAAATTTCAAAGTAGCAGAGAAATTGTGAATGTTGATGTAGTTAACGAAATCAATAACTATACTGATACGTACCGAACTAAGTATAGTGTTGAAGACTGAATGTAATGCGCAAATGCCGAGAATGATCAACAAGGCGATGGTGTTGAGAGAACACGGCACCACGTCAGGCTGAAAAACAATAAAATAGCATAAAAATAAGTGCACTTAAAACCTCTGCGCTTACAAAAGTCTTCAAACAGTATTTAGGCAAGACCCATGGATATTCTTCAGTCTATCATTTATACAAATTATACAAAAAATTGACCAGAGATTGACCCCTATCAATCTGATGGAAAGTACAAATAAGACAGTTGTCCTATGCATTTGATGTAGAAACATAATACTACGCTGTTGAGATAGATGTACAACGTACATAGCTTTAGCTACAACTTTTATTGGCTAATAAGAATAATATGAAGATAGCCAAAATAAGAAGATTTCAATAGTTCTCCTTGAGTTAGGGTTAGGATTAGGACCCATGTTCTTGTTATTGAAGGAACCGCTAGTCGGTTTTCCTTGACTTTCTGATATTGGGAACACGGACCGGAACGGAAAACATTGATACGGTGACTTTGTTACATACATCAACGGGTGTGTCCCCACTGGCAGCGATGATCTGGCACAGCGTGAAGTCAGACCCCTCCCCCGCCTGCATCATCCTCATGAATTGGTTGGCGATGGTCGGCAACCACACCACGAATGAGACCAAACTGTAATGCAGACGTTTAAAGACTTTAAAGCAAGTATAAATTTAAAGATTTTTACTTGAAACAAGTAAAATACTTAGGAAAATTGTTACTTTACGATTAGACAAAATAATCCCTGAAATAGAATCTAAGCTAGAGAGTGTAAAAGATCTTTTCTACCCAGGCATTATAGCTAAGCTAACACCAGAACCCACCACCAGACACTAGGAAAGGAAAGTTTTCAAAAACCTTGGGCTTTTCTTGTAGGGTCAGCTTCAAAAGTCGCTCATCACTTTTGTACGTTTTCGCTCTACGGCCAGATACAGTGCGTCATACGTGATTGACGAGTGTGTTATTGCGATAAGGTACAAAAGTGATGAGCGACTTTTCACTGTACCTAATTCTGAAACGCTGAACGGGAATTTGTTCAGAATTTGTTTAAATTGTTTTTTGTAGCATGGCTAGTATCGGAATAACTTACATCTGGAACAAAATATGCAGACAGGCCATGATCAAGGTGTATTTCAAGTAAGGTGTCTTAAGCAGCGGCACTATTTGATCCTTGGCTTTCGGTGCGCTCCCGTCGGTAGGCGCTGTCTCCCGAAGAAGACCTTTAACCTAAAAAGGTAAGGAACGTGTTTTTAATGATATCTTTATGAAAGATTCAAAGATTAAAGTAGAACTGGACTATAAGAATTGATTCATCTTCAATTACACGCTCACAACAACTATGCAACTGGGAACAGTCGGGTCAAGTGAGCTTTAGGCGAGAGAACATCGCGCACTCACGCACTGTCCTGTAATTTGTTAATTTTCTGTTTTGTAAAGTGAAGAGTCTTACATACATACCTATTTTAGTGTAAGGTGGACTTACGAATATAAGGAAGGTGTTTTTTATCAATAAACAGTTAGCTGCCAGTCGTGTTTTTAACTTACATACAGCCATACAGCACACATAAACAATTATTTTTAGGGTTCTGCACCTCAAAAAAAACAGATCCTTTTTACGATCTGTCTATCCTAAGTTAAATGAAATCCTTTAGGGCTACCTATCTCCCATTGACCTAGAATCATGAAAATTGGCACGAAGAAAGTCCTTACAACACAAATCAGGAAAAACTGAAAAACCCTCGTTGCGCGAGTTCAATTCGCATCTAGACGATTTTTCCAAATACGGTCACCTATTGAACACGTTCCTTTTACCTTTAACGAGGTTACTCTAAAGTCTAATGACATTATTCATAAACGTCACTCAAGCCTGCATTAGTTAAAATAGGTCTTCTTACCAACGGAAATGTCAAACAAAGGTTCAGGACAAATGAACTTTAACGGCATTTTAGTTAAAATAGGTTTATGAATAACAGGGTAAATAAACAAGGATGATTGAAATTCTGACTAACCGGTAATTCCTCGGCTTGGCTTCCCATATTGACCTTCCGAATACGTCTCAGAATCTTCAGGGCCTCCTCTTCGTCTCCTTTCGCCAGTACATACTTGGGGCTCTCCTGCATGAAGAGCAGCCAGACTATACAGACGATGCTTGGCAGGGAGTACGTCAGCTGCAGGGTCCGCCAAGAGTTCCAGTAGATGCCCAGGGCAGGCAGGTAGTGGGAGAAAGGCAGGGGGATGATTGGCATTGCCATGACTGGAATAGGAATTTAGTGCGCATATTAAGGCCCATATACGGTATGATCTATCGGTACGATCCGTCGAATCAGACTGATCGAAACGACGGATCGAAAGTGTATGTCAATATCGCTTACATTACACTTTCGATCCGTCGTTATGATACCAAATATGCAACCGAGACCATTTTCAAATGCAATTTCATCATAATCATGTCAGCCGAAAGACGTCCACTGCTGGACATAGGCCTCCCCCAAGGCTCCCCACTCAGACCGGTCTTGTGCCTTCCGCATCCACCGCGATCCCGCGATCTTTACCAGGGCCGTGTTTTATAAAGCTACAAGTTGTAATTTACAAGCGGAAATCTATTTCTAACAAAAGGTGATAGAATGAGACTTCCGCTTGTAAATTGGAACTTGTAGCTTTATAAAACACGGCCCAGGTCGTCGTTTCATCTTGTTGGAGGCCTACCGACAGCTCGCCTCCCGGTCCACGGACCAATTGCAAATTGGTGAAATTTACTAGGAACGTAACATTATCTTTATTCTGTAATATCATTGGCTTGTAGCCAGTATTTACCTGACATGATTCCCTGCCCGAATAAGAATATACTGGACACGATGAGCATGATCATATTCCGCTTCGCCAGGGGCACACTCTCGCTCAGCAGTGTCATGGACAATATGTATATTCCTGATGCCCTGCAAAAATAAACCATTATACAAGGTGCGTTTCAATGAACTCTTGACTTGGTGATAATGGGACTATCGCGCAACCTACCCTTGCGAAAACAAAAAGAATTTTGAAAATCAGTCCACAAATTGACGGAGAAATCGGTGAACATACATAAAAATAAACATACAGTGGAACGTAGAACCTCCTCCTTTTTTGAAGTCGCTTAAAAATAGAAAGAGATTTTGCTTGCCCTAAAGCTAAAGGAAGAGAATTCCACAAACAACTGGAAGACATACTGAGGGAGTTATGATAGAACTTAGAGGAAGAAGGAGGAACAGGAAGAAGAAAATTATGTGAAGATATAATGGAAGACATCAACTTCAAACGCTTTTGTATAATCAGCAGCAAAAGTTGCTAAGCAACCGACGCGTTCACAATTATTTAACCCCGGCTCTATTGTTATACATAAGAGCTTTGTGCAAATCATTGTGAACGCTTCGGTTGCTTAGCCAATTCTGCTGCTGACTTTAGTACCTAGCTGAAGAAGATTGAAAAAAAAAACTCACAATGTGACAGTGCAGAACTGCATCACCATAAGCATGATCCAGTTGACGGAGAGGCTGGCCAGCGCGTTGCTAATAGCCCCGGAGCACAGAGTTGCCAACAGCATCTTGCGGCGTCCGCGGGTGTCGCCGAGGTAGCCCCACACCAGGGTGCCCAGGATACCCCCTAGAAAATGGACGAGGCAAAGATCAGGCCCTTATGGACTACCTGATAGCTTAGTGGTCAGAAAACCTGACTATGATGCCTACATGATATGCAAACATGCAAGTATTTTTAAAACAGTAAAATTAATTTAAAACAGATGTTGTACAAGAGACTAAAACTACAATAGCAGTTTATGCAACTTTGTTTTTATACGGCGAGGAAGGCAAACGAGCGCACTCACCTCATGGTAAGTGATCACCACTGCCCATAGACACCCGCCACCCCGGGGGGGTTTGCAATGCGTTGCCAACCTAGATAGCTAAGATGAAATGCTTCTTGTATTCAGTATTCAGTATTCATTTATTTATTGCGAAATTTTACAAGTTATCTTGTGCCCGTAATTACACCGGCTGTCTTACTCTCCACACCGGAACACAACAGTGCAAGCACTGCTAATGGATTAGCTAATAAGGTGGTGGTAGCGATCCGGACAGACCTCGCCAAGGTACTACCACTCGCAAACTGTTACGTAATGAATCCTTAAAACACGAGTGTTTTAAGGCCTAATTATGTAGAGTAGTATAATATCGAGAGTTAAAAATCCGTTAGGATCGCCATGTCGAATGGGATTTATCTGTCAATTTCTACCAATCTTTGTCTCTCGACGACCGGATAGCCTAGTGGTTAGCGACCCTGACTATGAAGCCTGGGTCCCGGGTTCGAATCCCGGTCGGAGCAGAGGGTCGAGTACGACTTTTCGAAACCTGCGTCACGTAAAATCGAATAGTAAACGTTGTCGAGTTTGTATGAAGTTTGGAACACGCCCGTGAGCGTATTTGGAACTAAAATTTAGTATGAGGTTTCTCGATCTCGATACGATAACCGTAACGTTACGCAGCATTCGTAAAGTCGTGCTCGGCCTCAGATGTTTGTATGATGAATACGAATGTTTG
The DNA here is from genome assembly GCA_963691665.1 of Clepsis dumicolana. Lineage (NCBI taxonomy): Eukaryota > Metazoa > Arthropoda > Insecta > Lepidoptera > Tortricidae > Clepsis > Clepsis dumicolana. Next base: position 13,873,751 of record OY829515.1, on the reverse strand, counting down.
TTCTCGGGTCTTGGATGTTTAATATGTACATAATTATGTATTTATCTATTTAAGTATGTTTATCCGTTGTCTAGTACCCATAGTATAGGCTTTGCCTAGTTTGGGACTAGACCAATTGGTGTCAATTTATCCCATGATATTTATTTATTTATTCATTGGTGGAGAGTGACAGATAGAGACCTCACTTCACTCGACAGTAGCGTTTCTGGCGGATTTTTGACTCGCGATAGCTCTCATCCTAAGGTTCTCACCAGCGACAGGCACAGCAATGACCAGCCCCTGCTGGGCGGTGGTGGTCTCCAGCTCACAGGCACTGGTCGGCACGATGATGGCCGAGCAGTACGCCAGGGTTATGAAGGAGACGGTGGAGAGACCCACCAGCGCCGTCAGCAGGTAGTTGTAGAGGCCAAAACCTGGAGAAAACAAAAGAAGAATTCTATCCTATTCTCAAGGATCCTTTTCCATCTTGCACGCCAGAGTACCAGAATAGAATAGAAGAATTAAATACCAATTCTGGTGTAAGGGTGGGCACGCGACCCTGTCGAGGTTCCGAGTTCGATTCCCGGGGTTGGTATTTTTCTGGTTTTTTTTTCTGTGTATTCATGTTTCGGTGAGTTTATTAAAAAATATATATATAATTGATACTCACGGGAAGACCGTAAAAATAAAAAATTGGAAAAAAATAAATAAAAAAATACAAAAAGATTTTCCAATTGAGATCATGGATAGAAGAATTTGTTTGAATGGTATAAGTATACATCAATGTCACTACATTATTAGGTAGAGCGCAGACAAAAATGGCCTTCATTAGTTTCACCTGTCCCAGTGTCTGAGTCTGTGTGTAAACAACTCATGCAACTTAAATTTGACCTGCTTCTAGTAGTCGAATGCAAGTACACTCAACAAAAAGTACAGAAAGCAAAAACCTTGCATTCTTATATTATTATTATTCCCGTATATTTATTACAATCTTAGGCTAGGTTTTCACAATATTCATATAAAAAGTAATAAAACAATATTAATACAAAATATAAAAACATTATAAAAAGCTAACCTAGGGTGCCGCCGGTAGCGAGGCGGGGCCTAAGCTACCGGTGGTCAGGGCGACAGAGAGGAACCTCCTGACTATCCGAGCCGTGTACCGCCTTCTGTATCTGACCCTTGACCCAACCATCTAGCGAGAGCCTTTTAAGGTGATGGTCAAGGCTCTTCGCTATTAGACCGTTCGCCGAATCAACAGGCCACATGGCGGTAACCTCGTGAGCCAAGTCAAGGTACTTGCTGACTTTGTCCTTCTCGGCCTTCACGAGGTTCACGTCATGGGGGATCGTGATGTCGACGAGCACTGCCTGGCGCTTCGATCGATCTATCAGCACGATATCAGGTTTATTGGCGACAATAGTCCTGTCCGTGATGATAGATCGATCCCAGTAGAGCGTGACACGACCATTTTCAAGAACTGGTGCAGGTGTGTACTTATAGTACGGCACTTCGAAGTCCACAAGACAGAATGAAAGAGCAAGTTGCTGGTGAATAATCCTGGCTACAAGGTTATGTCTGTGCAAGTACTCGCCGTTAGCAAGACTAGAACAACCAGAGATAATATGCCTGAGTGACTCCCCGGGACGGCGGCATGCCCGACAGATGTCGACCGTACCGTCCTTCAGGATATACCTGCGGTAGTTATTAGTCATGATAACTTCGTCCGCAATTGCACAGGCAAAACCTTCGGTTTCCCCGAAGAGGTCCCCGAAGCGTAGCCAGTTCACCGACGCGAGGAGGTCTACATCGGGCCCCATGAGGGCCTTATAGAACCGCCCGTGTAGCTCCTTGCTCTCCCATTCAGTCTTGCGGTCCTCGGTGCTCCATACCTTAGGTCTGCGCCAGTTCTCTTTTGCCAAGGCGAGAGGAGTGAAGGATTTGTCCACCGCCACTACATCGCGATGCATCCCACACTCGTTGTTCAGGAAAAAATCCCTAAGACTGCACACCTCACGGTTGTGGAGGTCCTGGGCATTTAAAAAACCACGACCTCCACATTTCCGTGGAATGTACAGTCTCATAACAGACGAGCGCGGGTGTAGCATGCGATGCGCAGTGAGCAATGAACGAACCCTTCGATCCAGGGCATTCAGCTCAGTCTGATTCCATCTTAGTATGCCAAAGGAGTATATGAGCAGGGGCATCACCCAGGCGTTGAAGGCGCGCACCTTGTTGCCACCCGACAAAAGACTATTGAGTACTTTTGCCAGGCGGCCAAAGAATCGCTCCCTCACCGTCTGTTTGATATCCCTACCTTCAATACCCAAGGACTGTGACATACCAAGATATTTATAGGTTTCAGTTTCGGAGATAGATCTGAGGGACATTGTCTCAGAAAGTTGTAAATTCGGTGAATTTACAACTTTTCCCCGCTGTACATGTATGACTGCACACTTGTCTACACCAAATTCCATTTTGATGGCATTTATAGCATTTATGGCATTATTATATTATTATTATTTTACCAAAATGGTAAAAAGGTCCCCTGATGGTGCGACTCATTGTCCGTCTGTCTATCTGTCTGTAAATGCTGATTATCTAAGCAACTACTAATGCTATCGACTTGAAATTTGAAATCGTTTGAGATGATGCTGTGGCCCAACTATTTTGCAAATAAATAAGAGATGCTTAGGTACAACTCAGCGGCAGCGAGACGCAAACTGCGTGCAAGGCTTTGCTCGCGCGTGACGTGATTGATCCGTTTATTTCAAAGATTGAGTCTCACAGTAGTTCTTTTTTTAAAACTCACCTGACTGATCAAGTGCTTCCTCGAAAGGTATCTTCTCATTTTTATCCGGCAGAACTTCCATTTTATTCCAATCCGTATTTCACAGGCACAGTTATGAAACTAATCGATTAATGCTACGTATTTTCAAAGGGTTTGAGATTTAAACTTCCTCACATGTACTATTTGATTGCAATCAAATTACCAAATGGGATTAAATAATTACCACTCGCGTCTTGAGTAGGTATCATTACCGATTTGGCAAAATGTATGTACCTAATTAATATTTTCAAGATTATCAATGTAATCACGCGTTGATAAAGTATCTACAACCAGTCACTTAGATCTTTATACAGGATGAACTGAACTGTACATAGACGTAGGCACTTATCTAATTGAGATTGAGAGTGATAATGAGTAATTTAGAATGTTTTGAAGTAAACGTCCATGATAACAGTGGCTTTTTTCAAATCACCAATTAGTATATTCACTATAGATGTATGTAGGTACTTTTATATGCTGTTCGGTTTTCTTCCAAATAAGACTAAGGTAATAAAAGACTATGCCCGATTGCCCGACACTCTCCCAACAGTTGGCACCTTCAATCTTAATACGTAGCAATAATTAAAGGTGACAGGATGTCAATTATCGGAAATAACGACATTTACCTTAATAGGTACCAAGTTTGTAGTTGGTTATGCACCTATTGAATAAAAGTGACAAAAGGTCTGATGTGAGTCTTCACCCATGTTGTTGGCATTCCATTGGCCCGCACGAGACGGTTTGCTTCATCCTTCCTAATGCGAACTGCTGAGGAATGGAATTCGCTCCCATCGTCTGCATTTCCGGACGGGTACAATCTAGGGCTCTTCAAGGCGAGAGTGAATAGGCTGTTACTGAACCAGTGAGTTACACCTTAGGCCTCATCTGCACCTTCCGTCAAGTGAGATAGGGGTCAATCACTGGTCAGTTTATAGTAAAAAAAAAGGTTTCTCAAATGTCTTTTTCGTATGCTAGCTTTGTTATTGGAAAATCAAGGTTAAATTCCGAAAGCAAAAAGGGCAATGTCGTCAAGATAATGATAATGATAATGATAATGATAATGATAATGATAATGATGCGAACGTAACAATGGCGATAGCAATATACTTATGAACTTTGATTTATACCTACCTACCTACTTTTTTTGTATGGATTTGTGCATAGTGCGAAATATTTACTCCCTTATTCGTTATCTTGTGCCTTTATTCCTCACTTTCATACCTTTGCTATATCCAGACCACAGACTATACCGGGATAGAATGAAAAAGTGGAAAGAAAGGCTAAAAACCTAATTAAGCGTGCCTGCTTCAGGTTTAAATAATCTAATTTCGTCATTATTAAAAGCGTTTAGAGGAAAGGCTTAGCTGATTTTGATAAAACATGTCTAAAAACTATCGCTAGAAAACCTGCTTTAAGACCTACGATACCACATACAGATACACAGACATACAGACACACATAGCAGTCAAATTTATTACACTCCTCTTTTTACGTGAGGGGTTAAAAACAAAATACCTTGTTGTTCTACAATGGACTGTTCAAACACCACCACAAAAGTTGAAACTGTTAATAGAGTTATTTTCTCACTAAATTGCACTCATGAGGTCAAAATACCCACGCAAAATGTTACACTCTCGGTTCCCAATCCCATACGAATCGACGGTCTCTTTCCTTCTACACCGATACAGTTCTGTGACCCAGACAAACCGTTATATCTGTAAGTAGAACTATAACGGCTCACTTGTAGAGTAGAACCTTATTCCACGCAAAATTTCACGTTATTGTAACCGATTAGGATTATTAGGTAGGTGGATCAAAAAAATTAATAGTGAACTGAAACTGATACTACAACGGGGCCATATTTATACTTCGTTTTTGTTCATAACACGATCCGTTATCTAGGTCTATTGATCGATGGTTTTAAATTAGTATTTGTACTCATGGAAGCGAAAGCTGAGCCCGTTACCTGGCCCCCGTTTCATAACCGTGACATGTGACAAATGACAACGACAGTTTGGTGTAGATTACCGGCTTGAAAAGTTTTTGTATTGCCAGACTTCATATTAACTTGGTGCAGTGCAGATCGAATTGTCGTTGTCATTTGTCACCTGTCACGTTTATGAAACGGGGGCCTGGCCCCCTATTTCACCAACTTTACAATTGTTGGTTTACAATGACAATTCGAACTACATTGCTTTGCCAATATGAAGCGCGCTAAAACAAAAGCTCTTCAAGTCAGCAATTGACTCCGAATTGTCATTGACAACTGACATTTGTAGAGGTGGGCGGGATGCTGAGACGTGGGCGCTAACGATGGGCCTCATAAGGAAGCTCAAAGTCACTCAGAGGGCGATGGAGAGGGCTATGCTCGGGGTTTCTCTGCGGGATAGAATCAGAAATGATGATATCCGCAGTAGAACTGGGGTTACCGACATAGCCCTAAGAATTGCGAAACTTAAGTGGCAGTGGGCGGGGCACAATAGCTCGCAGAACTGATTACCGATGGGGTCAGAAGGTTCTCGAATGGCGTCCACGGACCGGGAGGCGAGCTGTCGGTAGGCCTCCAACAAAATGGAGCGACGACCTAGTAAACATCGTGGGACCGCGGTGGATGCGGAAAGCACAAGACCGGTCAGAGTGGAGAGCCGCGGGGGAGGCCTATGTTCAGCAGTGGACGTCTTTCGGCTGACATGATGATGATGATGATGATTTGTAGAGGTGGTTAAATAGGGGCCTGCAACACACAAAGGTCAAAGTGAAACGATATATTTTTTAAATACTTAGGTGTTTATTAAATAATTATTTAAATAATCTATCCTACTTTATTTACAAATCTATGTAAAAAATAAAAACTAAAATTAAACTAAACTAAAACAATAAAATAAATAGGTACTTATCCTACATTAAAACTAAAGTACCTAAAACTACTGTACAAAAACTGAAATATGTTTAAAAAAAGAAGTCCCCTTGGGCAATGGGCATGGTACCAAAGATGCTGGCAGCGTTCCCTCTTTGGATAGCCAGGCTTAGCCTTTGTCCGAGAAAGCTGCCAGCTCTTCGGTCCCCTGCGATATCGACTAGCCTCTTGGATTATTTCCTTGAATAAGCTTAAACATCTTTATTATTATTTCACGTGCATTGCATAAAATAAATAAATAAATATCATGGGATAAATTGACACCAATTGACATAGTCCCAAACTAAGCAAAGCCTGTACTATGGATACTAGACAACGGATAAACATACTTATATAGATAAATACATACTTATATACATATAAAACATCCAAGGCCCGAGAACAAACATTCGTATTCATCATACAAACATCTGCCCCGACCGGGGATCGGACCCGGGACCTCAAGCTTCATAGTCAGGGTCTTTAACCACTAGGCTATCCGGTCGTCAATATTTGTAAACAATTGAACAAAGTCGCGATTATTTATTTTGTTACACGAACACAGCCATTATTTTTTTAACATAATAATACAGTTACTATTTTGCGTGTTAATTAGAACCACAGCTTTTGAACTTACTTACAGTTTGTGAGCAATTAGAATATTTAGGATTTAATGGCACTTTTTATGTCAAAGAAAGAGATGTCAATACGAAGTCACTCGAACCCGAATTCTATTCGAAGTGATCACGCTGATCACCTAGTGTACGCGGCTGTCAAATGACACGGTACCTACATATTCAGCTACTTTTGAAATTGACTGCGTACTACAGAAATACTAGGACAGAATCTCTTGATAGTTTAGACATTGGTACTTTTTACTATCTGACATTTAAATTATAGTCTCGCAGAGTCATTGTTTTCTTCTTTTTCTTTGATCTGTGGCTTGAGGAGCAGTCGGTCATCAGGCAGAAGCATCAGAATCAGAAAAGACGCTGAAAATAGTAAAAAATATGATTATTGTCGTTTGCTAAGGAGAGAACCGGAGACATTACATCAGTAATTTTTGATCATATCCTAATTCTTCACACTGGCTATACATAATAGCGAAGAATTTTAAAAAGTACCATGAAATTAACGCAGGATTTGTACCATATATTTTGTGGCTATAATAATAAGGTGTCATAATCATAAATGAGCCGTTAATGTTAATTTAGCAAGTCTTATTTGACAAATCTAGGAAAACACAAAACTTTCTCCCATACGTTCTTTGCCTCTGTTGGTTGCTGTCTATACTGGTTTGACTATCCTGTTTATCTATTTTTTTTTTAAATCTCCACAGTTTTATTCAATCACTCTTGCTGAAATAGTTACTGTTCATTATCAGACATCTTGCTTTTTAAAGGTGATCTAATACATAGTCCCGAGGCTTTCATGTCTAACGCTCTTCGCTTTGGCATCCGTCATCTCTTTCTCGTACAATCTTGTACCGTTTGACAGAAAAATATGTCTAATGCCATCCACGAAGCCCACAGTACCTGTGTAAAAGGAAGCGAAGAGGTAGAAGCCAAGCTCGCAATGCGTCTCCAGCAGGAAGTTGACGAGCTGGATAAAGGCGAAGCTGGCGATACGGCCGGCTGACATCACCAGCGCAACCGCCATTGCTCTGCAAATAACGTACTCGTATTTACAGTTAGACAAAGACAAGACACAAATAGGCCTTCTAGAAAAGTGATAAGTAAATAAAAACCGGCCAAGTGCGAGTCGGACTCGCGCACGAGGGTTCCGTAAAAAGATTTTAACGCTTTTCCCCAGTGTTTTAAGAAGTCCATTGTTAGCAGAGCCCTGCTCCTAAGCATATTGTACGCAGTGTGGGGTCAACTTATATTGGTCTGCGAAATCTACAGACAGACATAAAAATTGAAGATTTTGAGACTTTTCGGAGTGATTGTGCTATAAGAGCTACCTTCATACCAAATTTCAAGTTTCTAGGATAAGTGGAAGTACCCTTAAAGTTTTCAAAGTACGGCAATTTGTATGGAAACGACCTTTATAATGACTGTATCTTTTGATTGCGTTGACTTAGAAGGTTGATTTTTTCACAGCTTCAAGGGACCACAAGTTTGAGTATTTGATATTAATTTCAGCATGCTACCTCCACGCGTTCCAGAGAAAAAGGGTCTTGACAGACAGACAGACAGACGGACAACAAAGTGATCCTATAAGGGTTCCGTTTTTTTCATTTTGAGGTACGGAACACTAAAAAAAGAGTTGATCGTAATTCAGGGGGGGGGGGGGGGGGGCAATATCTGAGGATCAAAATGGTACCTCCGATCAATACGTACAAGAATAAGTACTGTAAAAGATTATGTACCTTAGATGCGTAGGGAACAGCGCCACACACATGGCTGTGTACATTCCGATGACGATGATACCGAGAAGGAACCCGGCGAAGAGGATGGCAGAGCCAATGGCATTAGGGACCACGTTGACCAGGATACCGCAGAGACCGAATATGGCCGTACAGCCGATAGCTGTATTGCGGCGGCCGCCAAATTCTACCACCTGAAATTAAAAAAAAAAATGATATCTGTAGTCTTCAGAATGAATAAATGTTGAAATTAGCTACATTAGGTAGTCACATTAAATACCATGCTTCACCAAATAAAACAGGTAAGTCAGTCACAGAACTGGATAGAAGGCAAGAGTTTATTGATTTGTATGAGAATCGAGCCTGTAATATTTTGCATACACTAGATATTTTAGGACAAAGATTGCTTGCAGATGAAAGGAAATACCTCGATTAAGCTCCATCTGTTTTGGTGGTGTAGCGGTACTATTTAAACAGTTAAAATATTAAACAACAAGGCACTTTGTTTTTAAAATCTGACGACGCACAAGGGTAGCCGTTGAGAATGGGCTGAAGGTAATGAAGTTCACAGCCCATTTTCTAGCACGCGAAGTACATAGGCTCTTACCTTTCATTTCGATATAAGTAGTTCTGTGGAACACTGCAATGCCGCAATTACACCAGCCTTTTGTCTGCTGTCTCTATTTGTAGAGATTTAGCCGTTTACTCGTAACTATGAATGTAGATGGATTTTGGTTAAAAAAAAGGACTACAACTTACCACACTGAGGAGTCCGTTGGTGATTGACTGTAGGCCACAAACCCCGAGCACCATCAGAAGCGCTGTGACGTCAATTGCACACGGCACTCTTTCAGGCTGTAACGAAATAGAAATGTGAAATTTATTAGCTGGCAGTTGGCCTACGGATCCCATTGATTCTATTTATCTAACACTAGCCTTAACTTGGTATCGTGTATACGTATGTACCTCCGTACAAGATGGTCAGAAGTCATAATCAAAGTTGAAGTGGATGGTGGATGTATACAACAGCTTTTATACTGTGGCGATGTTGTTCTTTGGGGGAAGAGCCTCTGCCTAACATTTTAATTATGTTTTCCAGGAGATAGGTAATGAAGTCACCGTCATCATCATATCATCATCACATCGTCATCCGTCTACGGCTGGAAATAGTTCGGCGTTCCCACAAGGATCTCAACGCTGATTAGTTTTGTGCTACCCACAAACAATCTGTACCAGATCGTCCGTAATGAAGTACCTTATAGCAATATATATTTATGTAGGTTGTTGATCATGGCTTACATCAGGAGGGGCGTCAAGTGAGCTGGCGATAATGCCGCAGAGCGTCATGTCAGAGCCATCGCCTGTCTGCACCGTTTGGATGAACTGGTTCGAGATGGTTGGTAGCCAGACCATGAAGGATGCAGACCTGACACAATAAAGCATTTAATTAATAGGTACATGGAATGCCAAAGATGAGGTGACAATTAGTAGCGAAAGAATTCGCTACCTGCATTATAAATTCAAATTTTAAATTTGTGTATTTGTGTAAAAACAATGCATTTGATTTACTCGCGTCATTCTTCAGAAAATTTTGGTGCATGCGATACAGGACGCAGCACTGCATAAAAGAGCATTTGGAAGTCTGAAATTCGAAGTTCGTAATATCCGACCGTTCCGCTTACGCCGACATAGGAAGGTAGGTAGGTATAGGTAGATAACGAAGTTGTTGGGCTCTGTACTGCTGTTCAGACATGAGACAGTTTTAAAGGTTTCATATTCGCTAATTCATTTCGGAATGACTCATTCCACTAAAACCAGTCGCCTTTTTTAGGTCAACAAATTTCCGCTGTTAGAGGCCTTTCATAACGGTTTGTCTAAAGTCCTATTTACAATTTAGATTACATCTACTTAGTGAGTAATATTTTATTTTATTTACATAATAAAAGCAATTTACAATGACATTAAATCTAAGCTTAAACTAAATAAACTACAACTTAAAACTAAATTAAATCTAAATAAGGCCCCCGTGGCATAGTGCCCAAAAGGCTGGCAGCGTAGCGTAGTGAGTATTATGGACGGTATAAATAAACCACGTCAACTGGGCATTTAAATATGTCTATGTACTAACGTTTGGAACAAAATGAAGAGAGTAGACATGATGAGTGTTGGCTTGAGCAGTGGGAACTTGAAGAGCGGCAAGATCTGATCCTTCACGGCTGGCTTTTCAGCTCCACCAGAGGACGTTTCCAAGAGGATGCTTTGAACCTAAAGAATATAGGAAGGCTGTAGTGAGCTCTAAAGTACCATCGAACCAATTGAATCGTGACCCACTGCGGAACCTTTTCGTAGAAAATGTCACGGTGTCATCGCATTGCCTGACAAGGAAGATCATGATGACACTTACTGTGAGAACGTTCTACGGTGGGTCAGGAATGAAATGATTCGACTTTACATGTTGAGTTGAGCCTTTGACGTATTAAAACAATTCAGACGAATCTTTTCTCAGACTTTTGTCATCTGTAGAACACGTATACGATTGAATTAAAGATTCGGGTATCTAAAAAAACGGGAGTAAGTAGTAATAGTTAGATATAATGATCTCAGCGGTTACACTAATCTCAAAATAGTATTGCATTAACATAAAATTAACAATCGAAGGCAGCTTTCGTTAGAAATCAAGTGCAGTAGATATTTCTAAATACAAAGATACTAAGTATAGTCAGAAAACTTACCTCAAACTCGTTCGACTTTCCATTGTTTACTCTATTGATAACCCTCAATATCCTTAAAGCTTCATCTTCATCGCCCTTGGCCAGCACAAACTTGGGGCTCTCCTGCATGTAGTACAGACAGACCGCTGAGACCAGACTGGGCAGGCAGTAGACCACCAGCAGGGTCCTCCAGGAGGTCCAGTAGACGCCCAGTGCGGAGAGGTAGTTCGCGAAGCTCAGGGGAAGGATTGGGATGGCAAGAACTGCAAGAATTCAAGGTTAAAGGAGGGCGATTCTTAATTCTTTTGTTTGGTAATATTAAAGGCTCCGTACGTACAGGCAAAAACGGAGCCCTTATAGGATAGTTTTGCTGTCTGTCTGTCAATCTCAAATTAACCAAAACCTATTAGGTACTTCCTGAAAACCAATAATCACGATATCTCGCAAGAAGCATGGTCTTATAGCACAGATAAAGGAGAAAATCCGGAAACCTATTTTTATGTGTTTTTTTGCGATTATAGGCTAGCCGCGACTTCATCGGCAAAGTTAAGTTTGTCCCTCAATTAAGTTAATTATGCCTACAAGTTGTACCTAACTCTTGGTGCGCAAATTCAACTAGCATTTAGCCATGGACTGATTTGAGAATTGTAAGAGCTTACTCAAGCAACTTGGTCCCAAAACCGAACCTAACAATTAGCTCACTGGCAACAGTCTCGCAAAAAAAAACATGATTGTGTGAATGAGTCCAAACGGCAATTGGGAATGCTGGCTACATTACTATTTTCTAACATATATTTTTAAGAAAACTGTTGATGTTTCACTCTCATACCTGACATGATTCCTTGTGACAGCAAAAATATACTCGACACGAGAAGCACCACCACGTTTCGCTTCGCTCGAGGAACGCTCTCGCTCAGTAGTGTCATGGAGAGTGCGTATTGACCGGAGGCCCTGAAGTATCAAAAATACAATAAAGTTTAAAGGTAGGTTATAATAATGATTGGTCATCATCAAACTTAAGAGTTAATACTCTTGTCGGTGGAGTTTCTTTTAATCATCTCTCCTATAAGCCAGCTCCATGACCTCCTGATACGACACGACACCGGCCTTCTCCTTTATCTGGTCCATGTACCTTCGCCTAGGTCGACCTCTTCCTCTCTTTCCTTGAATTTTCCTACTCCAATGGTTTCAAAGAAATTGTCAGGAATTAAATAGTTCAACTGTACCTACAGTATTTAATTACGGGGTCAAATATTACACATTTATTTCAAACTAGCTTATGCCCCGCGTGAGATATTTCAAAATGGCCTAGTTCCTTATCCCGTGGGAATTTCGAAAAATCCCTTCTTAGTGCATCTCTAGGATACTCAAAGTATATGCTTGCCAAATTTTAAGTATCTAGGTGCCGTGGTTTAGGCTGTGCGTTGTCTGTGAGTCAGTCAGTCAGTTACAGTCAGTCACGGTACTGTTTTATAGGTATTAGATTAAAATGAGCCCGGGTGCAGCACCAATTACGCTTCACCTGTCTGGTACTTCAAATGCGTACATCATGTACAAACTTACATAAAGGTAGCCAGAAACTGCATCAGCAAAAGCATGATCCAGTGGACGGAGATGCTGGCGAGCCCGTTGATCATGGACGCGACGCATAATGACACCAGCAGCGTCTTCCGACGGCCCCTTGTGTCAGCCAAGTAGCCCCAGATCAGAGTTCCCAGAATGTTGCCTGAAACGTAGGTTTTGTTGACGTAAGGTTTATATCGGTCTATGCGAAGTAATGACCTAACCAACTTAGGAAAGTTGAAAAGCCCCCTACATTTTAATTAAGTACAAACTTATCTTATCAGTTTACAAATAGATATCTTTTTTTTTAATGCGCGTTAAACAAATACAGAGTGACGACAATTGAAATCAAGTCGTTGACGAAAAAAAAAAATATCATGGGACAAATTGACACCAATTGACCTAGTCCCAAACTAGGCAAAATGGGTACTAGAGAACGGATAAACATACTTATATAGATAAATACATACTTATATACATATTAAAACATCCAAGACCCGAGAACAAACATTCGTATTTATCATACAAACATCTGCCCCGACCGGGATTCGAACCCGGGACCTCAAGCTTCATAGTCAGGGACGCTAACCTCTAGGCCATCCGGTCGTCAAATAGCAGAAAAAGATTGTGTTCCGCGTTAAATGATTAAGTACGTGTTGTTACGCCAAGCAAACGCCGCGCCCTCTTAACTGCGGCTGTCTTTAAACCCTTATTTAGACTCAACCATAAAAAATAGTAAATTTTATGTAGTACGTGTATGTAGTATGTGTTTTACGACAGCAAACAATTTAAAAATGTATGATCGAAAACCTAATCATCGAATTGGCAAAATCATTCAGATAAAATGAAGTTATTTCCGTAATGATCAGCATAATTTAAAAAAGTGCTGTCATTTAAGTACAGAATGACCACTCTTTTTCCGTAGCTTCTGCTATATTACCTGCTGACAATGCGCAATTTTCCCCGATAAGATAAATAGTAACTCTGATTAACATTATTATTAAATCCAATTTTACTGTTTAATGCTATTGAGTATTTTTCCCTTAGAACTTGACGATCACAAAACCAATAGGAGGACAATGAACTTTGGCCATCCTTGGGGAAGGTCTATTTCCAGCAGCAGATGATGACAATTGCTTGCATTAAGCGTATTATGTATTATAGGTACTCCTCCACGATCACACGCGTAAAACAGCTACGTCAATGGCGACAAACAATTTTACAATTTATTTAGACAACTGTATCAAGACATTCATTTGTTGCAAAGGCATCTAGCACGTCTGGGGACCGATTTTTGAATCTCACTTGGTGACTAAATTCTCACCATGACATTGATATCACTATTTGCCAAAAGCCTTATTTTTGAATGTCATACCCGTCTTCTAACATGCAGCTAATTTGCGTTTCTGTCATAGACAAGCATGTCAACATAGTAGATTCTGGTTAGCTGTCACTACCAGTGGTCAAGAAGTCACTCAGTGATCTCGCGTTACGAGTGGGTGGGAGCATTCGTATTTGATATCATAGGTATGAGAATTTTAGTCACAAGTGAGATTCAAAAATACGAACTTTTTAGAAATCACTGAATTTAGTCACCGGGAGAGATTCAAAAATCGATCCCCTGGTCGCAACGGAGCAAATTAAGTGTTTCCAGTTCATAAGACAATGCAATACAATATAAGAAGTCTTTATTGAACACCAGATAACAAACAAAACAGAAATAATTATGATGATGGTGATGCTCGTGATGATAATGCCAAAAATCTCTACTGTACATACCAAACATAGGAGCGGCTACCATGGCCCTCTGCTGGGCGCTAGTGGTCTCGACATCGTAGTCACTGGCTGGCACTATAATGGTGCCGCTGACGTCACCGTCGCATACGAGATGCTGATGCTGGTTCTGATGATTATGATGATACTGTTGGTGATAGTGATGAGGATGCTAATGATAGTGATGATAATAGCGATAAATCTATACTGTACATACCAAACACGGGAGCGGCTACCATAGCCCCCTGCTGGGCGCTAGTGGTCTCTAGGTCGCAGGCGCTGGCTGGCACTATGATGGTGCTGCTGAACGCCACCGTCGCGTAAGATATGATGATCATCCCCGTCAGGATTGTGTAGAGTATGTTGTATAGGCCGAAGCCTAAAAAAAAAGATGCTACTTAATAAGGCTGTGGGTGGAACGACACAAAGGCAAAGGAAATGAACTAATAAAGTACCGTATAGAAAAATTTTGGTCCTGAAAATGGGTTGTTTTATAACAAACTGCAAACAAACTGCTATTTCATAATCAAAGACATAAAAGCTGGAGCGACGACCTGGCCGCTATTTCACCATCTTTACAATTGTCAGTTTTGTATGGCAATTCGTACAACATTTCTCTGACAATAATTAATTATGAAGCGCGCTAAAACAAAAGCTCTTCAAGTCAGCAGGTGACACCGAACTGTCATTGAAAACTGACAATTGTAAAGTTGGTGAAATACTGGCGAAATAGGATCCCGAAAACACAAGACCGGTCTGAGTGGAGAGCCTTGGATTAGGCCTATGTCTAGCAGTGGACATCTTTCAGCTGTCATAATGCCTAAGCTTGCACGTGAAATATTTAGTTATGACTCTATTGATAGGCAGATATACATGGATAGACCGACTAACTGGTGCCTAACGAATTTCAGTTTTATCCCTTTTGAGACTATACAAAACCAATGAATTACTCATAATGCATGTCATCTAGGTAAAGTATAAGTACGGTAGTGGCGTAAGTATTAATATTATGATGGATCTCACCCTCACTTGGTGAACTATAAATATACATCCAAGGACTCTTGATCCTTGCTGATAATCAGGTATGATAAGTTATCATGGGAAAAACAAGACACGTATTGAATAATCCGGTTGTTTACTGATGGGATGTTATGAATTTTAATCAGTAGTGCAGTGATATTGCACTACTCATTAAAATTCATAATTTATTTGCGATTGGTGATCATGATCAATGGTTTCACATAACCAAATTTTCAGGTTTCATAATCAGAATCCTTAAAATTGATTTACCTAATGCCGATATAGGTACATAAGGACGAAATTTTACCTAATTATTTAAATAGAAACTTAACGAACATACCACCTAAGTTTATAATAATTTATCAAAATACCTAATGAACAATTGAATGCTGGTGATTTGTGTAAATCATAATCATCCCCCAGGCCCCCAGGGATATAATTAGTCTAAAGCCGCGTCCGCTGCACCATGCGTTCAATGTTTTTGAACATTGCAACATGTTTTTCGAACAAATCGTACAAATCTTAATGTTTTCCATCCGTCGCGTAAAACGTGTTTGAGTGGCCGAAAAACATGTTGCAATGTTTAAAAACATCAAAAAGATGGTGCAGCGGATGCGGTTTACCTTAGATAAGTAGTATGAGTATTTTAAATAGAAAAATGTCTAAATACCAGACTCTCGGTCTGAACAACAATTTTGTTGCTGTCGGGTTTGAAACCTTGGATCCATGAGGTCCCGGCGTTTATACAAGCTTATTTCAGAGTTAACTTGTGACCAAAGGGCTCCCAGATTACTCACTCAAAGAATCAGCATCGCCATTCAGCGAGGAAACGCTTCCTTCCAACCTTTCGGGCTTCATGCCACGGGGGCCTTATTTAGATTTAATTTAGTTTTAAATTTTGGTTTCATTAGTTTTAGCTTGGGTTTAATGTCGTTGTAAATTGTTTTTATTTATTATTATATTCCCAAGCGAACTATTAAAAGACAAAGAACCTTATGTATAATTAACGGTGGCAGCTTACAGCTATTCGATTATTTGAATTTACTTACTTACCCCATAACGCGGTTCAATTTTAGAAACACACACGTTTCAATATCACATAGTTAAGTCACCTGTTTTATCGAGGGCATCCTCGAAAGAAAACTTCTGTTGACTTTTATCCGCCGACATTTTGGTAACTGACTTCTTACACGGCCTATTTTATAATAATTATTTAATTAATATTTAAATATTACGGTTCAACCCAGTACAACACTATTTTCAGTACTCATTCTCAAAATTAATTAACAATGTATTCCCCTCGCGCGTTTTTATACTACTGCATTTTTATTTTTGTAACGTGCAGGATACATAAATAATTATGGCAATAAAAAAGATACCGTGACACTTGAGATTACAAAAATTACTGACTAAGTTTTATGAAAGAGCTAATTTTTAGCCAATTCGACAATTCGTCGTGAGGGGGAAAAATAAATATTATATCAGGTAATTTATCACTTGAGTGATTATCATTTATCACATTAATCCATTCTCGTAGTACGCATGCACAAGGATATTGTTATATTTTGAACCCTGGGATAACCATAAATAGAGTAGGATATTTTAGAACTCGAAAATTGCACTTTGCCTCAAAAGTAATCCACAAAGAAAATTGCAAAAGTGATTAAAAATAGCATATTTATAAATAACGTTGTATCCAAGTTGTTTTTGTAGTCTCTCGTTCCTCAGTAGGTTTTATTTCAAGATCTACATACCTATATTGAGAGGATTTGCTGAATAGTATAATACTTACACCTGAAAATAAATAAACAGCTAAGCACTTATTTAAACAGCTGAAGTACTTTTTTGCAAAAAAAATATCGTTAAAAATGTGGTTTTTTTAGGGTTCCGCACCTCAAAAGAAAAACGGAACCCTTATAGGATCACTTTGTTGTCCCTTTGTCTGTCAAGATCATTTTACTCTAAAATGCTGAAATTAATATCAAATACTCAAGCCTGAAGTCCCTTGAAGGTGTGAAAAAATCGAACTTCTAAGTCAACGCAATCAAAAGATACAGTCATTAATGTCATGTTTCCATACAAATTGCCGTACTGTAAAAACCTATAGGGTAAGTGTACTTCCAGTTTATTGTAATAATTAGGATAGTATTTAGGATTTAACATAAACATGAGAATTGTAGAATAATGATTTTATTCAATGAATAAAAGAAAGTACTTCCAGTTGTTCTAGAAACTTGAAATTTGGTATTTAGGTCCTATCACATTCAGAAAAAAATGAAATCATAAATTTTTATGTCTGTCTGTATATGTCACAGACCATAATATAAATTCACCCCACGCTACGTACATTCTGCTTAACAGCACTACAGAGCACAAGCTAACACTGAACAAATTGAAACACTGCGGAAAAACGTTAAAAATCTTTGTACGGAACCCTCGGTACGCGAGTCCGACTCGCACTTGGCTGGTTTTTTTATTTTGTTTTCAATTAGTCATTCTGACTAGAAATTGTATAGGTACAAAGTTAGATTCTTACCGATAGTCATCGCCACAGTAATCTGCTGAGTAATGGATATCACTTATAATGAAAATCATCGCATTAGTGATTTACCTTGGTGTTGAGCTTACTGAAACGATGAGGTTACCTAAACCCTCTTATGGTACAGTCGAGTTCTCCAATATCTATACACAGACCTTATTGCCAGTCTGTGTTTAGATATTTATGAACCGTTGGCTGTACAGGTATTGGAGAACTCGACTGTACCTATACCGAAATCGAAATTATTAGATATCACCAAAACACATTATATACCTAATTCATTTGGTGACAGTTTGGTAAAGCTATCTAGTAAGTACTTATAATTTTAAAGGTACACGGAAAGAACACGTCTAGTCACTTTTTTTTTAAACGAGATTTTAATATTTTTAATCTCAAAATGTAGAGCACTCAATTAGACTGTTACCACTCAGTTACAATTAAAATAATATTTACGCAACTTGTTTTTTTAATCACTTTAAAGAAAGATGTATAGCTGCGAAAATTATATGGATAATCACATCATTCAAAAACTTTCACATCGCGATAACTCAGAAAGTTGTTAAGGTGACCAGACATGTTCTTTCTTTCCCTTCAATTATAATTTTTATCTACACACATATCATAAGTCCTCTATAATTCGTTCAGAAACCGTAGAAAGTGACCAGCATTGCAGTACGACGACGACTTCGCCGCCAGCGCCCCCCAACCACCACCTTCAGTAAAGTACTATACAATTATAGTGAAATAAAACGGATCACTCACGTAAGTCGAGTTCAGTCCGACATGTATAAATAATAATGTGATAATTTACAATAAAAAAAAACAGTCTACGAAACGTCAGCTCGGTATGTTTGTCTATGATTAAAAAAAAAGAGTCAAATTCGTGATGTTATGCCTTCGGCTTCTGAACCCATTTTAGAGTACTTATAATATGTGTGTAGATAAAGTAATGTATGCAACAGTGTGATCCTATTATGAAACTCAGCTTCGCCTCGTTTCTTAAAAACACACTCGTGTTTTAAGGACCCTCATTATGTAGCAGTTGCATAAACTACTATTATAATGCACCTAAAAGGTAATTGTTAGTGACACCAACGATGATATTAATTAACGTCTGATTCTGCAATCCCCAGATAAGTCTTATCCTACAGATAGTGTAGAAGTAGCTGTGGAATAAGAACTTATCTGACGATTGAAAAATCTGCCCTTCAACATTATATAAGTCAGCCAAGAGCGTTTCGGACACGCCCAGGGTAGGGTTCCGTAGCCGTTACGACTCCAATTTAATAAGTGTTGTGTTTTAGGGTTCCGTAGTAAACTAGGGACCCTTGTACTTTCGCCATGTCCGTCTCTCTGTCTATCCATCTGTCTGCGACATAGCTCAAAGACTCTTGCTTGTTATTACGAAGAGCATTTCGTTTTTCAATTTATATAGGGATCCGTTCAGATGCTCATTTTTGTTGAAGATGAAGATAGCTCTTATAGCACAACCACTCAGAAAATTGTCAAAATCTTAAATTTTTATGTCTGTCTGTAGATTTCGCAGACCAAAGTTGACCCCACACTGCGTACATTTTGCTTAAGAGCAGGGCTCTGCTAACACTGGACTTCTTAAAACACTGGGGAAAAGCGTTAAAATCTTTCTACGGAACCCTCGTTTTTTTGTAATAATCCGCGACCAGCCTAGAGACTGATCGGATAATATGGTGATGGTAAGTATAGGACAGGTGTGGCGCTTTTAAGGGAAAATGGCTATTGCACATTTCTCCTTTTTACAATACATGGCTACATTTACTGGTAATGGGACCTTGTGTGAGATCCGTCCGGATCGCTACCCCCATGTTACTAGCTAATCCTGCCGCTGAGCAGCAGTGCTTGCACTGTTGTGTTCCGGTGTGGAGAGTAAGACAGCCGGTGTAATAACGCGCACAAGTGGTATTTCATCTTAGCTCTCTAGGTTGGCAACGCATCTGCCAACCCCCCGGGGCAGCGGTGATCACTTACCATCAGGTGACCCACTTGCTCGTTCGTCTTCTTCAGCCTTACGATGTTGCTCGAAGTATCCAGCAGCAGAGCAGCCAGAGGCTGTGGTGAAGGTTAAGGTCAGGTTAGGTTAGTTGCGTAAGAAATGATTATAAAAAAAATCAAAGCTGATTGTCGAATTATATTATTATTTGAAATCATTAGCGTGTTTGATTTTTGATAAGGCTACTCGAATGACGATAGTAAACCCTCTTCTAGATACAGAAATATTATCAAATCGATAGCAAATGTCATTAACTATAATGTATAATCCATTCATTACAGAACGTTTTTGAGGTTAACTATGAAACTAGTTTGAAAAGTTTTCAATGTTTGTGTTAAGATTTGCACCTCGTAAATAACAATGAACGGAGAAAATTCAGAAGTGAAAACGGTGCCGTTCGAGGAGGCACTCAATAAAGCCGGTAGGACAATTAAATTTATTGAAAAAGTTAAATAACAATCTGTACAATCTATTGACGAACCATGCTGCGTATACTACTTTTTATGTTAATTCTGTTACTCATTTTTGTCATCAATCCTATTGACGAAGCCTGGCGCTGATCTTTAGTTTGTTAATTTGTATTTTTTTTTTTTGTGGTCGATTGTTTTTATTGAATCAAATTATCTATACAGTTGAACATTAGTTGAGGAAAGTTCGTACTTAGGTACCTAAAAACTTAGATCTACTACCTACAGCTTAACAAGTACTTAATTATGTTGAGAAAATGGTATGTTGCTTATTGTCAGAAAAAACCGGGCAGGAGCGTGTCGGACACGCCCAAGATAGGGTTCCTAAGCCATTACGAAAAAGCCCTGGCATAGATACCTAACTTTAGAGGTATTTTCATCACACCCATTTGAAACCAGTGTTAGCAGAGCCATACTCCTAAGAAAACTGTACGCAGTGTGGGGTCAATTTATATCGGTTACTGACATGGACAAACATAATTAACTATTTATTACTCGCAAACCTGCGAAGCCTACTTTATCTCTGATAGTTTTCCTTTTAAATTTACTATAGGTATGTACTCGTACTATTGCTCTAACTTTTTTCACATTTCCAAATACAATAGTTCCTCTGGTAGAGGGGGGGGGGGGGGGACACTTGACTCTAACAGAAATAAAAAATATTCAGACGAATTGAGAACCTCTTCCTTTTTTTGAATTCGGTTAAAAATTTGCACTTCAGAGCTAAATATTTCGCAAATGAATAACTCAATCGAAAAATGATCTTTGAGGACACCCAACATTTCTAAAAAAACCTGTCCAACGATACCCCACACTATGGGGTAGGGGAGAAATAAAAAAATCATCCCCACGCGTACTCACTCACTACGCGTATAGAGTAGGGGAGGTACCTACCCCAAAAAAAATAATATCCCAGCACTTTTTCGGCCTAATCAATATGTACATGCTTATTAATTACAGCTTTCTAGTACTAGTACTCTCTGAGCTAAACCGGGGACAGACAGACAGACTATAAGGGTTCCTTTTTGCCCTTTTGGCTATGGAACCCTAAAAAACCGCTTTCAAAATAGTATCTCTCTTGTCAGGGCAACCCTCAAATTTTAGTTGGAGTACCTAAAGTGGAAAGCGAAACTGTTGTAAGTACTTATGTGGAAATGTGAAAAAGATCAGTGCAGTAGTGCATTATAGTGAATGTAAAGTAGTTAACCAATTGATCAACTTGTAAATAGTAGTTTATGCAACTGCTACATAATGAGGGTCCTTAAAACACGAGTGTGTTTTTATGAAACGAGGCGAAGCTGAGTTTCATAATAGGATCACACTAGTGTTTTAAGGCCTAATTATGTGGAGTTGCATACAATACTTTATCTACACACATATTATAAGTACTCTAAGATGGGTTCAGAAGCCGAAGGCATATATCATACCCATACCTGTCACGAATTTGATTGTTTTTTTTTAAATCATAGACAAACATACCGAGCTGACGTTTCGTGAACTGTTGTTTTTTGTAAAAAAAAATTAAAATATGTCACATTATTAATTATACATGTCGGACTGAACTCGACTTATATACGTGAGTGATCCGTTTTATTTCACTATGATAGTAAATCACGTTGGTTTTCAAATTCGATGTCGTAATGACTATTACTTTACTGGAGGTGGTGGTGGTCGTGGTGGTTGGCGGCGGAGGCGACGATGTACTGCAATACTGGTCATTTTCTACAGTTTCTGAACGCATTTTAGAGGACTTATGATATGTGTGTAGAAAAAATTACTTACGACATAGTTAGTAAAAAAAGCCAATTAGACTTTCATAACGGCAGCATTGGCTTCAACCACTTGGAACTGAGCTAAATGAACGCTCAACGCGATCGACACATCATCATCATCATCAGCTACGGACCCCTCTCCTAGGCGTTGTCGAGACGTTCGTAGCCGTTACCTATTTCATATATCCAATGATAACCAGGTCATGGAGCATATACCTACCGCTGTACATCCCTCGCAGCGGTTGCCGTTGTATCTTACGCATGCATGTGCTACAATAGCGCCATCTTGGTACCCTCCAGCGCCTGCGAGCTTGGCACCACTCTGGGGCAACAGGGCGCCATGGTTGCAGGACCTTTTATAGGTACGTAACTCCTACCCTGCCTCGATAACTGTAGATAGGGTCGGAAATGATTAAGATTAAGAGTCAATATTTTTGAGCAGGTTACTGTTTCGACATGCCTATAATTTTTTAACCGACTTCAAAAAAAGGAGGAGGTTCTACGTTCCACTGTATGTATTTTTTTTATGTATGTTCATCAATTACTCCGTCAATTGTAGACCGATTTTGAATTTTTTTTATTTATTCGAAAGTGTATACTCCTGAGGTGGTCCCATTGTCACCAAGTCATGATCTGATGATGGGATCCTAGGGATATCGAGGGCAACCCTCAAATTTTACAGGCACGTATTATGTATTTCATATATTTTCTAAGGCTATTCAAGTATTTGCGTCTGGTAGTCATTGACCTAACTGTTTCAGCCGGCGTAGTTGGCTCCGTCTTATGCGGCTACCTCAGTGACCGCCACGGCCGCTGGCGGATGCTGTTGATCGCACTGATCAGCTCAGCGGTGATAAACGCGCTGGCCAGCCTCTCCATCAACTGGATCGTGCTGTTGGTCCTTCTATGCTGCAGCACCTTCCTGTAAGTGGATGATCTCTGGCTGGACTGCTTTTGTCCTAAGTTCTGAAGTTATATCAACGTTCAGTATTCAGTTTGCCAGAATGCTGCAGTTACCGTGCGGAATTTATTTAGTCTAACTAAAAAAAAATCTTAGCTGTGAAACGAGAGCGTGTCATTTTTATCTCGATCCTGCACGATTTCACGTCAATTGTCCACAGTGTCACCCTAACGATATTTTATAAGTACCTAGGCTACCTGCTTTAATCCTAATCTTAACTACATCCTAACTAATATTATAAATGCGAAAGTAACTCTGTCTCTCTGTCTGTATGTTTTTTACCTCTTCACGGGAAAACCGCTCCACCAATGTAGATAAAATTTGGTAAGAAGATAGTTTGAATATTGAGGAATAACATAGGCTACTTTTTATTCTTAAAAATCGTGTAGTTCCCGCGGGATAGCGATAACCGAAATCTACGAGGACGAAGTCGCGGGCAACAGCTAGTATTATATATGCCTCATTATTTTCAGAGCATCAGGCGTATACCCACTCGCTATGACGCTGCTTAGCGAAAGCGTGCCCCAAGTCCGACGGAACCAGACGATGCTGATAGTGTCAAGTCTGATGTTGGTCTCACAAGGCGTGATGGCAGGTATGCTTAACCATCATATTTGTACTTTTGTTACATTTTCCTACTTCAACCAGCATTTTGGCTACGGACCAACCACCCTATGGACACCGCATCTTCTATAATTTACTTAGAAAGTCATTACGAAAAAAGCCGCGGTGAGCGGGCCGGGGAAATGCGTCGTGATTGATTCATAGCTTGTCATCTCGCTTGTTATTTGGTCAAATGCGAGCCGCGATTGGAAGCTAGAGAGATTTATAGGTGCAAAATGAGCATATGCGTTTCGGAAACGTTCGCACTGACATTGGGTGTCCAGAGGGTGGTTGGTCCGTGATTTTAGCATTTTGTCTCCTCGATTTCGCCTTCAAAATCCAAATTCAATTTCTTTAAACTTTCAGTTTTGGCCATTCCTATCATTCCTCTAACTTTCTCTTACTACGTCCCCGTCCTTGGCATCTACTGGAACTCCTGGCGAACCCTTATGCTGGTGTACTCCTTGCCTGGTACCGTCGCATTCCTGGGCCTGTACTTCTTCGTCCAGGAGAGCCCCAAATTCGTCCTTGCCAAAGGGAACACGGAGCAAGCACTAAGGATATTGAAGATAATTCACAGGACTAATAAAATAACTGAGGAATTTCAGGTATGCCAAGAGATTACTGTTACCGATTTAATTTACTCAGAAGCTCTTACAAAAAAACGATACAGATTTCTTGGTATTTTTGCAGGTAGAAGGTCTCATGTTAGATCATTTACAAGGACCCGAAAAGCCATCAAAGCAAGACAACATTATGCCATTGTTCAAACCACCATTGCGGAAATACACATTGATTATGACCTTGCTGTTCGTTATTATGCAGTTGTACGTAACTATTTGGTAGTTAACACAATTGGCACCTCTAGAATGAAACCCAAACTTAATGACACCGAAAGTGTTTTAATGCACAGAATAGAAATTAATTTTGAGAAGTGACATAAGTATTTAGGTTTAGGACGGTTTCATTCTAATGTGTGTATATAGTATAAGCAGATGGATGCCTCGATTTTCCAAATTGTTGAAAAAGAAAAGACACACGTTTTTCTAAAAATGCCCGCCTATGCTTTTTAAGATTTCTATCATATCTGCTTTCCTACTGATAAATGGTTCTTCACCGCTCTTTACAGTATAGGAGGTTTCCTGATTTGGCTGCCGAAGATATCCAACCAGTACATACAGCTGCTTTCGACTGGAGAAGGATCCAATATGACGCTCTGTTCCATCATTGAGACCGGCCTCCACGCTGCCCATGGCGTAAGTCTCATTGTTTTACAAGCTTTTATTTAATCCCACCTGCCGCGGTGTCTGATTGTTTGTGTGTAATCAAATCTTGCCAGTGAAATTCGACTCACTTCCGTTGGTCGGACAGACATAAAATTAATCACCTAGCAGCGACGACCTAGTAAAGATCGCGGGACCACGGTGAATGCGGAAAGCACAAGACCGGTCTGAGTGGAGAGCCTTGGGGGAGCCCATGTCCAGCAGTGGACGTCTTTCGACTGACATGATGATGATGATGACTCACTTAGACTGACTTGCACCGACCTGGGTTAGATATTAACCCTGGACTAACTTAACCAATTTATATCGCCTAGTTATAGTTAAACTGAGAAAAGCTTTCCCCTGTCAAAATGTTTATTCACATTGTCCTAAGATTAATTTTTGCCCGGCCCGTGGGAGAGGTTTTTCTACTATGTCTGTACAATTATGTCATTTATAAATTTTAGGTCCATATAAAACTACATCATTAATATTAAGTACAATGGCAAGCAACAGGCCTCGTCCACTAGCTTAACCTAAATTAAAAAACATCGTCATCATTATAAACAACATGGTTCGTCAAAAACCCTAACCTAAAACCCCCCACCCCGCATCGTACCCGGCTCAAAGGTCCCCATAATACCAGCTGCATTACCCCGCTGAATGGCAATGGAGACCTGTGGCACCAAATAAGACCCAGAGCGAGAGTCACAGCCCCCTGTCTCGCAATCGACGGCCTAGCTATATACATAATTTACTGTGGCCATAGGAAGTGCATCCACGAACTTTCCCATTGATTGAGATGAAAAAGTTTTTTTTTTTTTCAGCCTAAGACAGGTGCTGCTTGTTCCTTGAACGTGGCTGCTCTCTTGATGGTCGTCGTGGTTTCCGGCATGCAGTTTACCTCTAATTTCATACTCAGCCTGGTTAGTGTACAGCCAAAAATTTTTTTAATAACATAATACTGGAAAACATCCTGAAAAATTTTGGGGTAGGTTAACGGTTAGGTAAACCTAGCCTGATCATTTGCTAAAATATCCCGACTTACTTATTTGTACAACACAGTGTGCCTAAACGTATTATTTTAAACCCCCGATGCAAAGAGAGGGTGTTATAAATGTGACCTGTGTGAGTAGGTACCTGTCTGTTGTATCTTAGCTCCTAAACGGATGAACGGATTTGGGCGAGGCTTTTTTTAATCGAAAACTAGTTTAATCGAGACAATTTCTAGCTAAGCTTAATAAAAGTGCAATTGGGTGAGGGTAGACAAAACCGATCTTCGTGGAGATCCTTAGGGAGGGTCCATGTCCAGCAGTGGACGTCTTTCGGCTGATATATGTAGGATGATGGTGATAAAGTGTCATTTTGCTTTATTCCTTATTACGAATAAATGAGTATGAGTATAAATTTTCAAGGTCGTCGACCGCTTCGGCCGGCGCAATTCGGTGATGGTGTTGGTGATACTATGCGGTGCGAGCGGAGCGTTGGTCAATCTGGTGCCGAACGCCATCGCGACGGCCATCTTCTTTGGTGGTTTCCTCGTTGGCATCATCGTGGTGGGAGCCTACACTGCCATCACTGTTGCTCTGTTCCCTACTCATTTGAGGTGAGTAACATAGACAAAAATATAGATAGTATATGGTATAGCGAACAACATTTTTGTCTATGGCTATACAAACATTAAACGAAAAATTGGACTCGCCCACCGACGGTTTCGTACAAACTTGTAGGTATGATAACTGGATTGAGGGACAATCTCTTTGCCGTTGGGAAACTACTATCCTGGTGCATCGATTAGGGCGCGGTCAGTTTACAAACCGCTTATAAGTTTATAATCGCAAAAAAAATTTAACTACTTTACTGTTTTCGGTTTTTATCCGGAACTTGCCACGGAAGTACCTTATAGGTTTTGATAAAGTAGGATGCAAAAAGTTACTCGTAAAGACCCAACGTTTTGGGTCCGTTTCTGAGAATTAACTTTACTTCTGGGCCTATTACACTACCTACGGGCTATTACGGCCGGGCCTCTTTTATACCTATACTCAAGAGCAATAAAAACGGGTCACTTCATATGAACAATTCCATACAAAGTGACCCGTTTTTTTGCTCTTGAGTGTACTAGTGATCGTCCAATGACTATAAATGCGGGTAGTAAATTTCTTTACACATTGATGGCGTGAAGATAAATTTGACTATTATTGTCGTGAAGTGTACGATAAAAGCAGCTGTTGCATTTTCTAGTTTTGAATGT
Organism: Clepsis dumicolana; assembly: GCA_963691665.1. Taxonomy (NCBI): domain Eukaryota; kingdom Metazoa; phylum Arthropoda; class Insecta; order Lepidoptera; family Tortricidae; genus Clepsis; species Clepsis dumicolana. The sequence goes on along the minus strand of OY829515.1, from coordinate 13,846,730 downwards.
TTTTGCAGACGGTATTTTTCTTCTTACCGCTCAGCAGTCCCTTGCTGACACTCAGTTGGAAAAGGATGCCGGAAGTCAAGCGAGAAAACCGCGCGTGCTACTGCTGGGGGTGTTCTGAAGTATAAATAAAATACATATCGATCAGGCACATAGAGTAGGTACATATATTATATGTAGGTATAGCGTATGGACGGGCCCTTCGGTATTTCGTATTTTTGTTGCCAATTTTGTGACACTAAAATTAGTTCCAGCGATGTGAGCCGCGCCAACAGCGCGCGCGTCCGCACGGGTACTGATGGCCGCGCGCTGCTCCCCGCCGGCGGGCTGGCCGCACCGTTCCTATTTCAAAATGTTCCAAAGGGCATAGATTACGCTAATGTTTATATTTATGCTCAAGCAATAAATAAGATAAGATAAAATAAGATAATGCATATTTGCAGAAAAAGGGTTAGTTACAGGTCTTAGTGTTACCATCCATTCCATCTTTTTCAGCTGTATACATACAGCATGAAAATATATAAGGTAGTCATTTTCGTTTCTTTATCATGCGAGAATTTCAATAATAATAAAATTAATCAAGCACTAAAAATAATAATTTAAACAATAGTACTTAGGTATTCAATAATTTCTTAATTCATGTCATACTTGTATCGTATGTTGTATATGTTATATCTCTATAATTTATTTGTTAACTCCTTAACACTGTAAAAACAGTTTTCGAGGAGCCACCATCTTAATGTTCGTTTGAATCCATTACCTTCGAGTGCTTTTATTTGGTCAGGTAAGGTAAGTAATTATATTTCTCCATCCAGGACTTTGGCGGTGGCGTTCACGATAACCGGCGGGAGGCTGTGCGGGTTCTTCACGATCCAGGTGGTCAACTACCTACTGGTTCACAGCTGCAGACTGGGATTCTACCTGTTTGCTGCCGTTTTTGCCAGTAAGTTTAATTCTAGCGGCTAAAAATACCGTCAACCGACCTGAAGATTAACTTGGGTACATGGGTACTGAAGACTGAAGTTCTAAGTCTAGCCTATGTGAAAATCTTCTTATCTCGTTTTAGGTTCCGCTTTAGTGCTGACCTTGCTGCCAGATGACCGATACCTCAACAAACCTCAGTCACACCCTGAAGATCAAGCAGACGAAGGAGTTGCTTTAAAACCTTTAGTGAAACAAGCAGTAGAATAGAAAACCATGGGTTGTTGACATAAAGTTACGTATTATTTGAGCTTGTTTATGATCTGTGTTCGGTCGAAGACACTCAATTCAGTCATTCAGTTGTTAACCTAACCACAATAAATAACCCTGAGCTTTAACGTGAAAAGGTTCTACATGGGTCAATTCGATTAATTTTCCGTCAGTACAAGCATGTTTATGAAGCTAGGTACTACCTACTTCGGTAGATTAAAAAATCAATCTAGTTTGTGTATGAAAGAATTGTAAATAAAATTATGACTATTACGATGAAAAACTTACTATAACTTTGATTTGAATAAAACAAAAATAACAGCCAAATAAACAAACCTTAGAATTATTTTATTCGTTTACGGTTATGTTAACAAAACATACCCCGTAAACGCTCTCCAAACTGTCAAATCAAACGTCACGTCAATTTCGTGATAACGATTGATAGCAGGGCTCTTCCAATATTTTCTAAATTAAAACTAGAGTCTAAAGGTTGTTCAGCCGGCCTCCTTCAGCCACCGTCCAAGGACACCGCAAACCAACTGTTAAAGTGAGTAAAACTCATCTATTTACAGAAATGTAGGTTCCTCCAAATTGTCAAGGTGTCGCCTGGACGCATTGATTTTTGTATAAACGACGGCGGTAAATATTAGTAGAGGCTAGTGAAGCCCCGTAATCGAACTGTGCTTAGGAACGACTTTGTCAAATATTTAGCCCTGAACGGTCATATACTTGGAGGTATATGTATGTAACTTTTTTATCTGTAGTTATGTTAAGTGTTTTATTGGCTATTAAAAGTTTGTAAACAGCATTAGTACACCCTTAGTACGTTTTGGAGATCCAAAAAGGAGTTATTAATATTCATTACTGAACCAGAGCTACCTAGTTAGTGACTCGAAATCAAACAATATCTAAGCAACAGATCTTGATTCCGACTGTTCATAAATAAAATTGTGTGAGTTGTATTATTTTTATTTTGCCGTTACTGCTATGAGCCTTCATAAGCTAGCACCGAAGGCTCTCCTCCTCACTATGATATATCTACCTAGTTCTAGTTTACATGTTAACCATAAATAATTAGTTAGGTAGGTAGTTAGTGTCTCTACCCAGATCGGTGCAAGTCAGCATAATTCTTGTCATATACTATGTGAGCACTTAAAACATGATTTGGTTCGGGTGATTTTGTAATGACATCTCTTTTGTTGACAAGAAGCGCCATTAATAATGAAAGTATTTCTAAAACCTGAATCCTATTCTAAATGCTCACAAACTACCTATTTTTGACCAGTTTTTTTATGAGTATTTTTGACAACAGAGCAGTAATCAACAACCCATTATACATATTAATACCCCTTTAACAAAACTACCTTGAGTTTCAATCATAGTGAAATAAAACGGGTCACTCACTTATATGTAAGTTGAGTTTAGCACAACATGTTTCGGACTAATTTGAAGTCCTTCTGGGAGCGCACGAAACAGGTTAAACTCGACTTATATACGTGAGTGATCCGTATTAATACACCATCTATAAGTAGAGTAGAAAGTACCTACCTAATGTTCATGACTCAAGAATAATTCAACCTCTGTGACTGTAAATAATTCAATGCAAAATTTTGCGCACAAACTCCAAATTGTGCGTGAAATGTACTCGGTTGTAAAGCCGACAGATGCCTTAGGAACGCAAATCCCTGTAATACGGTATCAGGTAACTTGATAACTTACATTTTGACAGTGCGCGGCTGTCATCCTATTAGTGGGATCTTGTATTGTGAATCCCAAGTTAAAGCTATAGTAGTTAGCGACAAAAGAGTAACAACCTGTTTCTTTATATTTTTAATAAACTCACCGAAACATGAATACACAGAAAAACCAGAAAAATACCAACCCCGGGGATCGATTTGGTATTTTTCTGGTTTTTCTGTGTTGAATGTGACTGTGTTTCGGTGAGTTTATTAAAAATAAGATTGATACTCACGGGAAGACCGTAAAAATAAAAAATTGGAAAAAAATAAATAAAAAATACAAAAAGATTTTCCAATTGAGATCATGAACCTGTTTCTTTATTTTAATTAGTCTAATTAAAGTAAAAGTATGAAATAAAATACCTGCTATTTTTAAGTGTTTATTCTTATATCTAGTTGTGTCTTTAGATACTTTGCTACCGTGTTATGTTTATTAGTAACAGGTATTTAGAGGTAGTAATACCTCCTTAAGTTCAGTGACCCAAAATAGAAGTTTTCTCTCAAGGGCGTTAGCGTCGATTATTATTAATTAATAATTGCTCATTATTATGTAAGTATTTAGCAATAATCAGTCTGCTACTTGACAGAGAAAGAGAGAGAGATATCAACATTTATTCACACGATTTTAAATCATGATGGTTCTTGCTAAGCATTTCTAAAATAGTTCATGACATATTGAACTTTGGATAAAAAATCGGTTGTGTGTAAAATTTTGTAAGTTGTATTAATTCCTTCTATCCAGCCAGTAGCATATGCCGTAGCAGCCCACCATGGCCAGCAACGGAAGCTGGGAGGAGTTCTTCGCGAGCCACCTGCCGCCCACCGACTTCGAGGACAACCGGTCGCTGCTCAAGGAGTTCTGTGAGCGGCACGCGCTGCAAGGGAACAAGATCGTTCTCGTCACGGTAGGAACAGAATTCTCAAGTGCAGGAGTAGGGTCATGGTCAAAAGTCGCTCATCACCTTTGTACGTTTTCTCTCTACGGCCAGGCCCCTGTTTCACCAACTTTACAATTGTCAGTTTTCAATGACAGTTCGATGTCAACTGCTGACTTGAAGAGCTTTTGTTTTAGCGCACTCGTATTGTCAAAGAAACTAGTCCGTTGCCGGCCTTTAAGGAGGAGAAGGGAAAGAGGAGAGGGGGGAGGGGGATCGGGCCTCCGGCACTCTCACTGATCGAACGAAACGCAAATGGGGTGCTGTTGCCCATTTTTTGCTGGTCATCACCATCAACATCATCAAGGGTTTAAAACTCTTCTTACGATTCCAGTCTGGTGGCACAACAGTCCCCCTGGAGCACAACACGGTCCGTTTCGTGGACAACTTCAGCGCGGGCACTCGCGGCTCGGCCTCCGCGGAGTACTTCCTGGAGCACGGGTACGCCGTCATCTTCATGCATCGCCAGAAGAGCCTGGAGCCGTTCACGAGGCTGTTCAGTGGACAGAAGCTGCTGGACATGCTTGATATACACGAGCGAGGGCCTAATACTACTATTACTGGTGAGTGCAGGATTTTTAAATCGCGTTCTGTTTCTGTCTGCCTAAAAATCTTAGAGGAATTTTTAGATCCCCATGATTATTAGATTATTACACTTGAGCACGCAAATAGTTTTTTCTTTATCAGCAAAAACATCCGTCTTCCCCCATGTCGGACGTAATTTGTAGTGCGTAATAAGCATAGAGCGCTGGCGCGGATCCACTGGGGGCAATTGGTGCAATTGCCCCATTCTGAATTACGACCAATTCTTCAAGTTTTTTTATTTATCTATTTTCTGGAAGATTAAGCAGGTGAAATGAGCTGATTCATCTCCAGCCTTTTTTACGTCCCACTGCTGGGCACAGGCCTCCTCTCAGGTTGAGAGGGCTTGGGCTATAGTTCCCACGCGGGCCCAGTGCTGATTGGGAACTTCACACACATCATTGAATTGCTTCGCAGGTGTGTGCAAGTTTCCTCACGATGTTTTCCTTAACCGAAAAGCGCATGATAAATTACAAATGTAATTCCGCACATAAATTCCGAAAAACTCAGAGGTGCGAACCGGGGTTTGAACCCACGACACTCTGGTCAAACCACTAGGCTATCACGGCTTCCTCAGCTGATTGCCCCTCCCTAAACCAAGTCCTGGTTCCGCGCCTCATAGAACTAAAACGAGGATAGACATAATTTCTGGCATTCGTCGGTTACAGAAAAAATATTCCGTTAAACGTCCGAAGCGTTATGGCGGTTCTGGAAGAATACAGAAGTTATTTGAAATGACATTTCAATTCCACAGTAAAACCCGATAGTGTGGACGTGCTGGGGCCAATCCTACTCAGATACAAGGCGGCGCACGCGGCGGGGGCAATCCTCTACGTGTCCTTCACAACCGTGTCCGACTACTTCTGGCTCCTGCGGGCTGCCTGCGAATGCCTCGCCAACCTGGGCCCTAGGGCCATGCTGTATCTAGCGGCCGCTGTGTCCGACTTCTATATCCCTAAGGATAAGGTGGTAAGTGCTGGGTTTTGCCATCCTCTACGTGTCAATCACAATGGTGTACTTCTAAGGGTAAAGTGGTGTATTTGAGAACCGTTAAAGTCAGTAACGGAATCCACTGCTGGATAGATTAACGGTAGTGATAACTTATAATTAATCATACTTAAACGAGCAGAGTTTTGAAGCAACAATACTTTTCATTTTCCATCGCTATTTTAAAATATCCGATACCTTTATTTTCGTACCGTTAATTTTAATACCGGTATCGACACTATTTTTAACAAAATTTAAGGTTACGACGTACCTCTAAACAAGATCGTAAAAGTAACTTCTATGAAATAAACTTGTTTAGATCACATCTCGTCATGGTACAACCGACAGCGTATTTATAATTAATTACTTTACAAAACTAATTAGACTGAACTGCTCTCAACGGTCACTCTCGTATCGGAGCTTAAACATCATCATGACAGCAATTATTATTAATGTACGATAATGACAAAATATGTATTCATTAAGCTTTCGCAATATCGCTCATACTAATATCATTTCGGAACTTCATTACGGAATTAAATGTTTTACGTCAAACGTCGACTTAATTTAAAAATATATATATTTCATGATTAACACCCAAAAAGTTATTAGTATAAATAATAATGTGTTGTTAAAGTAAATAAATAAAATTCTACACTACATACTTGTCATCACTGAGTCACTTCAATATCTCCAGCCAACCCACAAGATGCAGTCCGACAGTGGCGCCCCGGTGATCCAGCTGCATTTGGTGCCAAAGATGCTGGCGCCCCTGGTGAGCCTCTGGGTGCCGACTGCGTACGTCGTGTCCTTCAAGCTGGAGACGGATGAGAGTCTACTGGTGCCTAAGGCTAAGGCTGCGCTTGAGAAGTACAAGCATAAGGTGAATATACAGCCATGTATTTTTTGCTATTTTCGCTTTTTGGATTAAATTTGGATTGTATTCGAATGGCATTACAGGTTTTTTTAAATAAATTATTATTTGTGTGTGAGACGTTGAGTGTAAATTACACTGGTCAACAGTGGTTTTGTTATCCTTGATTTAGATCTTGGTTTTAACTAATTTAGTGCCAGCAGATCATGAAATTATTAACATTTATGTAAATTTTTCTCAGGTTTTTTTTCCGTCTTTTTGTAAAGGAATGTAAATAAGAAATAACAAGCTTTTAGTTTAATTATTTTTTTTATCTGGAAAAGTAGGTAGATAGGTGTAGGTACTTACATTATTATTTTAGCTTAATTCAACATTTCACTTAAGTCACAAAGGAAAGAAACTCAATAAAACTATGACGCACTTCAGATAAATACTTTTTATAAGATTTTTGGTGACAGTATATTTGTAAACACTCCAAAATAAAATGAAATAAAACCAGTTTCAAATTGGGTATTATCCAGGGCGACAAGTTTTTTTTTTTTTGTTGAGCTGTATTATTGTGTTTCTATTTATGGCAAATTTTAGTTAGTAAATGTAATTTCCAGTTGCATGCTTTCAAATATTTAATGAAGCTAGTGATTCTGAACCAACGTTATTCACTTTAGTATCATAATTTCGTTTTTAAGGTGGTGGTAGCGAATCTTCTGCAGACGCGTCACAACAGAGTGATATTGGTGACTAAAAACGCGACTCAAGAGATTGCGCTAAATCGGGGTGACATACTTTCTGGTAAGTTATTACTTTTAGCTCCTAATGGTAGCAGTTTTCATAAAAACTTCTCGCAGAATTATCGAGTGGACATCATTTATTGCAATTATTAATTAGAAGTTGTAAGTGGTGCTAGTGGTAAGGTCCTACCACCCGACCTTGTGTGAGATCCGTCCGGATCGCTACCACCATCTTACTCGCTAATCCTGCCGCTAAGCAGCAGTGCAAGCACTTTTTTCTTTTTTTTTTTGTTGTGTTCCGGTGTGGAGAGTAAGACAGTGTAATTACAGGCACAAGAGGCATTTCAACATGTATTTAATTCTACCGCATAACGTTTGCTGTATTTTGTTTTCTCCCTCACCCTCAGGCGCAGACATAGAGATGGCGATAGTGGCCGCCATAGTAATCTCCCACGACGAGCATATGGGTGGTGCTGCGCCGGCGCCCGCGCGCTGAGTGTCGCACGGCCGCCTGCGCCGCCGCGTGTACCTCACGACGGACTAGGCAGGTGGCCGTAGCGCGAAGGCTTTCGGACAAATTTTTGTTGCCCTGACAAGATATTAAACGAGCTTTCAACATAACTATCGTGAGACTCAGTCATAGTGGAATAGACGTTATAATGTCGGACTCAATTCTACTTTAGTAAACCAAAGTGATCCATTTATTTCACTATGTTAATAGAAGTGTTCAACAGACAGACCGACAGCATAGATAAGGAAATCGATAAAGAAACGTTTAACACAATCGTTGCCACATTGAGCATCTTAGCGTCAAAAATACCTCAGTTGCGAAGTGGTGACCTCTTATGATGTCTGGGCATTTTCAGAAAACATTGTACCATTTACCTTTTATGAATAATCTATCTATTTAAATAATAAAAAAAGTGTCCTGCATTTTTTGTCAGTTTTGTGACGCGTTTTTACATACATTTTATATGGAAAGTCACAAAACTAACAATTACATTTTCTAAAAAATTAGCTAGGACTTTTTTGTCAATGACAGTTTTCTGAGAATGCCCTTCTACCCTTTATAGTTAGACTGTGAAATCAGCGTCTGTTTTATTGTAAAAAGATTCTAGTTGATAGCTGTGTTGATATTTTACTGGGGGAACAAAGGTGGCGTTCTGAAGTGCCGAAGTTTTGACCCGATAACTGTGCTAAGGAAGACTACTTGAACAAGTAAGGTTGACTTATGTATTGAGTATGACTTGACAATTCAGTGAGCTACACCCGTAAAAATTCTCGAACGAAGACAGGGTACTATGAGATGGCCAAAAAAGTACATCTCTGTAATTTGCATGAATTTTCGCAGAAGCAAAGGGTAATGTTATTTTGTTTATGTAGTCTTTCTTTATTTATACTATTATAGTATACAGTGTAGCAACTCCAAGGACTTTAGAGACTATCTGTAGGACAAAACCTATTCCTACACGACTCGTCTGAAGTTGAAGTGTGAAAAAATCGCTAATTTTTGTCGTTTTTCATAAACTATTAAAATTAGGAAATTAACTTATCAAAATTTTACAAGACCTATTGAAATTGTCGTGGGTATTCTTGTATTGTGTATGAAATGTATGTACCTATCTCATGTCCCAATGACACTTGTATTGTAGGAAAATGTTTATTTACAATTCGTTCAAAGACTTGAATGTGAAATTATGTTCTTATTAAAGAACAAAAAACGGGTAGCTGTTTTAAATATGTATTTATGCGAGACGTAACTGAAGCGTTAGCGGCTTGTTATGTTAAAAACACAGTTTTACTATGGTGTTATTATTAGTTTGAATACCGTTGCTTTACGTTAGAATACCGGCTTTCTTAATTCATTTCTTTCGTACCGGTACCTGTTTAACGGTACTCCCATACCGGGTTTAAAATTATACCGTTATTCGGTACCGGTATCAATCTTGCTTGGTTAAGATTGTTTATGCTCACATAATGGTGTCCCGATCAGTTTCAACAACCAACACGTATTTAACCTGTACAATATTTTAACTTGTGGGCCTAATTATGTAATTGAAGTATTAGTCGTTCTTGTTTTTTTTAACCCCCGACGTAAAAAGAGGGGTGTTAAAAGTTTGACCTGTGTATCTGTCTGTCTGTGGCATCATAGCACCCAAACGGATCGACCTATTTAAACGTGGCTTTTTTAATCGGATGCTAGTTCTTAGCTAAGTTTCATCAAAATAAATTTAGCCGTTTATGAGATATAGATGTCGGGGGTTTTTGAACTATTCTATGTGGTTAGGTTAGGTTATTATTTGACGCATATGACGTTTGTTGGCACCGTCATACAAAAATTTGCATCTTCATAATTTAAGTTGCCCAACCATACAAAAAATATTAAAAAAAAAACTTCCAGTAATGTAAATTTTTAACGTAAAGTAATCGTTAAGGGTTGGCTGGCCGTTTTTTACCCGACCGGCTGCGCGAGGGGTGCTGTGTTACGGAAAGGAAACGGAAGCGATTCATTTCGAAGCCAAAGTGGTAAGATATATTTGAAGGTGCGTTTTAGCAAGGTGGCGGGACGTTTTGGGCTAATTATACTTTCAAAATACTCACTGAAACATGAATACACAGAAAAAAAAAACGGAAAATGCTAACCCCGGGAATCAAACCCGGATCCTCGACATTCCGTGTCGCGTGCCTACCTGGCGGTGCGTGGTAGGCACACGTCGAGGATCCGGGTTCGGTTCCCGGGGTTAGAATTTTCTGTTTTTTTTTTCTGTGTTTCAGTGAGTATTTTAAAAGTGCAATTGATATTCACGGGAAAACCGTAAAAATAAAAAAAAATGGGGAAAAAATACTCCAATTGAGATCATGAGGTTTTGGGCTAGTGTTAAGAGTATTTCGTTATGTACAGTCGATTTTTAATTTTATTTATGATGTGTGTTTTCATTGGTCCGCTATTTGAATCCGTATTTTTCTAAGTTTTTTGATGGGGGTCACTTTGTTTCGTCGATTTTTTTTTGTCATAACGTGATGTTTGTCATAATCATAATCTATCACTAGTCATAACTCTTTTTTTCTCTGAAACCGCAAACAAATCCGGAATTTTGTAATATCCATCCTGTAGAACTCTATAGGTTAGGTTAAGTTTATTTTACAACTTTATTTACATAATAAAAGCAATTTACAATGACATTAAATCTAAGCTTAAACTAAATAAACTACAACTTAAAACTAAATTAAATCTAAATAAGGCCCCCGTGGCATAGTGCCCAAAAGGCTGGCAGCGTTGCCTCGCTGAATAGCGATGCTGATTCTTTGAGAGGGAAAACTGCCAGCCCTTTGGTCACAAGTTGCATCAACTAAGCGCTTTTGTAACTCAGAAATAAGCTTGTAAGCGCTGGGACCCCATGGACCCAAAATTAATTAATCTTTTATAACTAACTTATGCCCCGCGGCTTTGCCACGTCAAATATTTCACAATGGGCTAGTTCCCTATACCGTGCGAATTTCGAAAAATCCCTTCTTTTTGCACCTCTGGGATACTCAAGGTATATGTTTGCCAATTTCAAGTCTCTAGGTCTAGTGGTTTAGGATGTGCGTTGTCTGTCAGTCAGTCAGTCACGGTACTGTTTTATAGGTAGGTATAGATAATCCTGAACAATTAATAGTTTCAGAGAAAAAACGAGTGACTAGTGATAAACTATAACAAGTATTTTTAACATGAAACTACCGCGAGACTCAAACATAATGAAATAAATCCAGAGGAAGGACTACGAATTAGTCCGAAACATGTCGGGCTAAACTGACTTATATACGTGAGTGATCCGTTTTTATTTCATTATAACAAGCATTACATTATGACTTTCAACTATATGGGAGAAAATATAGACCCTTTTTGATGTCGCCTTATTATCCTAAAGTATTGAGTAACTAAAGCCGTGATAGACTAGTTTGACCTATAGCTTCTCAAGCAGAGGTTCGTGGGTTCGAACCCCGGCTCGCACCGCTGAGTTTTTCGTAATTTATGTGCGATATTACGTTTGTACTTTATCGCGAGTTTTTCGGTGAAGGAAAACTTAGTGAGGGAATCTGCTCACTCCTGCGCAGCGAAGCGATTCAATTGTGTGTGTGAAGTTCCCAATTCCCACTGGGCCAGCTTGGGAACTATAGCCCAAGCCGTCGAGAGGATGTCTGTGCCCAGCAGTGGGACATAAAAAGGCTGGTGATGATGATGATGATTGAGCAGCTAAGCCGCTTACGAGTTTTTGGTCACTTATTAGAGTCGGCAAAATCGAAAAGTAACTAGAAAATGATGATTGATGAGTGATGACTTGATGGTTTCAGAATTTTGACAATGGGCTCGTAGAGAGTGCGAAACGCGTCAGCGTATAGTGTAGTGGTGGTGATGATAGTTGGGTCTAGTGACATGTGTTGTTTCGTGCGTTACCTAGCTAGTTAAGTGGGAGGTGGGTGCTGTATGAAAACATACATGATAAGTAACGTATAATTCAATCCACTAGTAAATCGACCGTATGGAACGAAATCGGAAAAATGTATGACTGTATTAGTGGTTTGTATACCTTTTTTGGTGTTGTGTGTAACTATATCGATACATTCTCCACTGTATATGGAATTATACATCGTTTTCTGGACCAGGGCTAGATTTTCTATGACCTACGTTCAATGGCTTACTGATAGATTTATATTGGACGAAAAGTTTTTTTTTATGCCAGTGGTCGATTTTTGAATCTCACTGGTGACTAAAATTCTCATGACTATGATATTAAATACGAGTCCAATCTGTGGTTTTGTGTCTTTATTATTAAGCGTTTTGGTTTTCCTACAACTTTTTGTAATTGATGTTGTTATTTAAAAATACTTGAGTTTCACGAAACATGACTGCTAAATATCTTTTATTAGTGAGCCATTAAGGATAAGGTATAAAATACTAGTAAATTTATCATTATAGTGGCTATAAATACTATATTACTGTTCTTAAAAAGAACTGTTTATATAATTACGTCTGTTGTGTTTTTCTCGAATTATTTTGTTTTGTAAATTTTGACATATCATGGACGATCTTCCTTAGGTAATTTTTAAATTTTTCTCGCTCCAAAGTGTTTTTTTTTTTTGGAAAATCTTAAACGGTTTATTTCAATAAGACGTATTTCAAATACTTGTAATTTATTTTAATACTCAATCATGTATAAATTTACTCAAATATATTCGGTGTTTAAAAAAATTGATACGATATATATTTTTTCTATTATTTGCTTATACTTTACCGATTTTAATTTTTTAAACCCAATTCGGTTGTCCCACAAAATAAAATACTTAAGCAAATCTTAATTCTTATAAGTTCATTTTGAATGTGTAGTGTTTATAACTCTATTATACCCTGTTAGCGCTTAAACTTATATTTATAGCTTTGGCTAATTTGGCGAATCAAATTTAAATGTATTTATCGAGTTAAGTTTAATTTAAAAATGTATTGAATGTTAAGATTTTATGAACGTCGTATAATGTGAACGGCTAGCGTTTATTGCAAACATTTGGAGATAATTCTACTTACATCACATCACCATAATTATAAACTGGCTCTATGTCATAGGGTTTGTATATAATTTTATTTCACTAACAGTTTCATTTCACCACTCCTCCACTCCACGACGGACGGTACTGTAGGGCACGGTACGGTATGCGTGTAATGTTCTCTAAAGGATGGGGGAGAATGTTTGCTATGAAAATAACCCATTAACCCACTTAAAAAGCAATATAGCACAGTTTTTTACTAAAATATGTACTTTATAGAGTCAGAGCGAAGTCCGCATACTTGTTAATGTGATAAAGCTGGAAACATCCCCAAATGAGTGACAGAAGAATAACGTCGTGCTAGCCGTTCTACTCTTTTAATAAAGACGTCCAGAGAAAAACGGTACTTTGTCTCTCTATCCTACAATTTTACCTTATATTTCAAAAGCTGGAGCTTAAAATAACATGGACGGTTTTTCTCTGGACTGGTTGGGATAGTCGAAGAGACTGATCTCGTACTGAACAATCGTCTTGTTAACTTTAAGAGTGACTTCTTAATACCCCGTGTTTGAGTATATAAACCTTTTCTTAGTAGGTTTTACCTTTCGTTGCGAGTTTGTGGCCAAATATTCTGCTTTACGAATAAATAGTGGTATGTACAATAATACTCCTTGATTGTTAAACAAGATTTTTGTGGCAATGATTATGAAAAAGTTGTCTAAACTTTGATCCCCATATCATTCTATCAAACCTAACGACTTCAAAATCAAAGTTTCAGAAAACTGCAATAAAACAAATGATTTTTTGGTCACAAACTTGCAAAGAAAGAGTGTGGACTGTATTTATCGAAGTGTTTCGTCTAGATGTCAACTGCCAGGCTTAGAACAAGTTGTTACTTATCTTTAAAGACTCGACTCAAGACACTGGCAGCGGACTTGAATATTGGAATAGTTGTGTCTCTTGGTGGTGAACTTTAAAGCCGATGGAAATTACAACTACAAAGTCTACGTCGCCACTCGACACTACCGATCCTAGCGGATTTTTGACTCGCGATAACCCTAATTTATTGACGTATTAGACAATGTTGACTCCTACTACCGAATGCAGTACTTCCCTGTAAAATTGCCACCAAGAGTCACAAGTCTCGGAGCATTCGTCACACTGCCGTCGAGAAGCGAGAAGAGTCACTTGAGCCAATCGCGAGCAATTCGAGCTAGTAGCGAGCAATCTGAACGAGTAGCGAGCAATTCAAGCGATGAGCGACCATTCGAGTAAGCTGGTCAAACGGCTAAAAAACCTAACTGAATTTTTTTTACAAGCTTTTTTCGAACTGAAGTACCTATCATTAGAAGTTTATTGGAGATCTTTTTTGAGTAATATTAAGTATTTATTATTTGGCCTAATTTATTTATGAGTGAGAGAACCGTTTCGCTTTTCGCCGGCAGCGGGCCGGTGCCTCGGTGTAGTAAGTTTCTATACAAATGTGTGAAATGTAACAAATATGGGTATCTATCGTTGTGATATTTGTACACCTCTACTGCTGTAGCCGTAGGTGGGTATTTTACTAGACGTGAATAAATAGTTTGTCATATTTTAATGTATTTGATCGTTTTATTTTGTTACCTTATTCTTCTTTTTATTATTCTTATTTTTATCGTGCGCGCGCTCAATATACGGCCGGTGCTCTATACGGCCTCTTCATAAAGCTCGAATATTACAACCGATACCTCCTCAGAGCTCTCCTACTATCGCTTTTTGTGCGTTTGCAGCTTTGCGCTAACCGCCGTTTGACAGCGAATGATTGCTGTTTTGCTGATTGACTACTAGACGTGACGGTGTGTCGCTACTGGTGTGACGGTGTGTAGGTGTGTACTAGGTACTGCCAAATTTGCAAGATTCTAGTGTTTTTCATTATACTTTTCCTTAATAAATAAGGAAACGTAATCCATTGTACATTTACCTCAAGTTTGTCCACGGACAAAAAATTTAAAATAGCCGAACACACTCAAACGCCTTTAAAATAGTGTCATTATCGGATGACATGATGGCCGTTAAAGGATGAAATCTCTTAGGTGTACCTATAGGCAGGTACTTATTTATGATTCTGACTTGTTCTGACTGTACTACCCTGTGTGTAACGGTAAATGAAAATAAAGAGGTTAAATATTGTAAAAGACAGCCGTAAAAAATTAAAAAGTGCTACTTTGACAGTTTCCGAGTTCAAAGTCGTCATGGCCTGTCAGAATTACACTGAAATATTTGTAAATACATAAAGAGTTCGCGTTCCAGTGGTCGCGGTTTCATGTTGTGATTTATATTAATTTTGTTCTAAATTATTCAATTATGGTAAGTGATCATTGTAATTTCAGCCGGTTCACATATAGTTATACCTACCTATGTAGCATACCATTCAAATGCAAATCATACTCCATAATATTAGTGGTTAAATAGGTAGGTACGTAAGTACCTGCTGGGTCTAAATGTTAGAAAAAACAGGGTGCGCGATAATTTTTACAAAATTTGAGTACTTGCCTATCTAAACTACACTAGTACAAAAGCCTACCTTTATCTTTATGAAATAATTTCACTTCTAATGACACTAATTTAATAAAGATTCTTAAACAACTTATAAAAAGCTATGTTTTTAAACGAGACATTTTATTTTCTGTCAATAAAACGTTTCCTTTCCCGGAAGATACTTATAGATTAAGTTCTGAAATACCTAGTGCTTCTTTCACAGGATGACGAAATTGAAGACATAGTAGGTGAAGTCCAGTTAACAGATTCACAAAAGAGCATGGCCACGACAAACGCTTATTCACAAGATTTCACAGACAGCAGCTCCGAGAAAAACAACTCTTCGGGAAAAGACACCTACGTCATCGAATGCGACAGTGACGACAGCGACGCCGCTTACCAGCTGCACAACAAACAAAGCGTCATCAACCTGAATGACAGACCCAAACAACAACCTAAAGAACAAAACAACAAACTGTCCAAAACGAAAGTCGACTCTAATGAAGAAGTCACGGTCAAGACAACAGCTGATATGCAAGTGCACTACAAACGTCTCAGATCAACAACCACAAGCGTACACAGATGTTATTTAGTCGCCCAAGAAACATTTACACAGACTAGCAAGACTATATTCGAGTTAGCCCAAACAGATGGCGTTGAAAAAACTGCAATAGAAACTCAAACATCCAACATTTCTGTCGTTCAAGACAAAACTATAGAATACAGAATAGAGGTGTCAGGATCACGGACGCAATTTAGCCGAAATGAAATTTCAAATGAATCGAAACACAATATAAAAAATGCAGTGAAACAAAATGAGTTCAGTGGAAGCTCATATTCTCAAAATGTTGAACCTTTAAATCTTACCCAGTCGTCTGAAGATGATGAACGATCAACAGACAATTTAAATGAAGCCAATTCTTTCGGTATCCTGAAAATAATCGATGAAAGGAAGAAAGATGAAACGAAAGAACAAAAAGAAATATATGATAATACGAGTGAATTTGAGGATACATCAAAGTTTGATTCAGATTTTGACGTAGAATCGCTGGGAGACGAGTACCGAGACAGTAGAATAGACAATCGAGATGATATTAGTGTAGCAAGCGTTCCAAAATCAGTGGATAATGACGTTGAAGAGCTCTACAATAAGCTAGAGAAAAGTCTCGACCTAAGAAAGTTTGAGAGGCCCGATAACTTTGACATTCCGCGACACATTACCCTCACTCCATTGACTGAGGAATCAACTGCTGCTAGGGTCGATAGCATCTTAGATATTACACCGACTAAAACCTCAATATCTCCGCCAAAAGAAACAAGCAGCGCAAATGTCAATTCTACCAAAAATTCCGATAAGAAATCCAATATTCTGCCAATAGAGCACAGAAATGAAAAGGACAAAGATTTCATTTTCACTAATAATTCCGGAGTTAAAGTCAAAATAATGCCTCAAGAAGAAACCAATCCACAAATAGAACCATTTAAACTACCTCCCATTCACAATCAATCCCGTCCAAGTAGCCCACAGTTAAACCATCTGTTTGGTAATTCAATGCATATTTATTATTATTATTAGCCTGGCGTACGCCAGCGGCTTTCGTCCCTCTAAAAGAACAAAAAATGGGCTATTTCCTTATCCCGTGTGAATTTCGAAAATCCCGTCTTTGTGCTCCTCTAAGATACACAAGGTATATGCCTGACAAATTTCAAGTCTCTAGCTCCTTCTTTAAGTAGTTTAGGTTGCGTGTCTGTCAGACGGTAACCGCACTCTTTTAATGGTAGGTATAAATATTTTATTACATTTTATGATGATTATTTTAATAATTATTAAATATCATGATCATGTCATACCATTCAGCGAATACCTAATAAAGTTTAATAGTTGTGTACTAATACTGTTAATAATCTAGGAAAATCTGGTACGCTGCCTGGCCTCTTTGAAAGTCAAAGAATGGGAGACAGGTGGGAGATAGGCACCAAAGACTTGGCATCAGGAGAGAGTGCCCAGATCAACGGGAGAGTCGGTGAGCTTTACGCGACTTTGATAGTGATGTAGCAATAGATACACGATTCACCAAACCATAACTTTCTTCTTTTTTGGTGGCTGAAGCACATCTTGCCCTAGTGGACATCAGTTTTGCGGGTGATCTACGAGTTTGTTAAGTATAATCTGGTAAAGGTCACGGAAAACTGATAAGCGAGAAGTGCGCAGCTCTATCTTTCGTGATTTTCGGTATTAAGTATATATATTTGTTCGTCCGACATTGGTCAAATTTCAGCTGATATGATCAGTATTATCTATACTTAGTTATTTTAATAGCATTCTATATCTGTACTTGACGGATCGACCCAAGATTCCATTGATTTCCTATAAAATAATGCTTCATGACACTAAAGGGAACCCTGCAGAGCCGGTAATCCTCAGAGCGAACGAGCAATGTCACCTGCCCTCAATATACATCGAGGGCCACATCAACTATGGTGACAGCAACACGGTAGACTCCTCGAGAAATGCGAAGAGCAGTGTGATGTCTTCAGATACTCCGCGAGAGACCATCAGCATACAAGAGAGGATTAGGGAGCTGAAGATGAGCAAGGGAAGACGACAAAGGGCGAAGTATAGTTCAACGTAAGTTAATATTCATTAACCAGTACAAAAGGTATTTTCTTATAATTGTGTAGTTACGTAGGATATACCAATTTGAATTGAACACAAACGCTCGGTCTGACGTTCTTGAAACTACTTCACGAAATGTTCAGTGCTTTATGAGCTTAACCATTGATTAAAACGCTTAGTTTGCTGCTGGCGTGTGCATATTTTTTTACTGCGCGCAAGTTGGCAATTCCTGACACTACGAGGGCTGTTTGATAAGTACCCGTTTTCTAAATATATTAATGTCACTGGCCGCAAATAAGTATACCACTCTTTTAAGCCATTTTTCAGAGGCGGGAAAATTAAAAAAAAAATGGCACTCTTTTGTTTTTTTTTCTCATTTGACAACGATTCAGTGAAGGCGTGAACTTAAAATTGTTAAAAAGGAGAAAGAACAGTATCGGTCTGTAATCAGATTCTTATTTTTGGAAGGAAAAACATGTGATGAAAGAAAAGTAAGAATGCAAGCGGTTTACCATGAATGTGCTCATTCTATGACAACCGTCAGATATTGGTATAACGAGTTTAAGCGGGGGAGAACAACCGTCTTAGATGAGGATCGCCCAGGCCGGCCAGTTGAGGTGACTACAGACGATATGGTTAAGAAAATTGAAAATATCGTTTTAGCCGACCGCCGAATTAAACTTCGAGAAATCGTTGATGCTGTAAACGTTTCAATCGAGAGGGTACAACACATATTAGAAGAAAAATTGGGTATGAAGAAAGTATCGGCGAGGTGGGTGCCGCGTTTACTCACGGAGGAGCAAAAACGGAACCGACTGACTACTTCGGAGCAGTGTTTGGCCGTGTTCAAACGTAACCCGAAGGAGTTTCTGCGTCGTTTCGTGACCATGGACGAAACGTGGGTCCACCACTACACCCCGGAAATGAAAGAGCAGTCGAAGCAGTGGATTTTACCGGGTGAACCTGCTCCAAAGAAAGCAAAAACCGTCCCATCGGCTGGAAAGGTCATGGCGACCGTTTTTTGGGATTCGCAGGATATTATACATATTGACTATTTAGAAAAGGGAAAAACAATAACAGGGCAGTACTATGCCAATTTATTGGATGAATTTGACGCCGTGTTGAAGGACAAACGACCCCATTTAAAAAAGAAAAAAGTACTGTTTCATCACGACAACGCCCCGGCTCATTCGTCCAGAGTTGTGACGGCTAAATTAGCACAGTTACGCTACGAACTATGGTCTCACCCCCCGTATTCTCCAGATTTGGCCCCATGCGATTTCTTTTTGTTTCCCAACCTAAAAAAATGGCTCGGTGGCAAGCGATTTGGATCAAATGACGAAGTCATTGCCGCCACAGAGGCCTATTTTAATGACTTTCCAAAATCATACTTTTTGGATGGTTTATTGAAGCTTGAGTATAGGTGGAACAAATGTATAGAGTAGAAAAATAAATGCATATATACAAAAAAAAATGTTTTTTCTTTCCATAAACGGGTACTTATCAAACAGCCCTCGTACAATAGTATTTTTTTTTTCTGACTTGACTAAATCTTTCATTTATAAGGTTTTAAAATACGACTTAAGACTATTTAAATATAATAAAAACTCCACGATTACTATAATGCTAAAATCCGAATGAAGTCTTCCTTTGGCTACCAGGACTCCAGAAAGCAGAAGCGCGTCGCCCGGTAGCGAGTCACCGGACGAAGGCCGACTCTGCGATGCGGCGGAACGGGGCTGCGAAATGCTGTGTTTAACAGTTATCAAGAAGTTACGGACGCAGTCATGGTGATTAACTCAGGCAGTATTTGGCGTTAGAAGTGCTGTGGCCCACCCCAACCCACATTTTACGATATTTAAGCAAAAAAGTTCTTTATAAGTCTAGCTTGTGGGTTTAGCTGTAGTGTACCTAGCCATGTGAATTTCCTGGGTTTTGGGCCCCCTTCGTTTCTAGCGGCCTCACTTTACAGACGGTCATAGATTGATAGGTTTGGCACAATTTTTAACAGGTTCGAAGTTGTGGAAATTCTAGAAGAGTTGCCGAAGATGTTGGAAAAGTTCTGGTGTGTCATCGCGGAACAGCGCATAGCTGACCTCATTAGACAAGTAAGTTCTCACAATATAACAATATCATAAAATTAGTCATGTGGCATGATATGACTAAAGACTACAAAGACCAGGATTCCAGGATTCGAGGACGAAGCAAATTGCATTGGGAGTTCATGGAGCCGCGGTGTCTTCCCCCGTAATTTTTGGAAAGATATAGCTGCCACCCTATCTAATTAAGGTAGAACCTTAGTTTTTTATTTTGCATTGGATTTTTATTTAAAGGTGAGCGTCCACGTAGATTCGCCACGGACCCAGGTGGCGCGTGTGGCGTGCAACACTCTGGCTACTATCCTGAAGAACACCAACTATACGAAGAAGCCGGTTAGAATCTTCACCGCTTGCAGTTAACTTTCTGAATTCTAAACACCATGACACCATGGAAACTAGGACACCATCGCTAATTATAGATGTACAGCTCAAATGGCAACTGGGACCTATGGGAACCTATGGGAAACCAATGGAAAACCTATGAGAAACCTATGGGACGGCGACATAATATGTCTCGCCTACTGTCCCTTCTTTGCTCTTTCTCTGCGTTGTGTTGTGTTCAGAAGACGATGGAGTTCCACACTTCTACCATTCATTGATTGGTAACCTCGCAGGATTTTTACGAAGCCGTGACTTCACTGCTGGTGAAGACTGGCAGCTTCAGCAAGCCAGTGCGTCGCGCCGCCAACGTGGCGTTGGATGATATAGTTTGCGGCGTGGAGCTGAGTCACTCTGTGACAGCCCTGTGTATCCACGGCGTTAGGTTGGTAAATCTTTTTTAAACGTTTACAACAACATGCAAAGACGGCTGGGCTCCACCAGGGACACGTTCCAAGTCGAAATTTACATTTTTGAAATAAAAAAAACTCGTGTGGTTATTTTTTTTTTATTTGCTAAACTGGCCGTTAACGTCTGAATTATTCAGGCAGGAATAGTTTTGTTCACGTATTTTCAAGAGTGTTAGCCACTGACACGGTGCCTGAATATTTAACCTGCGTAACAACTATTGAGGATACAATACACCGCGGAGCAGCTCTAGCACCATCCTCGCAATGGACAACCACAGCTTCGGGGTGTTTCTTTTTGAAAATAGCATAACTGTCATTTAAACTGCACACGAAAGATAAAAACACAAGCGGATCGTCAACGTCATTCTCATTTGCTCCGGTGTATCGGTAGTGCCAAATTTGACGCTCGCGGTCCGCGCGATCGGTCAAGCACAACCTTGTCAACGCAAAACGGGGGTGCTCCGTGATTTTTAGAGTCTCTACCCTGAACCCTCCACACTCGATTTCACTTTGTGCACTAGACCCCCAGTTAAATTAGTTCCCAAAACTTTTCACTCTCTTGCGCTTTAGTGTTCCGTAGGCAAATATACTTCTTCTGGTCGTCGTATGCGTTGAACCCTTCTATGAAATGCGCGCCTGGGTATCTTTGGTCCCTCTTCAAACAGGGGAGAAACTGGTGCAGCAGCTGCAGGCACCCAACCTCGCGATCATGACGATTTTCTTCAAAACTTCTCCGATTTAATTCAATGGTGTTATACTCTTTACAAATGAGGTCAATACGATCTGGATTTTTCATAAAAACTATGAAATCCATGGCAATCATGTCCTCAAACTCGGTAGTCATTTTTGTTAGTGAACTTGCGGGGTTTTGATTCAAATCACCGTCGTTACTCGAAGCCAGCGCTTTTTTAACTGATCCCTTGGTGGATTTTGCTTTATTAGGTAAACCAAGACACCCTGCTGTTTAATTAGTATAAAATGTAATGAACTTAATGCTAACTGTAATTACCGAGCGTGTCTTAAATTCTTGTTGAAAGGTAGTAACTTCCAATGCTTCAGGGAAATCCACCATCCGCTGGAAATTTTTTCACGTTTTAAGCTAGAAAACTTTTATCACCACTTAGGCGTAATTTGGGCTCTAGGAAAATTTAACTGTTGAGGTCCTGCTGTGATTTCGAAACTGTCCTTAGCGCAAGTTTGGAAAACTTGTGAGCCAATTCAAGGATATAGCTGCTTTTATACTCAAAATCGATTAAACATGCTGATTAGATTCAATGATATTAATTGGTGGCTGGCGGGGGCTGAAATTTATTGCTATTTTGATAGTATAATTTCCATTTCGATGCTAACCTCTTCATTACTAAAGATAAAAAAATATCAGCTTACAGAAAGGACCGTCTGACCTCATCACTATGTTTTAGGTATACAGCTTATAGCCGGCTCTCTTATAAGAGAGCTCGCGGTTTCGGAAATAGGTACTATGAAATCATTGTGAAATTTTGGGGAGATCATAGTAGAGAGTTAGTAAAACGATGGTGAAATCACCGTTAAATTACTGTAATTTTGTGCCATTCGGTCACTGTACTTTTATGGTTATCTCACCGTGATTTCATAGTGGTCTTACCATCGATTCATAATAGACTGACTGACTGATCAGAGTGGATTCACGGTGGTATCGCTGTGATTTTACAGTGCTATCGCTGTTAGTTTACAGTTGTATCGCTGTGATTTTACAGTGGAATTGCTGTGAGCTTACAGTAAAATCACTGTGAGTTCAGAGTAGCATAACATACTATATCATAACAATATACCTAATCCCGCGCTGCTATATATCTACCTAATCCAAGTTACACGATTTTTCTTGCTTGTGTCAACGGGTTTGAGATGAGTCGGCTGTTCGGATAACCTTAGTTTCAAACATCCTAGCCTAATCTATTCGCCGTCGTGTAACAGCCACAAAAGCCCCCTCGTGCGGTGCGCAGCTGCTCGTCTGCTGGTAGTGTGCGCGGCGCTCGCGGGCGGAGGGCGCGACCTGCTGCGCGCGCGACCCCCCACGGCGGCCGCGGCGCGGAGACACGCGCTACGAGCCCTCGCAGTCCTGCTGGATGACAAGAGCATTGACACCAGGTGACTCCTCCTGACTCTGGTGACTCTTGTGTTTTTATCCTGTTTTTTTGTACAATAAAGTGTTTATTACTTACTCCTCTAGCTGTGCGTCTCTGTCTAACGCGGCTATCCATCGACCATTGGCTCGCGCGGTAGCCTCCGCAATTTATGTTCCTCCTGCCCGTAGTAGCATAACATTACCAACATCAGATGAAGGGTACACGGAGAGGACATGTCCAGTCACTTTTTTTTAAACGATATTTTAATCTCAAAATGTAGAGCACTCAATAGACTATAAGTTACCACTCAGTTACAGATACAAATACCTATTTATGTATCTTGTCTTTTTTACCACTTTAAAAAAAGATTTACACGAAAATTAGGTATATGGATAATTACATCGTTCCAAACTTTCAAAACGTGATAACTCAAAAAGTTGCTAAGGTGACTACTTAGACTGTCTGTGTACCCTTCAGATAATGTTGGAGGGTTTGCTGCACGTTATTGCTCAAAAAACTAGAGCTACGAAAAATGCGTGCGTAGCTGACTCCTTTCACTGCCCGATTGCTCATGCATTAAGTAGGTACTTGTAATGCACTGAAGCTCTAGCTCCGTAATACCGTAGGTACATGAGATGTTGCTTAAAGTAATGCACTCTTTATTTATGGTAAAGACCACAAGGACTAGTCCACGAGGTCGGCCTGCAATACCTATCAAAATCCAGATTCTAATTTATTTTCACTTGACATTCAACCAAACCCCAAACCCGGCAAGTTCTAAAATGTCTTTGGGCAGTGCAGAATCTCTTTTTCACAGAAAATACGCAGAACGTCTCTACTCCATGCTCCGGCCGCTTGCTAACTTCGAAGCTTACTACCTGACAGACGTTGAAGTGGACCTGGCTTCCAAGCAAATGAAGAAGTACGATCAGGTGCTCCTCTGCGGGCCTCCTAAAGAGACCAGGTGATGGCGAAGTTGAAGTGGCTACGGTAAAGAGTCACAAGACTTGACAAAAGTCAATGATGTTTCTGTGACTTCAGTTGGTAAATTTATGTTGCGTTTGATAAGACTTGTAGGTCTGCTAGCTAAATCTCTAAGATGTAAAGTTTGAAAAAAGCTTTCAGGCTAAAGCTGGAGCAAAGTGGCGCGCTTAATGGTTACGTTTTCGATACCTGCCTATACCTATAACATAATTAATAATTTCGCCGAATGCAAAAAGAGATATTGGGAGGCCATTCGCTTTATAGACTGCGCCGAACTAGACATGGTCAGTTTTATAATTGACCACCGTGACTGGGAAAGGCTCGCGGAAATCGTCCAGATTGGCGCAGATGTGTAGTGGAGGGTCGGAAGTTTTGCGATGAAGCCTGGTTCGAGAGAAAAGAGCGAAACGACATCAAGGCGGCTCAGCAACAACCACCACAATCTTCTCTTGTCGGGGGGGGGCTAGCACGCGTGCCTTTTGTGGCGCGCCGTGCAACATGTGCAGGCCTTCGGTAGAGTGTGTTGCTCTCGCATTGGTTTACATAGCCACAGAAGATGTCGTATCCATGAATTGTCTGTAATAGACACGGTTACATCATGCACTTGTTTGATAAAAAAGAGAAACGTAATCCTGACTAAGCGTGCCGCTTTAGCTATTCCATGCATGACCGTCTTTAATTAATTTTGCAACTGCGCGTTGTCATCATTTAAATACTAGTTACTTTCATTGAAAATGAGTGCGAGTGACAGGGAGCGCCTGCAAAAACTGCCATATAATATTAATATTTATAAAAAATTCCGCAAGGCGGATTCTACAGGCGCAAACATTTTTGTGATTCACTTTTTGAAGAACATTAAAAATTTTGCGTTAGGTACCTACTTATATTATTTTATTATGTTCTATTGTAGGTATTTTTATATTTGAGATCCGCGTAGGTATTTCAAATGTTTCAGTGTTTTTCTGACCGTTACAAAACAACGATAACTCACTTATCGACATTAAAATAATATGGGATAAAAGAGTGAATAATAAAACAACGGTATCGCACTATTTTTGAAAGATACATATATTATGCTGTCGAACTGGTTGAGTTGTATCTAGGCGACTATAATGTACTTAGTTTGCACATGTCACTCTCGTAAAATATACAAATTATTTAAATGTACGCGCGCAAAATAAACATGATCTAAAATATGTATCTGTACTAATTAATATAAACATCAGGATATGCCTTTTGGAACATTTTGAAACAGGAACGGTGTTGCGAATATCGCTGGCACTAATTTTAGTTCCAGAAAATTGGCAACAAAAACGGAGTACCGAAGGGGCCGTCCATACGCTGTATAATACTATTATGTCTACGCTTGTACAGTCAAGGACTTTAATTCCTGACCCACCATAGAACATTTTTATAGTAAACGTCATAACGATTTTCCTTGTCAAGCAATGCGATGTCTCTATTCGAAAAGGTTCCATTGTGGGTCGGGAATCGATTTTCTCGACAGTACTACATTACAAAGACATACGCAGAATCTTGATTTCGGAAAGTGGTGTGTTAAATTACCTTTATTGGTCCTCGGTGATTTTCCTTTTGAAAATTCGCGGTGAACATTAAGCATTTTGCCTCTTAGATTCTGCATCATCAACATCATCATCATGTCAGCCGAAAGACGTCCACGCTGGCCGGCGGCCTCCCCCGCGGCTCCCCACTCAGACCGCTCGTGTGCTTTCCGCATCTTGTTGGAGGTCGTCGTTCCATCTTGTTGGAGGTCGTCGTTCCATCTTGTTGGAGGTCGTCGTTCCATCTTGTTGGAGGCCTACCGACAGCTCGTCTGCCGGCCCGCGAACGTTATTCGAGAATTTTCTAATTAATGTGGTGTTCCTCTTTAAAATTCGCAGTAAATATTAAGATTTTTGCCTCTGTCTTTTTTTATAGCGTTTGTTCTACGGCCACGAGTACGTAGAGCCATATTAAAGTATAGGTAAGTGTTAAAGTACGAAAGTAAATTACTTAGTACTTTTTCATCCGCGATACCAATACTTATAGATTACGTAATATAATTATATTCAAATTTAAATCATGTGATAAGTATGTTTTGTTGTTAATTTCATTGCCATTATAAGTAGAATGGCCACTACAGTCGGATCTCACTTTTTGTTGTAAGTGTGAAAATATGAAATTGTGAATAAAGTTTGTAAGATAATAAATAGTAGAGTTATTTGTTTATTCCGTTTCAAACCTCGGTAAGCTACTTTGATAGTAATTTTCGAAAAAAAAAACATTGTTGTACAAAAAGTACACTTTTCAAAACTGCACACTTTTCCAAGATGTATAGGTACTTTTTCTCATAAGACACACTTTCCGAAAATGCATAATCAAGATGGCTCTACCTACCTATTTTGACGGATTTGAAACGGCTCTTTTGGAAAAGTGTACGTTCTGGGAAACTTTACCATAAAATCATTTTACATTTTCGCTTAATCTAACTTCCGAAAATACGCGAAAAACCGATGCCTCACTTATAAGGACGATTTTGAATTAATAAAAACGATTAAAAAGGAGGCAGTTTGATCCCTGAAAATTATGACGTCATAGTTGAGTAATTTATTACAAACTTAATAACCTATTAACCGATCGTTGTGGCATTTAAAAAAAAGTTGATGATTATCTAACGCCTTCCTTCCCAAGACCTCCCCCTTCCCCTGTCATAGAATGTTTCGAGTCACTGAATGTACGTATGTTACACTAGCACTAAACTACGTCAGAAACTAGAAATAGCTCTCATAATAACGTGCGTATGCACCGAGAAATACGGTGCATGCGTACGATGTGTTTATATAATTAAGATTATATGAAAATACTGCGTTCGTAGGTGGTCCAAGATGGAAAACATTGTTTTGTTACGAAAGCCTTTAGTAACATTCAGGGAATCTTTTAATTACAGCTATGTCCCCACTGCCGACTTTTTCATCCCACCAAATGTTGTATCTGTGTTTCAGATTTGCAGTGCTAGATACTTAGGTACCCTATTATTTATAAACCTATTTTAACGAAAATGCCGTTAAAGTTCGTTTGTCCTTTTTTGTCACATTGACATTTCCGTTAATAAGAAGAAGACGTAAACCTATAACTAACTAACTAACCTATAACTAATGGAGGTTTGAGTGATGTTTTTGAATAATGGCATTATTTTCTATGGGTCCGATTCTGGCATCTGTCACTTCCGGACAAATTCTAACCTCAAAGATCAAATTTCTATGGGAGTTACAGCTGCCAGATCGGCCAGGTACGAAATCTCCCACTGTAGCTTTAATAAACTAAGGCTACAAAACATCTTACCTATAAGGCGAACCCTGGAGGGTCACTGAGTCAGAGAAAAGTCCAGACATGATCCTTAACCAAGAATTGGGTTTGAAAGGTGCTGTTATACGACACTGCAAAACAGTTTTTTTTCTTCTTTTTTTACTTATTTTATAACTCTACATTATTTTCCATTTCCATAAGTCTATGTATAAACTGCAGTCTCTACATTAGCGCTACTCTGTGCATCTGACCTAGTGCATTGGTCGCTATGCGGAGTGCAAGCTCAGTGCATCCCCAGTGCACCCGCCCTGCCTGAGTGCACACGAACTGGCGTAAGTGCAACTTGGGTCAATAGAATCTTACTACGCTACGCTACCTACATAAGCGAGATACAAAAAAAATCGGAGAGACGTTATCGTGAACACTAAGTTAAGTATTAATAAAAGCTCAATATAGATAATTGAAATTGATTAACACATTGTTAGGTACCCTACCTTCTTGTAACTGAGTAAATACCTATGAATCGATATTGTTTCAGTCACATTTAAGATGTAACTAACTTACTTTTAATACATAACACAAAATACCCAAAGGTCAGTCTACCGTGCTCATTTATTTTTAACCCCCTACTTAAAAAGAGGAGTGTTTTAAGTCTATGTGTCTGTCTGTGGCACCGTCGCTCTTAAACGGTTGAACCGATTTGAATGCGGTTTTTTTTATTTGAGAGTAGGTTTTCCAGCGATGGTTTCTAGAGGTGTTTTATTAAAATCGATTTTACATTTTAAGTAAAACGTGACAAATAAAAAAATAAAAAAAACCCCGACATAATAAAAAACCGGGCAATTGCGAGTCGGACTTGCGCACGAGGGTTCCGTATACCATACAAATCGTATGGTGTACCGAACTATTTGAGCACTTTGGATGTCACCATATATATGACGCTGACTGTACAAAGATTTTAATGCTTTTCCCCAGTGTTTTAAGTTGTCCAGTGTTCACAGAGCCCTGATCCTAAGCAAAATGTACGCAGTGTGGGGTCATCTTATATTGGTCTGTGAAATACAGGACATAAAAATTTAAGATTTTGTGAATTTACTGAGTGGTTGTGCTTTAAGAGCTACCTTCATACCAAATTTCAAGGTTCTAGGACAACTGGAAGTACCCTTTAGGTTTTCGGGGTACGGCAATTTGTATGGAAACAACCTTTATAATGACTGTATCTTTTGATTCCGTTGACTTAGAAGTTCGATTTTTCACAGCTTCATGGGACTGCAGGCTTGAGTATTTGATATATTAATTTCAGCATGCTACCTCTACGCGTTCCAGAGAAAAAGGCTCTTGACACACAGACAGACAGACAACAAAGTAATCCTATAAGGGTTCCGTGGGGTGCGGGTCGGGTTACCTCCTCGTGTGTCTAGGTGCTGCGGTTCCCTTCTAGATCCGTCCGGGGGAAGAGCAGTGCTCGGGCCGGTGCACCCTGGGCATCGGTCAATGATTTCCTGGCCAAGATTTTATGGAACATCATTGGCCGATGGCTAAGAACTCGATAAGGGCAGGGGGGTTTTTACAGCTTGGCCTATCAGACATCTTTTTAAATGTATTTTTTTTTATATTACGTTACTCTTGCAATTGATTGTTATACGTGTTTATTATATTTACTGACATTGGCACTAGGCCAAGAGGCCGCCATTACGGAAGAAGAAGTAAGGGTTCCGTTTTTTCTTTTGAGGTACGGAACTTTCAAAACTGTAAAAAGTAAGAAATATTTTTTCTAGGCCTGGTCCTATAGTATTGTACTTAGCTATTTATTTATTTATCGTATGGCGATTACACACTGGCTACAAAAAAATGTTAATAATAATAAAAAAAAAAGAAATATCAAAATTTACAGTCCAATCCAGCTATTAAAACCTTAGAAAATTCACAATTCTATAACGAATGCTGAGCAGTGCTCAACCGACGATTAACCAGGTATGGTATACCCAGTAGTCAGTACGGCCAGTTTTGCGGGTGGTAGGACCTTGTGCGAGGTCCGTCCGGATCGTTACCACCATCTTACTCGCTAATCCTGCCGCTAAGCAACAGTGCTTGCACTGTTGTGTTCCGGCGTGGAGAGTAAGACAGCCGGTGTAATTACGGGCACAAGAGGCATTTCATCTAGATTTCATCTTAGCTCTCTAGGTTGGCAACGCATCTGCAAACCCCTGGGGTTGCGGGTGTCTATGAGCAGTGGTGATCGCTTACCATCAGGCGACCCACTTGCTCGTTTGCCTTCCTTGTAGTATAAAAAAAACCCACATATAATTCTGTGAATACTTGTTAGGTAGGTACACCTAAGCTATTTCTGATATAAAAAACCCACATATAATTCTGTGAATACTTGTTAGGTAGGTACACCTAAGCTATTTCTGATATAAAAAACCCACATGTAATTCTGTGAATACTTGTTAGGTAGGTACACCTAAGCTATTTCTGATATAAAAAACCCACATATAATTCTGTGAATACTTGTTAGGTAGGTACACCCACGGTGGTATAACTTAGAACAAAATGTACACTTCGTTGTCCAGCTAATTTCAGTAGTCACTCAAGTTACATTGTATAGTATATACTTAAGTAATATTCTATTTGGTTGGGTTATAGACATGAAGTTGTTGTCACACATCGATAGGTGGTGCTAATATCAATATAGTTTATATTGGAGTTTTAAATTTTGGAATAAATATTTTATTTTCGCTTAATAAATGCTTTCATTTATCTTTCCTTGTTTAAAAATGCGTTTATGCTAATTAATTATTTTGTGAGCACTGGTAACATCGACCTTTTTTAATTATAGTAATGTCTTATCTAAAATATCATTACACGCATCAGTTTTTCTTACTCTAAAATATTATATGGAATATTCTATGAACACTGGTTGAGTTAACGTATCATATCTGCAAGTAAACCCTAATAAAATGGGGCGAAAACTTAGATTTTTAGTAATTCAGGAGGTTCTGATATTTATATAGATTTTTTTATTTACTAAAAACAACGTACAGTGAAGGTATAAGTGGAACGGAACGAATGAATAATGGCCGCGATTATCTCTCTAATCTGTGGTTTTTCACATTCACTGGGTGTCAAGTTGGAGTTGGAATGCCTGATAAAAAGAAAATGTGTAAAAAATAAAGCACTGAATAATTATCAAATTCTTCAAAACGGGAAATGGGCAATTTCTATTACACCATGTTCTAATGTATATAATAGAACATGGTGTAATAGCAATTGCTCAAAGTAAATTATTTTTACATTTAGGAAACTAGACGTCAATGACGTCATCGCATATTTTGCCGTCACACAGCACCAGATGTCGCTGTGTGCGAAATGTTGGAGTGACATCTCTATCTCAGTTATAAAAAGGTACTCTGTGGGTACACCTAAGCTATTTCTGATATAAAAAACCCACATATAATTCTGTGAATACTTGTTAGGTAGGTACACCTAAGCTATTTCTGATATAAAAAACCCACATATAATTCTGTGAATACTTGTTAGGTAGGTACACCTAAGCTATTTCTGATATAAAAAACCCACATATAATTCTGTGAATACTTGTTAGGTAGGTACACCTAAGCTATTTCTGATATAAAAAACCCACATATAATTCTGTGAACACTTGTTAGGTAGGTACACCTAAGCTATTTCTGATATAAAAAACCCACATATAATTCTGTGAATACTTGTTAGGTAGGTACACCTAAGCTATTTCTGATATAAAAAACCCACATATAATTCTGTGAATACTTGTTAGGTAGGTACACCTAAGCTATTTCTGTTATATCTATTCCTTCGAAATTCCTTTTCACCTGTGGCCCCTTTGACATTTTCACTCATGTTTTGTACAAGTAGTGTATGTATTGTATATATATATATATAATGTTATTTATGTAGTATGTTTATTTGTAGTTATTAATTTGATTTAAAATTGTTATGTTGTTAATTGTTAATTTACGTTTCTCCTTTATGTACATTTCTGCCACCTAAAATAACCTCTTCATCTTGGTTTATGTATTTTGGTTGTCTGTAAGAGATCGCTTTTAAGCGATAAGACCGCCTATTGTCTACCATACCAGTTTTCTGTAATCTCCTTGTACTGTTTTGTGGTTTTCAATAAAGAATATTTGTATTGTATTGTATTGTGTTGTACACCCAATTTTAGTAAGATATACCTACTTGTGTAATGGCAGTGACTTGTGTTGGCATTCAAAAATGAGGGCATCGGAATTGGCTCACAAGTCGTCGCGAGGTCAGCGATGTTATTCTAATCCTTTATCTATTGACTACGGTCGTTTTATGAATATCATGTTTCTATAAAAAGTTATTTAGTTTGTTCTGGAGGGCTGGCACGGGCGTCATATCGTCTCTTCTCAGAGGGTCGAGCACGACTTTACGAATGCTGCGTAACGTTACGGTTATCGTATCGAGATCGAGAAACCTCAAACTAAATTTTAGTTCCAAATACGCTCACGGGCGGGCGCTGTTCCAAACGGCATACAAACTCGACAACGTTTACTATTCGACTTTACGTTACGCAGCTTTCGTAAAGTCGTGCTCGACCCTCGAGCGTCTAGTGTAATCAACGGACAAAAATACTTCTCGAACCCGTTTGCGTTAACCTTTAATAAGGCCCCATTTATTGGAACATACTAATAAATAGCAGCTATGGAATATATACCCGACAACGGATGTTTTTGAAGCAAGTCGTATTTTAAATAAACAATATTGATATTGTGCCATATTATTCAGTTACTAAGATTGAATTTCCAATTAAGTAAGTGTATTATGTGGTCTACCATACCTGTTTTTCTGTAATCTCCTTGTACTGTTTTGTGGTTTTAAATAAAAACATATTTGTATTGTATTGTACTTATACTGTGGTAGTTAAATCGCCTCTGCCATTAAGGGTAAAGTGCATGTAAAGTGTCAAATAGTATGAATAAATAATAAATAAATAAATATCATGGGACAATTTGACACCAATTGACCTAGTCCCAAACTAGGCAAAGCCTGTACTATGGGTACTAGACAACGGATAAACATACTTATATAGATAAATATATACTTATATACATAATAAACATCCAAGACCCGAGAGCAAACATTCGTATTCATCATACAAACATCTGCCCCGACCGGGATTCGAACCCGGGACCTCAAGCTTCATAGTCAGGGTCGCTAACCACTAGGCGATTGTTTGTTGTCGATACATGCCACTAGTGGCGCAGCTTATGCCCATAGTAATTCAGGCGTAAACGCAAACGCGATCTAGGCGTTTTCTTAGCCGTTGATTACACTAGAGGCAGGCAGCGTCTAGTGTAATCGACGGCGACACGCGGCGAACACGTTGCGTGATCGCCTAATAAAAAATTGGCTAGCAAATCCGGTCTTAAAAACGCAGACACGGGGCGGCGCGGAGGGCGGTATCGGTTGTAATATTCGTACTAGTATGAAAGAGGTCGCATATACGGCGCGTTATAATGGCTACAACCAATACCGCCTCCGCGCCGCGCCGCTACCGCGCTGTCATGAAACTATGCACAGCACACTACGTTTTTTTAACGCGCGTTTGAATCTTCATAAATAGGTATTCATATCTATACATATAATAAAATCGTAGACCCGGCGCGTCTGTACATTGAAGATATTTACAAAAAAAAAATTTGGGTCGCGTGGAATAATTAATAGATCACAAAACTGATTTTTTTGATCTTTTTGTCTGTTTGTTTGTCTGTTTATCTGTTTGTCTATTTGTATGTTTGTTTGTGGAGGCATCACGCAAAAACCACTGGACAAATTGGAATGAAATTTGACATGGTAATAGTTTACAACCTGGAATAATATATAGGATACTTTTTATCCCGTTTCATTTCATGTTTTTTACCTAAATTATTGTTTAAATTTACATAAGTACATATTTTTTTTATAATTGAAACTGACCATAGACATCACAGCTGATTCAGCTGTCATCGCTGTCACACCATGTTTTTTTTTTTCATTAGGCCAAGCTCACATTATCGGCACACTACTAACTTTTAAAAAAGTAAAATAGACCATGGAAACATTAAGTGACATGTCTCATTCAGCCAAATCGGTAGCTGTATGCAGGCGTTCTATTCGAAATCTAACATTTTTATCAATGTCTTAAATAGCTTGGGAGTATTAAAAAGAAAAAATATACTTTTTTAATTAAAAAAAAACGGCGGGAATATGTAAATACTGTAAATAGCAATAACGCACTAAGTTTCGATTTATTTAAAGTGATGTACCTAAATGATATTAATTTAATAGCTTTTAGTAACAAAATAGTGATCATTTGTTGTATTCCACCATGATAAAAATAAGAGGAGAACTGACTATTAACTAAAGCAAAATTAGTATAAATTTCAATGGAAAAATATTAGTCGTGAAACTATTATAAAATAAATTAAATTATAAATATAAATTATAAAAATATAAATTTAGTTAGTTATTGAGTATTTAATTAAGTAAAATATATTAATAATAACTCGGATGTAATATGTTGCAATAAATAGCAATTGCTGGACTCTTACTTTGATTGTTTAATTAGGTAGGTACTTTGATTGAAAATTTCTTTTCTTGTGATTTTACGAATTCGGTTCATTTTCTATACTCAAATGGTAAATGGAACCTTGAGTATAGAAATGAATGAATGAAAATGAAATGAATATTTTATTTATAAAATAGTTAACCGTTGGCTAATATCCGACGAAGGGGGGAGGCGGGGTTGGGTTTTTAGGTTAGGCTTCACAGCCTAACCTAACTAAAGACAACGCTAGAGTTACCGAACAACGTCTAAACTGACTGACTGATAGTGTCTCCATACTTGACATTGGCGAAATCATCGATTGTATCGATGGAGCCATATTTTAAAAATTGTATTGTAAGTATAGTAGTTTTCAACATTTAATTAAGTAGGTAGGTAGTTCCATTGGGTTCACAGACAAAAAAACAGCAACATCAACATCTTCCGTTAAAAACCAGTATTTGTATTAGGTACTTACGTTATTGGCTACGCGTACGAAGTCGCGGGCAAAAGCTAGTCTTTAATAAAAACAGAGCAGCTGAATATTTATAAATATCGTCTCCAAACGCATCTTGTGTCAGTTTCAATATGTAGGTAGGTACAAACTATTACAATGCCAATATAAGAAAATATCGTAGCAACCCTAAGAAGGGGTCAACACAACATGTGTTATATTTCATGTATATTTCATTTTACTCTTTGTTGTTCATAAAACAAGGTTTTAATTTATTTAAAACAGCTATTGCTTGTCCTCACAATAACATAACATGTCTTGAAAGATTTATTAAACGTTTTTCAATAATATACAACCACTAAGTAATAGAGTTGGTTTTATACGACGAGTAACGCAAACGAGCAAGTGGGTCACCTGCGCCCTGTTTTATAAAGCTACAAATTATAGTTTACAAACGGAAGTCTCTTTCTAATAAAGGGCGATAGAATGAGACTTCCGCTTGTAAATTGTAACTTGTAGCTTTATAAAACACGGCCCTGATGGTAAGTGATCACTACTGCCCATAGACACCCACAACCCCAGGGGTTTGCAGATGCGTTGCCAACCTAGAGAGCTAACTCCTCTCTCTCTAGCTACTAACGAGCTAACTACTCTCCACACCGGAACACGACAATGAAAAAAAAATATATTAAATTAAGTGTTTTTTTTTTTTTTTTACTTTAATATTAAGTAATCGAAGTAGATGCGCACGCGACGACGTCGTAAGATATTAAATCGTTTAAGTTTTCTAATTTATTGATATTATGTTATTAAATTGTCGTTACTGGAAGATAATAAATACCGAGTCAATACTTCAGCGAAGGGTTAAGTTAGTGTAAATGAACATATACTTAACCCTGTAAAGTTTTTTACTTTGAAAAGAAAAACAAAAATGAACTTTTTCTGTACATTAATTGCCTCTGCTGGTTGACAATATTACATAAGAGAATGATTTTTTAATTTACATTAAAAAAAAAACTTCTTACTCTTAAACTTACTCAAGCCCTTTTTTGAATCTCGCCCGGTGACTAAATTCAGTGATTTATAAAAAGTTCGTATTTTTGAATCTCACCGGTGACTAAAATTCTCATGGCCCAAACACAAATGCCCTCACCCACTCGTAAACGAGATCACTGAGTGACTTCTTGACCACTGGCAGTGACAGCTAACCACAACCCACTATGTTGACTCGCTTGTCTACGACAGAAACGCAAATTAGCTGTATGTTAGTAGACGTGTATGACATTCAAAAATGTGCTATCAGTGTCATAGGTGAGAATTTTGTCACCAAGTGAGATTTAAAAAATCGATCCCCTGGCTGAAGTCTTAACACGTGATTAAAACGAACCCTCTAGCTATGGTTTCGAAAAGTAACCTCACTTTTTCAAAACCTTTAAATTTATTTTGCAAATCAAGTGAAAATTGACGAAAAAAAGTTATAAGACACTAAGTTAAAAAATTCAGATAAAAGTAGGTAGTATTTCTATATAACTCTACGTAACATTACGTTTTCATTCAATGGAATGACATTTAAGGAACAGGGTCGAGCACGACTTTACGAAAGCTGCGTAACGTTACGGTTATCGTATCGAGATTGAGAAACCTCATACTAAATTTTTGTTCCAAATACGCTCACGGGGCGGGCGCTGTTCCAAACGTCATACAAACTCGACAACGTTTACTATTCGACTTTACGTTACGCAGCATTCGTAAAGTTGTGCTTGACCCGCATAGTGAAGGTATAGTCTCTTCACATTGAAGGGAACTGGTTACGTCCATCGCTAACTGCGACCTTCTTTGGCTCGGAATCATTATCGCGTTCATTGTATCCATGGGCTGACATGTCAAAACGATCCATTAGTATGAAGTTTGTATTGAATTAAGAACTATGACGTCATAATTTTCAGTGATCAAACTGCCTCCTTTTATTAGTGTTTGTTAAAATAAAAATTCGGTTTTTTTATAAGTATGTTCGGAAGCTTGATAAGTAAAAATGTAAAATAGGTTATAAATAAATATCATGGGAAATGATTTTATTTTGATGTCAGTCAACAACCCTATTGATATTGGAAACAGCTAGCTGTCACAGTCGCACAATAACGGACATTTCAGATTTTTTTTTTTTGGCGGGAAACCGATGAGAGTGGATCGTGTCGTTAATTGAATTTTAGTTTCTGTGCATAATGTTGTTTGGTGGATAATAAAGATAGTGTATTATACAACAAAACAACGTGAAAGTGCCCAGCAAATGAAGAATTCAAGTGAAAACGCGTATTCCCTCTGTTTGTGACCCTCAAGTATCTGCGGGCTGCTGTTCGCCGTAGCTCGCCGTAAAGTACACTATCGCTTTACGGAAGGCATGAGCAGCTGACAGGACGTGACTAGGACAGACTGACAACTCGGACGGTGACAGGACTTTAATATACAGAAATTTACAAAACACATCAGACGTGGCTGTATGGACTCAGTTCCTTTGCCTATCCCTTATGGGATGAATAAAAAAAAAAAAAACGGACATTTCAATCCGATGACGGGTGTCAAAATATGTAGTTACTATTACGCTGCAGGTCTGTAACCGCGGATTGATTTGGATAGACATAATAACTAAATTAAGCCTTTCTGTCATATCGATCAATTCATCGGTTATCTTTTATCTTTAGGTATGAGGTTGATGTCATACATTTTCTAAACTGAACAAAGTTTTCCAACTTTTGTTAAATTCTGTTTTTAAGGTTCCGTACCTCAAAATTAAAAAACGGAACCCTTATAGGATCACTTTGTTGTCAGTCTGTGTGTCTGTCTGACAAGACCCTTTTTCTCTGGAATGCGTGGAGGTAGCATGCTGAAATTAATATCAAATACTCAAGCCTGCAGTTCCTTGAAGCTGTGAAAAAATCAAACTTCTAATTCAACGCAATCAAAAGATACAGTCATTAATAAGGTTGTTTCCATACTAATTGCCGTACCCTGAAAACCGAAAGGGTTCTTCTAGTTGTCCTAGAAACTTGAAATTTGGTATGAAGGTAGATCTTAGCACAATCACTCAGAAAATTCTCACAATCTTAATTTTTTATGTCTGTAATTTGTTATGTATTTCACAGACCAATATAAGTTGACCCCACACTGCGTACATTTCGCTTAGGAGCAGGGCACTGCTAACACTGGGCTTCTTAAAACACTGGGGAAAAGTGTTAAAATCTTTGTACGGAACCCTCGTGCGCGAGTCCAACTCGCACTTTATCATGTGAAACCTAATTTAATCGCCTTATTCTTAGCTAAGTTACTTCTGGCGCTGACTGTACTAGCTCATTTCCCCGTCTACACACGCAGCAAAGAATAACCAATAAGCTGTCCTGTAAGAATTCCAAACAATAAGTTTCTGTTAAAAAAAATGTTTACATACAACTTACAATTTTAAGCTTTTTGCCAACTCGACTTTTTGTTTTTTAACCCCGACCCAAAAAGAGGGGTGTTGTAAGTTTGATCTGTGTATCTGTCTGTGGCATCATGCTCCCAAACGGATGGACCGATTTCGATGCGGTTTTATTTTAGTCGAAAGCTAGTTTATTCGAGATGGTTCTTAGCTAAGTTCATTAAAATCGGTTGACACGTCTTTGAAATATTGAACTTTGAAATGACAATGTCGGGGGTTTTTCAACTTTTCTAATTCTTGTATTGTCATCCAACTTATGACATTAACGGTTGAAGATTTCTCTCCTGAGGATACAATCTTGGCTGGGCCACCCTACATTATGATTATGATGATGAAAACGGCATCAAAATCCGTTCAGTAGTTTTGGCAGACAGACAGACGCGGCGGGGGACTTCGTTTTATATATAAATATAAATTCTCTTAGGCTAACTAATGTATAGTCGAAAAAATTTATTCCCGACCATTGATATATCCCGACCCACCGTAAAACTTTCCTCATCAAGCAATGTGACGTCACCAGAACGTGTGGGTACTGCGAAAAAGTTCCACGTTGGGTCAAGATCAAGAATTATTCCGATGCCAGAATGGTATATCATAGCTAGGTACTTATGACTACTTTGTAGAGTGACTGGGTAGATAATGTTTATCTCGTTTCATACCTGTCAGTGTATAGTTATTTGTTATACAAGGGTGCAAAGTTGTATTTTACCCGCGAGTGTGGAATTGAAACACAAGCAAGCGAAAGGATTCTAAAGGATAGTTGAACCACGAACGAAGCGAGTGGTTACAAAATAGAATCCTGAGCGTAGCGAGTGCTTCAACACACGAGAAGTAAAATACATTTGCACCCGTGTGTAACACAAAAAAATTCACCTCACTGTAGCGAGGAAAGCGCGACATCCAAAAAAACATCTCATAAAAATAAATCTTCATCACTGGAACCACAATTTTTTTACTACATTATAACTTATAACTCTGGTAGTACAACAAATATATTTACATAATAAAAGCAATTTACAATGACATTAAATCGAAGCTTAAACTAAATAAACCACAACTTAAAACTAAATTAAATCTAAATAAGGCCCCCGTGGCATAGTGCCCAAAAGGCTGGCAGCGTTGCCTCGCTGAATAGCGATGCTGATTCTTTGAGAGAGAAAACTGCCAGCCCTTTGGTCACAAGTTGCATCAACTAAGCGCTTTTGTAACTCAACTCTGGTAGTTGTGTATTTTTACGTGAGTCGGAGTCGTTGATTTGTTGAAATTTGTTGACAATGTTGACATTTCTGACGATGCGTTTAGAAATTGCATCGACTCAACTTGTGCGTTCAGAATTATATTCAACATCATTTAAAAAAAAAAACAAATATTTCTTATAGAGTTTTATTAAATAAAGATAAAAAATATTTTATTAAATTCTCAAACCATTTATCATTCATTTAATGGTAATTAATATCGAACGAAGCATTATTATGAGCGTTTTACGTTTTGTTATCTGTCAAAAGCTACTTAAACACGCTCCACTCCAAGGTCAAATTACTTTCCCCACTAGTGGATAAAACGCGATTTTACCCGCTTGTATTAAAGGATAAAACACGGCTTTCCGAGGTAGTGACGGGAAAAATATTTTGCAAGCTTCAATTGACTTGAAATTAACTTGTAAGTTCGATAACAATAACAAGTACAGTCAACAAAAAAGCTTGTGAACTAAAAACGTCATAAATATGGACCTCCGCAAAGTAACGCCTGTTTCAATAAATTATTTAAAAAAGCTTGTATTAAAAATTATATTTTTTTTCGTCCTATCAAATAACGATCGTTACTTATCGTTTTTATCTGGTTATGCGTAACTTATTTATTATAAATGTATGTTATCTTTATCACATCACAAAATCTACATCGGCTCATTTGTGCAATCGACAAGGTGCTCTAAAAAGTTATACAATACCCATGATGTCGTCTACATATAGAATTAGCTTATCGCTATCCCGCGGAAACTATACAATATTTTTTCGGTATAAAAAATAACTAGCTTATGTGTTATTCTGAGGTATAAGATAGATTACTATGAAGTTTCATCAAAATCCGTTCGGTAGTTTTTGTGTGAATGAGGAACGAATATCCAAACATCCATCTCCGTGATGTAGAAAAAAAGATAGTAAGTATATCGATGATCCAGCTTCACAAACTTTTGCGAAAATACTACTTAGTAGGATATAAAATTGAGCCATTTGAATCAAGAGCCACCTGAGGGTCGAGCACGACTTTACGAATGCTGCGTAACGTTACGGTTATCGTATCGGGATCGAGAAACCTCATACTAAATTTTAGTTCCAAATACGCTCACGGGCGGGCGCTGTTCCAAACGTCATACAAACTCGACAACGTTTACTATTCGATTTTACGTGACGCAGGTTTCGAAAAGCCGTGCTCGACCCTCTGCGTAGAACGATCTCACGGCAAATTAATGACAAAATGATTTTCCTTTACAGAATTGAGTGATAATCTCTTATTGATGTTAATTTAATACTGTCTGTTTTGAAGACCAAGGTAATTTTTGCATGGAATTTTTATATTGAACGATAAAATTTAAATTATCTTCAATGAGTAGGTATTTTCATCATCATCGTCCATCAGCCTATTTCACAATATATCACAATGAGAGGGCGTCACTGAGTATGCCTGTGATTTAATTGTTATTTTTTCTGCTCAGTCCTTAGTTGTCCCACTTGCTCGTTTGCCTTCCTCATCGTATAAAAAAAAGTATTGAGGTAGGTATAGGTAGGTATAATAGGAATTCGTAGAGAAACATAACAAAACTGTGGATGTACGTTTTTAAAAATATATTTTTCGAATACGTGAACTTAAAACTAATTTCATAAATATTATTCTAATCACATTTTATTCTAAAATACTAAAATTTGCGTCCATGAAAGCGTTTCACAATACTTTCCTTTTTATATAAATTAACACAGCGTAAAAACTAAGATGATTATTAGGGATTTTAATTTAAGTTGTGCAATCAAGCGTTACTTAATTAAGTTTTGTTTAAATCACGTTTTAACGGTCAGTTTTGTGACAACTGCTAACCATAGTTAACCTAATTAATGATTCACTGAAAACGCCATATTATCATTATTCATTATTTGCCCTTGCGCATGCATTTAATGTCACACGCATCGACGTCTACACATTATCTTCACTTTCTTCTAGAATATAAATACAGAATACTTCTGTTAGGCGGGGCCTACCATAGGCCAAATACTATCGAATACTCGATGAATACGGTTTCCTTCACTAATTATCAACTCTTCACTTATCTTGCTCTTCAGTTTGAATATCGTCTTTTCAAAAGCAACGGTTTCCACAATGTTGCTAGTATGTTGATAGCTTTTTCTGCCAAATTGAGCGACATGGCACTTTTCAAGCGGAGCCACAATCTTCTGTAGCACAAAAAGTTCTCTCAAAACTCGCTCGACGTGGCAGACGCTTAAATAAAACAGCGAAATGTCTGCATGCTAAAGGCTCCCAACTTTATGCACCCTCCTTAGCGTCGGCACTGGGAAGCTGCACAGTTTCAGAAGGCAGATCCCCCTTTTTTGGACGTGGTTATGTCTCGGAGGGCGGGCGGCGGCCTGTGTTGCCAGCAACACCACAGACAACAGGACCAGCAGGAAATGCAGCAGACGCATCTTGAAGGTTGAAGGTTGACTCACGAGTCACAAAGTATAAATATTTGAAGATCAATAGTGTACACAGTGCAAATGCAACGGTTCGATTTGTTATTGATTGTTTGGCGTTTGGATGTGTACTGGAGATTTCATTGAGATCCTCGCCTTTTATATAGATACGTTTGTGAGAGGTTATCAGTTATCAGACGCGTGTGTGATAAACCCGCCGAATTTGATAAAGCGGTTCGATGACTGCGGCTCAATGTCAGCCGTCCATTGTAGTAAATATAATCGTGGCGCGTGTCTGAGCTCGCCAATCGTGTTTCCCAAGTTTGGTGCCAAAACGGGCCGGTGTTGCGTCAGTGGGGCCTTAGATCGTGGTTACCTAAAAAAACCCGAGCGATTCCGTTTTCCTCTCGTTTTTATAAATATTTAAATTGATACGCTTTTGTTTTTCGATACGGCGTCTTATCGAACGCGATTGCAGTTTGTTTTAATTTGTTGCCAAATCAAGATTTCGATCAAGGGTTTTTATTTGATGCGTCTTGTTAGGTTTCCCTGGTGAACAAGGAACCTTATAGTTTTAGCACGTCTGTCCGCGGCATAGCTCAGAAATTCTTGGCACTAGAAAACTGTAATTTGGCATGCATATACAGGTACATATTAAGTCATCACGGCAACAAAGTGGTAGAATAAAATCTTTAAAAAATTATGTATTTTTTTTTCTGATTTATTGTATGGTATATAGTGTCATTGGATAGATAAAATGTTGAGGTAGTTCAGAGGCAATCATTTGATTTAGGGATCGGTTTGCGAAATATTTAGATTTTAAGCGCTCATTTTTGTTAGAGTCAAGTGCCAGCCACCGGCCAGCGAAACTGTTGTATTTGGAAATGTGAAAAAAATCACAGCTAATGCATACCTAATAGTGATTTTGAAAGGAAAACTTTCATACCTAAGTAGAGGTACATGTTAACAAGCATTTGACCAACTTACACAAATAACCCTGCCGCTAAGAAGCAGTGCTGGCACAGTTGTGTTCTGGTGTGGAGAGTAAGACAGCCGGTGTAATTACAGGCACAAGAGGCATTTCATCTTAGCTCTCTGGGTTGGCAACGCATCTGCAAACCCTCCGGGGTTGCGGTGTCTATGGGCAGTGGTGATCACTTATCATCAGGTGACCCACTGGCTCGTTTTCCTTCCTCGTTGTATAAAAAAAAATAGGTCCTTAGTTAAAACACCAATTCAACTTAGATATGCAAGGGCTTTTTCGTAACGGCTACGGGATTTTGTTGAATCTTTTGGGTCGAGGAAAATGGTTATGTTAATCAGCTGCATTTTTTGCATTTTTTCCGTGTAGGTTTTACCGGCTGCTGTTTTGTGTTTTGTTTGAATATGACGTACCTACCACTTGTAGCGCCCGAGGTTAATTTCCATTTTACAGATTTCCATGATGTCTTACGTATGGAACTACGTCAAACAGGCAAATGTTTCCTAAAACTTTGGCTTTTCAAAACAAAAATAAAAATATTCCTATCCTGCACTAGGTATCTTTTCTAAGAACTTTAGCCAAGAGCAAACCAATAATCGCTGGACCGATTTTTATGATCTTCGATTTGTTGGATTTGTCCCGTTCCGAATAGTAGAATAACTATTAAAAGCGTGGGAAAAATTCCCCAACAAAAAATTACCTGTTAGGAAAATTCATTTTCCCATTCATTTTCTATGGCAGCACGAAATTCGCTGGGTCGTTCAATTTGTTATAGAACAAAGTTTAAGTTTAATTATGTTTAGGCTAAGGCTAAGGCTAAGAACGGGAAGTACACTTATAAACGACCGAAAGGATTTCGATGCGGTTTTTACCAATGGACGGAATGATTCAAAAGGAAGTCTTATGTAGGTATGTAATTAACAATTTTTTGTGTACATTTCTTAATTTATAACGATGTTTTGAAGATGTCGGAAAAAAACAAGTCGACTGGGAGCTTCCATCGAAAACACTGCCTCCTTTTGAGATTAGGTAACAAAACAATGTAGACAGGTGGGATTTATTCTCTTTTACAGATCTTCAGAAAAGTCTGCGACGGCATGTCTTTCTTGTAAAGATGGGTAGAAATGTTTACAAAAGTGGTGAAATATTGTATGGTAGTTATTTATGATTTAATGATAGGTATGGCAATAAAGTTTGTGGGCAATCATAGAACGGCTTTGATGTTGCTAGGACAGGCAGCCAAGGCAAGTGTCAGGTCATCCATTTCTTCAGCAGGCCCGGGGTAAGAGTAAATATATATTATATCTAGGATCCATTTCTTCTACAGAACCAAGAAAAACCCGTGAAGAAATAGAGCTCAAAATTGATTCAAATTGATCAGTACTATGGAACAAATTTTACTTAGTAACTTTGAAAGCTATTCAGACGAATCTTTTAACATGAAACTATCGTGAGACTCAATCATAGTGAAATAAAAACGGATCACTGACGTACATAAGTCGAGTTTAGCCCGACTTGTTTCGGACTAATTCTTAGTCCTTCCTCTGGGAGCGCACGACCCAGCGGCGGCGAGACGTACACTGCGCGCCGCGGCTCTGCTCGTGCGACTACTAGACGCAGCTGACAGCGGCACACAACTACCCTCGTTTTCATCGTCATTTTTATTACGACTCGACTCGACTTATA
This sequence comes from Clepsis dumicolana, assembly GCA_963691665.1. Classification (NCBI taxonomy): domain Eukaryota; kingdom Metazoa; phylum Arthropoda; class Insecta; order Lepidoptera; family Tortricidae; genus Clepsis; species Clepsis dumicolana. Next base: position 13,802,895 of record OY829515.1, on the reverse strand, counting down.
TACGTGAGTGATCCGTTTTTATTTCACTATTCAGACGAATATTTATAATAATCCTTATCACATGATATAGGTACTTACGTCAGTTAATAAATGAAAGCCTACTCATTTTACTGCTGTGTCGAAGTCATAGGCACAATCTTCAAAATGAGGGCAATCGCGAGTCATGAAATCCGCCAGTGTCGAGTAAGTCTATCTTTCAGTTTCCACCAATCATAGGCCAGTAGCTTGTCTCTCATTGGTGGAGAATGACAGACTGATTGACCTCACTCGCCACTTAGCGATCCTAGCGGATTTTGACTCGCGACAACCCTCATTGATACAAGGTGGGTACAGTCGAAATAAATATAATGTTCACGTTTAAATCGCGGCAGTAAAATAAGTGCCTATACAATACAATACAGATGTTATTTATTGAAAACCACAAAACAGTACAAGCAGATTGTAGAAAAACAGGTATGGTAAACAATAGGCGGTCTTATCGCGTAAAAGCGATCTCTTACAGGCAACCAGTTACCGAATACATATTTTTGAAACGTTGTGCGAATACGTTTATTTGACTTTGACCGTACAAGAATGCTTTTTTGACTTGCTCTTATCATGCCCTTGTGTAACGCAAACAAAGCGTCTCTAAGTGTATGTTTTTTTGTATACATAATAGTATTAATTTGCATAGATCTTAATCTTTGTAGTTCTATTATCAATAAAGCAAACATTGCAAAATTTCGTCAAACTTTTCGTCACTCCTTCATTTTCGTTACACATCACAGCTAAACCTTGCAGGCCTAAGTTTCGACTTTTCCGTCATTAGAATGTGAACCTTACATTTAAAGTTTTAGCGTTTTCAATTTGTTGTCATAATACGAGTAGTAATACCTTTGATTGTGATTCATTCGTTATCGTTTCGTGACTTTCGTATTATTTATAGACTTAGTTTACATACAAAGTTATGTAATATCGGCCGATGAGTCACGTGTAACGGCACGTGGGACCAATGGGAGTCGCTCCCATTGCATACATAAAAACCGGCCAAGAGCGTGTCGGACACGCCCAGGATAGGGTTCCTAAGCCATTACGAAAAAGCCCTGGCATAGTTCATATTCATATTCATATCATTTATTGCTATCATGTTCATTTTTTACAATTTATGTAGGTCTTAATAAAAATATTATGTTGGTACATGACACCCAGCCAGGGCACTGCAAACTTCTTACATGCTAAATTAGTTAGGTATCTATGCCAGGGCTTTTACGTAATGGCTTAGGTTACGTTAGGCGAATAGGTGTGATTAAAATACCTTTAAATTAGGTAATTTAAGGTATTTTAATCACACCTATTCGAAACCAGTGTTAGCAGAGCCCTACTCCTAAATATACTGTGAGCAGTATGGGGTCCATTTATATCGGTTACTGACATAGACACACATAATTAACTATTACTCCCAAACCCGTAAAGCCTGCTTAACCCTGATAGTTTTCCTTTTAAATTCACTATATGCACTACTGCTCTGATTTTTTTCATATTTCCAAATATAACAGTTTCTCTGGTACGGGGACACTGAACTCCAACAAAAATGAGCACTTCAAAGCTAAATATTTCGCAAATGAATAACTTGATCGAAAAATGATCTTCGACCGCCCCTAATATTTTTGAAAGACCTATTCAACGATATACTACACTATGGGGTGGGCGAGAAATAAAAAAAAACATCCCCACTTTACCTGTATATGTACAGGTACGTATAAAGAAAACTCACTAAATCATCAGATCATTTAATCCAGTTACAATGCGATCCTGAAATCTGACTTAAGTAAACTTACTTAGAATTGTATTTATCTAGAAACATTCGCGGATCTAACGATGGATCAATCACGTACCGATATCCTTTAGCAGTGTACATTTTTATCGTACAAATCGAGAAGTTAAATCTTCGACCTTCATTTGACTTTGCTGTATTAGTATAGTTTAGACATCAACGGGTTCTAGACATCAAATTTATCAACACAATCAACATCAGTCAAATAAATACCTACAAAAAAATCGGCCAAGTACGAGTCGGACTCGCGCACGAAGGTTCCGTAGAAAGATTTTAACGCTTTTCTCTAGTATTTTAGGAAGTCCAGTGTTAGCAGAGCTCTGCGTCTAAGCAAAATGTACGCAGTGTGGGGTCAACTTATATTGGTTTGCGAAATCTACAGACAAACATAAAAATTTGAGAATTTCCTAAGTGGTTGTGCTATAGCTGTGTGGTTGTACCAAATTTCAAGTTTCTAGGACAACTGGAAGTACCCTTTAGGTTTTTGGATTTCGGCAATTTGTATGGAAATAGCCTTTTTAATGACTGTATCTTTTGATTGCATTGATTTAAAAGATTGATTTTTTCACAGCTTCAAGGGACCGCAGGCTTGAGTATTTGATATTAATTTCAGCATGCTATCTCCACGCGTTCCAGAGAAAAGGGGTCTTAACAGACAGACAGACGGACAACAAAGTGATCCTATGAGGGTTCCGTTTTTCCAATTGAGGTACGGAACCCTAAAAAGAACCAGGTAAGTGGGTACATACTTTATTATATAATAGATAAAGCTCGTACCTATTTCTTTGTATATAAATGGCGTATTTATAGCATCAGGATGTACAAAACTGGCGCCGTGGCTTATTTTGATAGTGCAGTGATAGTACCTCTACATCGGTAAATGTTATCAACAAAAATGACAGTCAGTGCAGTTGATAACATCGAACAACATCACAACAATAAATAAATATGTGAGTTGAGGAGGCCTAATACCGGATGGTCGAAAATTTTGTTTAGGCAATTTTTAGCATTTTTTTTCATATTAACGTTTCGTCGAATGATTAAAATGTCGAAAATTGTTTGATCGAAATTTTTATGCATACATAATATCCTTTGGCCGACAAATTTGTTGTACTTTTAAGATTATTTGTATCTGTAGTTTTATTTCTTTATTTTCCATCCACTCCTTGATCGTTCTTTAAACATTGACTCATCATCACGTGATGTTATCCCAAATCAGGGACATAGGGCTCTCAGCATTTAACTCTATTTGGAACGATCCTGCGCTATGACCTCCAGCTCTTGCCAGCTCATGCTCAGGGGTTGGGCTTGTTCTTGACTATAAAATTAAAATCATTAATTAAATAACTGAATAAGTATGAGTTGAATTTTATTGCTAGTGTCGGCTCCATAGCTCGCTAACGTCTTACCGTGCGATGAAAACTCCGATACCTAGTCATTTGTGTAACGGTGGTGAAATACAGGCCAGCTATTACTCCGAAGTCCGACATTCGAAGTTTGTAAACTGACATGTGTGTATCGTGGTGAAATAGGGGCCAGGGGCCAGCCATTACTCCGAAGTTCGAAATTCGAAGTTCGTATCCGACCGTCTCTCTCGCTTTCGTGTTAACCTACTTTGGCTGAGCGAGATGGACGGATACGAACTTAGAATTTCATACTTTTCAGAATAGTGACACTGCTTGCTGTGTCGATGGGAAGACCGTCGCCCATCTAACAGAGGCCCGAGTGCGAATATTCGAATCCTGCGTATCGTAACGTTATCGTATCGAAATCGAGAAAGTTCATACTAAATATTAGTTCCAAACAAGCTCCGGGCGCTTTTCCAAACGTCGTACAAATTTCTCGATAACGTTAATAGTATTAACTTAATACTAATCGCTTACGTTACGCAGGATCCGAATATTCATACTCGACCCTCAGATAGAAAATTGTTCGTCAATTGTTTCGTCAGTAGATCAAAACAAGAGATAGGTTGAATATTGGGAACGTCTGTAATTAGACTTCCATTATCGCATATTATTTTAATGATAATTGGCAGCTGCAGACTCGTTACTTTAGCGCAGCTCTAGCCAAATACAAATTAATTGCCAATTTACTTTGTATAGACTTTGCACCTCCTGCCTGACAGACATCCAAAGTCCTGCATTTAATGTATGTGCATTATAAACAAGTATGCGCGGGTTTTGAGAGCTGAGAACTTGTATATACATTTTTATAACCCTTCTGAAGACCGCCATGCTGTCAGTCGCTGAGAAAACCTTCCAGTTTATTCCACAATTTAAGTGTTCTTGGGAAAAAGCGCCTTTTAACCCCCCCCCCCCCCCCCCCCCTCCCCCCCCCCTCTCTGACAGACACTACAATCCTGAAGCTTTTGCAAGAAGCTAAGTTCTCGCAAAACGAGCAAAAGTAACATTTTGAAAATCAATAACTTTTTAACCGACTCCAAACAGCAGTTTAAAGAATCCTCTAAATGCAAAAGCTTTTGTTTTTATTGTTGTGACGTTATTTTCTTCAGCAAGTCCGACATCTGACATCAGAGGTCTGTCCACCGGAAAACGACCAGCGAGACAGACCTACAAGGATGTGCCCTGACATTGCCGCTTTATCTCATTCAAGGCAGATATCCATTCCCAATACACCCATTCATAATGTTTTACTGGCTTGTTGTATTAGTTTCGCCATGTCCGTAACTAGTAAATAATGCAGTCTGTATGTCCGAGGCATAGATCGAATTTAGGATACTTATCTGCTACTTAAGACGTAATTTGGTATAAAGTGCGAAATTGCATTTGTAATTTATCATGAGCTTTTCGGTGAAGGAAAACATCGTGAGGAAACTTGCACACTCCTGCGAAGCAACTCAATGTGTGTGAAGTTCCCAATCCGCGCTGGGCCCGCGTGGGAACTATAGCCCAAGCCCTCTCATCCTGAGAGGAGGCCTGTGCCCAGCAGTGGGACGTAAATAGGCTGCTGATGGATGATGGATGGTAGAATAAAATGTCGAAAATAAAGTGTTGGGTACATGTAACTAGGTACTTTTGGGTAGGTATCCTATAGTGTGGGGTGTCGTTGGATAGCCAGACAGACAGACAACCAACGAAGCAATGGAGCGGGCACGTGCCAAACGGACAAATCACGTTATTACGTTAACTCGAAAGGATATCTCTTCCCGCTCCCTTTGCAAAATGATATTGTGAATGGTCGGTTTTTAACCCCCGACGAAAAAGAAGGGTGTTATAAGTTGGACATATGTATCTGTGTATCTGTTTGTGGCATCATAGCTCCGCATCATTTACCGATTTCGATGCGGTTTTTTTCATCGAATGCTAGTTTCATCGAGATGGTTCTTAGCTAAGTTCCATTAAAATCGGCTTACCCGTTTTTGAAATAGAGAACTTTGAAATGACAATGTCGGGGTTTTTCAACTTTTCTAAGTTGGTTAGATTATTTACAACGCAAGTGCAAGTTTTATTTAGTTTTCAGTCGATCCCACTTAGAGCATACCTACTTTTAAACCTTCTACGGCTACCGTTGAGCACATCTTCATATCCAGATTATTTACATACTTGTGACTGTGCCAAGCGTCCTATCTGAATGAAGCTAACCTCTTCTGGTCTGCAGAAGAATTTTTAATTGTTATGTATTTTATTGTATTTTATTAATTTTTTTGAGATCGGAATAAAATGGAAATCCATACACAGCTCAAAATAATTTCTGTTTTTTTTTATGCATGAAAAAAAATTAAAACGATAAAAAAAGGTGGGCGCACTCAGCCACATGGTGGGTACCGAACGACAGTCAGCGGCGGCGAGGCAGGCCCAGGGGGAGATGGTGAGACGACCTGGACTCCGGATTAGAAGATTGGCCCGATGCGGCTCAGGATAGGGACATGTGGAAGTCAACGGGAGAGGTCTTTGCCCAGCAGTAGGACACAATTACAGACTAAATAAAAAAAAATAAAAAAAAATGTCCCGAATCGTGGGTCGGCGGTAGAGGATCGGTTGTGGGTTTGTTTGTACCATGAAAACTGTGCCCTGCCATCTCATTCCGAATAACATATTATAAAATAATTCCAAGTACTTAACCCACTTAGATAAACAGCGCAGACCCCTGCGGGTCTATTTATACCGCCAAGGCTCTCAGCTCGCAATGACCTAATTGTTTATTGACGAGAGGTGTGGTACTTGTTTTTGAGCAGATTAAGTTAATTATTTTATCTACACACATATCATAAGTCCTCTATAATGCGTTCAGAAACCGTAAAAAATGACCAGCATTGCAGCACGACGACGACTTCGCCGTCAGCCCCAGCACCACCACCACCACCCCAGCAGTAAAGTAATAGTCATTGCGACATCGAATTCGATGTCGTAATGACTTTTCGATATCGAATTCGATGTTTCAAATTTGAAAACCGACGTAATTTACAACCATAGTGAAACAAAACGGATCACTCACGAATATAAGTCGAGTTCAGTCCGTCATGTATAAATAATAATGTGATATATATTTTTTTTGTAATAAAAAAAAACAGTTTACGAAACGTCCGCTCTATATGTTTGTCTATGATTAAAAAAAACAGTCAAATTCGTGACAGGTATGGTATGATATATGCCTTCGGCTTCTGAACCCATCTTAGAGTACTTATAATATGTGTGTAGATAAAGTAATGTATACAACTCCACATAATTAGGCCCTAAAACACGAGTGTGTTTTTATGAAACGAGGCGAAGCTGAGTTTCATAACAGGATCACACGAGTGCCCTCATTATGTAGCAGTTGCATAAACTACTATAGGCACAGTAACCTGTCACCGTTAGGTAGGTACAGCAATTAGATGATGCGGTTGTACCTATGGTTTGCCAATGATATTACTTATACAAAGAGGTAAAAGATATGTCATCAGCACGCCGAAAATGAAGCTCAGGAAAGGCTACAATTGTAGCCTCTTTGGCCTCAGTCGCTCTCGAACAAGGTCAAAATTTGCTTGCAAATGTCAAAATATTGTGCTAAACACATGTTCTTCGATTGTTTTGTGATTGTGGGCATATATGACGTATCTTTACTTATAATATCATTGAGGTTGGCCGTTACGTCACTTTCGTAGAGTTCTCTTATGTGAACTGTCAGAAAGAGTGCTCAATGTAGTGCATTCGGAAAAAGCGGGAAAATCGTTGTACGGAACCCTCAGTGTGCGTGTCCGACTCGCTATTGGCCGTTTTTTACTGATCTGAGATTAAATACACACGTGCTGCTAACTGCGTATTAAATAAGGTGATTCAGTGGCAGATGTTGATAATAAAATATCTAAATCTTAGGCAAATATTTAAGTTTAAACACGATACGACCAATATCAGTAGTTCCAGGTGTTTTAGTACCGGGTTCAACTTAATTATCTACAGGTGGTCTAGACTTGGGTTAAGAACTCTACAATATCAATTACTTATAACTATTACATCTTTTAGGTAACTATATGTATAGATATCCATGGCCTTTTCAGGTATAATTAGTTTCTTATAATTATATGTGTAAGTAATCCTGCTGTTGCGAAATGAAAGTGCGTGATTTAATTCAATGACTTTCTACGCCACGGCCAACCATAACAGCCCCCATACTACGAAATGCAAAATTCGAACTTCGTATCGTGTTGTCCCGCTCACTCTCGTATTAAACAATATTAGCTTGAGCGGGACGGCACGATACGAAGTTCGAATTTTGCACTTCGTAGTAGGAATGGCTGCCAAAATTCCGAAAACTCCTTTTGCTCACTAAGTATTTAAAAAATATTAAGGACAGGAGCAGTCTCATTCTGATAAGAGGCCTATGGTTTCAAGACAGACCATACTTGTGAAGTACCACTCGAAAATGGAAAAATATTGTGATGAACTTGAAATTCCTGCAGAGTAGTAGAAACCGTAGAAACCTATGGACCTAGATTTCTTAACTGTCAAAAAATTTATTCACGCAGTAATTTTGTAGCAATACACTAATTTGCACCGGAGTCCCTTGAATTTCAAACGTTTCATAACTGTTTCATTTCATGACATTTTCATTTCATCGAAAGCTATTTTCAGCTGAAATCAGGATAATTTCAGGATAATTTTCCTTATTGTTTGTTGTATAGGTTCGGTTAGGTTAGGTTATTTTTTAAATCAAAACGTTAAGAAAATAAGTCAGGGAGTCGATTTTCTAATCTGACCCGGTGATTAAATTCAATGATTTCTAGAAAGTCCGTATTTTTGAATCTCACCGGTGACTAAAATTCTCATGCCTATGATATCAAATACTAATGCCCCCACCCACTCGTAAACGAGAACAATTAGAGGCTTCTTGACCACTGGCAGTGACAGCAAACCTCAATCCACTATGTTAACTCGCTTGTCTACGACAGAAATGCGAATTAGCTGCATGTTAGTAGAGGGTATGACGTTTAAAAATAAGGCTTTTGGCAAATAGTGATATCAATGGCATGGGTGAGAATATAGTCACTAAGTGAGACTCAAAAATCGATCCCCTGAAAAGAAGCTTTCGGTGATATGAAAATTCGATGAAATTAAATAGCTACGAGGTGTTTTTTTTTTATATGACGAGGAAAGCAAACGAGCAAGTGGGTCACCTGATGATAAGTGATCACCACTGCCCTAGACAGGTTTGCAGATGAGTTGCCAACCTAGAGAGCTAAGATGAAATGCCTCTTGTGCCCGTAATTAAACCGGCTGTCTTACTCTCCACACCGGAAAACAACAGTGCAAGCACTGCTGCTTTGCGGCAGGATTAGCGAGTAAGGTGGTGGTAGCGATCCGGACGGACCTTACACAAGGTCCTACCATCCGCAAGTGTGTCGGCAATTTGATGATCAACCGATTTGCACTTATTCCGATTGGTATTGTCACAGATGTGTTTTAAGAAATCGGTGCCCTGCCCGCTGCCCAGCAGTGGGACGTACATATTCACAACAGCGACAAGCAATGTTTGGTCATATTTGGACTATGAACACTAAGTGCGAAATAAATCACTAATCAATAATATAACAGATAATTATCAGATCTTTCGATGTGTTCATTGTTGACAGGTATTTCACAACACGTACTTAATTTTCATGTAGATACAGAGGAATGGGTAAGGAATAGATTGATATTGTGTGATTTTAAATTATACTCTTACATAGAGTTGCGATTCATGCCTAACTGTGTTATTTCTTCTATACAATTTTTGAGTACCTATAGGTACCCAGGGCCGGTCTTAAATATCTACTTAGGCGCCCTGGGCGAGTCATGCATTTGGCGCCCTTCTGTAGGTATCTTACTTATCTTACTTATAAATTATAAACGTGATTTAGGGTTCCATACCTCAAAAGGAAAAATGGAACCCTTATAATATCACTTATTTGTTGTCCGTCTGTTTGTCTGTCAAGACCCTTTTTTCTGGAACGCGTGGAGGTAGCATGCTGAAATTAATATCAAATACTCAAGCCTGCTGTCCCTTGAAGCTGTGGAAAATCAACCTTCAAAGTCAACGCAATCAAAAGATACAGTCATTAAAAAGGTCGTTTCCATACAAATTTGGTATGAAGGTAGCGCTTATAGTGCTATAACCACTCCGAAAAGTCTCAAAATCTTGAAATTTTATGTCTGTCTGTAGATTTCACAGACCAATATAAGTTGACCCCACACTTCGTACATTTTGCTTAAGAGCAGGGCTCTGCTAACACTGGACTTCTTAAAACACGGGGAAAAGCGTTAAAATCTTTCTACGGGACCCTCGTGCGCCTCGTGGCCGGTTTTCTTTTCTTTAAATCGAAATTAAGACAGTGGTGCCGGCGCGCGCGGCGCCCTGTAGACCCCGGCGCCCCGAGCGGTCGCCCAGGTCGCCCCCCTTAATATTCAAACTTTGATAAAATCTATAGGTAATTTATGACTTTTTGCGTTCTTACAGCTACGCATAAATTTGCTGATTTCCATTCAGCGACGCGTTTTATTTTAAGACCCGCCTGGTTTTTTACAGAGTTTATCGGACACCGATAGGTACCTACGTTTTATAGGCATGATGCAATGACGAAATTTCTTACGTGAAGCATTAAGTAATTAAATATTAAATTAAATCACAACTTTAGTAAAGAAATTTAACGAGATGTTTCAACTAAAGTTCATGCCCTATGTCTGGTCTGGGGCAATGATAATCACGACTCTTTTTACTTTATGGGGGGTTAGAATGATTAATAATTATTATAATTGGACGGCGTGAAAAGAGAAAAGCCGTGATAGCCTAGTGGTTTGACCTATGGCCTCTCAAGCAGAGTCGTGGGTTCAAACCCCGGCTCACACCTCTGAGTTTTTCGGAATTTATGTGCGGAATTACATTTGTAATTTATCATGATCTTTTCGGTGAGGGAAAGCACCGTGAGGAAACCTGCACACTCCTGCAAAGCAATTCAATTGTGTATGTGAAGCTCCCAATCCGCACGGGCCCGCGTGGGAACTATAGCAAAAATCTGTGTCTGTGTATCTGTCTGTGGCATCATAAGCTCCCAAACGGATGGACCTATTTCGATGCGGTTTCTTTTAATCGAAAGCTAGTTTAATTGAGATGGTTCCTAGCTAAGTTCCATTAAAATCGGTTAACCCCTTTTTGAAATATTGAACTTTGAAATGACAGTGTCGGGGGTTTTTCAACTTTTCTAATTATAAATTCGGAACCCTTCCTGCGCGAGTCCGACTCGCACTTGGTCGGTTTTTTTTTTCTGTATAAGCGTTAAAAGACTTGAATACTAGTAACGTCTTATAGACGTAGGCAAAACCAGTTGCACCGCTAGTTCCACGGGCATCACACATTTCATCACCTAGATTTCATCATCCACCTCAGTATTATTGCAGTTAGGAATGCGAACATTTTGCCAGGCCAGTTTGAGGTAATCAGAATGATAAGATTTTAACCATCCAGGGCCCCAAGGGTCGAGTACGACTTTACGAATGCTGCGTCACGTAAAATCGAATAGTAAACGTTGTCGAGTTTGTATGACGTTCGGAACAGCGCCCGCCCGTGAGCGTATTTGGAACTAAAATTTAGTATGAGGTTTCTCGATCTCGATACGATAACCGTAACGTTACGCAGCATTCGTAAAGTCGTGCTCGACTCGACCCTCCGTTTCTAGAAGCTTAATTAATAGCTAATAATATTTGTGTTTTGTTTCATTTTTAACCCCCGACGAAAAAGAGGGGTGTTATAAGTTTGACAGTTATAAGTCTGTGAATATGTGTATCTGTCTGTGACATCATAGCTCTCGAACAGAAAGACCGATTTCGATGCGGTTTTTTTTTAATCTAAAGCTAGTTTAATCAAAATGGTTCTTAGCTAAGTTCCATTAAAATCGGTTTACCCATTTTTGAAATATTGAACTTTGAAATGAAAATGTTGGGAGTTTTTCAACTTTTCTAATGTCGTGTAATTTACGAGACAAAACACTATAAGTACTTAGTTATTTGTTATACAAGGGTGCAAAGTTGTATTTTACCCGCGAGTATGGAATTGAAACTCAAGCAAGCGAAAGGACTCTATAGTTGAACCACGAGCGAAGCGAGTGGTTCTAAAACAGAATCCTGAGCGTAGCGAGTGTTTCAACACACGAACGCGATTCGGAGCCTGTGAGAAATTTTTTGTTGACAATGTTGAAATTTCTGACGATGCGTTTTGACATTGCATCGACTCAACTTGTGCGTTCAGAATCGTATTCAACATCATTACAAAAAACAAATGTTTCTTATACAATTTTCAGGATCATTAAATAAAGCTAAAATTGGTATTTTTTATTAAACTCTGAAACCATTTATCATTTCATCATCATCATCATCATCATCAGCCTATTGGCGTCCCACTGCTGGGCACAGGCCTCCTCTCAGAATGAGAGGGCGTGGGTCTAGTTCCCACGCGGACCTGGTACTGATTGGGAACTTCACACACATCATTGAATTACTTTGCAGGTGTGTGCAGGTTTCCTCACCATGTTTTCCTTCACCGAAAAGCTCATGATAAATTACAAATGTAATCCCTCACATGAATTCCGAAAAACTCAGAGGTACGAGCCGGGGTTTGAACCCACGACACTCTGCTTGAGAGGCCATAGGTCAAACCACTAGGCTATCACGGCGTGCCGTAATATACACAAAAAATGTTGGACCCTCCATTCCTCATCATCTCTGTTCGATTAATAGACACACATATAAAATGAAAATAATTGATTTATTGATTATTTTTGTTTTTATTTTTATGAAACATTCATAGAATGAAATTCAACATACAATGACAAAAAAAATCAATCAATCAATAAATCGATTATTTTCATTGATTCAGAAAATAGTTCCATCTCTTGCCACTAATGCGTAACTGTAGAAGTTCCGTAGTGGGTGAGCCGCTTGATTAAGCTACTCATAGATGGCGCTGAAGGAGAGATCTTCCAAATAAAAATATGACACAAGGCATTGAAAAATTCGTTAGGTACACCAACGTTAAGTATAGCTTAATTGGTGGAGCGTGGTACGGATTACCGAGGTTGCTAGTTCAAGTCCAGCTGCTTAACGGATTTTTCTTTGCATTGTCATTGTATGTTAGACATACATATATGTAGGCTTAATCATGTTAATGTAGGTCAACGGCTAGACTATCAATTAGCTTATTAACTTATTTATAACTTTAAGTTATCGTAATATTACTTAATTAGCTGTGGGTTAGGTAAGTCGACGGTTATCAGGACACGCCCGCGGCACGCTGCGCTGGTTTTGTACGGAGCAAGCAAAGAGAATATTAATCACGGCACTTCATAGAAGAAGAAAAAACAAGAAAAAGTTTGGACTTTATTATAATGATGATCAAGGAGGAGCAATTTAAATAGACTACGGAGTTGTGTTAGATGTAACTTTTACCTATTTCTTAGAAAAGTGGAAACACCCCCGACATTGTCATTTCAAAATTCAATATTTCGAAAACGGGAGAACCGTCCGTAATGAAACTTAGCTAACAACTATCTCGATTAAACTTGGCTTTCGATTAAAAAACCTCATCGAAATCGGTTAATCCGTTTGGGAACTATAAAATGCATCACTACGAATACGGATCACTACAAATCTGTCCGAAATATGTCGGGCTATAAGTTCTACTTGTAATACGTGAGTGGTCCGTTTTATTTCACTATGATTGAGTCTCACGATAGTTTCATGTTTTTTATCTCTTACAGATCTTGATGAAATTTGGCAAGATGATAGTTTAAAAGTTTAAACACTGAACAGTGACATGGGGTACTTTTTATTCGCGAAAAAAACCTTAGTTATAGTTCCCGCGAGATACATATATTACATACTCACCCTTTACTTGGTAGAACTAAAAAAAGAAAACCTGAAATCTAGTCTCGTCTGATTTTATATCTACTAAAAATGTGTAAGTAATGAAATAAAAATGCAAAAAGACTGCTACAAATATTGATGATGGCCCAAAACAAAAATGTTTTAAGTAAAACTTTTATTGCTAGTGGTTCAGCCACTTTGATTTATAGCATAATTTTGAACAGCAGAATAAATCGTAGATCACGTTTGTGCTATGTATAAACTGCCTGGATATGTATCTTATGTATGAGTTACGTTGCCAAGTGTCGCGACGTATGGTGTCGCGATACCCTAATGAACATCTGTGCTGGCAACATCTTCCTAAGGCAAATTATCTCTGCCCCTAAACTACGAAATTCGAAAATCGAAGTTCGTATCGTATCATCTCGCTCACTCTCGTGTTAAATAATATTAGCTTGAGAGGGACGGCACGATACGAAGTTCGAATATACTTACAATACTTCGTAGTCGGGGGGCTGGTGAATCAAACTTGTACTTTCTTGTCTATTACTAGTACTGTCAGTCTGGGCCGTGTTTTATAAAGCTACAAGTTACAATTTACAAGCGGAAGTCCCTCTCTAACAACAGGTGATAGAATGAGACTTCCGGTTGTAAATTGTAACTTGTAGCTTTATAAAACACGGCCCTGAAAGGGAAAACGGCGCGCATTTAATTCATTTGAAGTATAATGTATAAATGTTAATTCGAGTAAAGTGGTGTGTTGCGCGATGCTATGCTGTTTTCTGGAATATAAGCTAAGTGATAGTCTTAATGGTAGTCCACGTAGCTTAGAGACTAAACTGATACTGATTTGCTCTCGAGATGGTTAGACCTATTCGATAACTATCTACTGTACTGGACGGTAGGGTGAACTCAGACGTATAGATGCGAAACTTGACTCTACTCGACCTGTATACGCTTGCATCCCTTGGGGAAAGCGTACTGACACGTGCGCAGATTGATTGCACGTAGATGACGCGAGACACGTGCGCAGTTTGATGCCGCGTAGACGTCTGGCGGGGCCCCCCATAGATTAGATTGCAGTATAGATGAAGAGGTTCCTAATTTCTTATCTGCAGGCTCGTCACCTCGAGTGATGCGCGGAGTCCGACCGGTTGGTGGCTCCAGGACTATGACTGATTCGGTTGCGGCTAAGGCCCAGAAGGATTGGCGGAGTTCGACCTTCGGGAAGACTCCAGCTACAGTGACTAACTTGACTTGCTATGTGTATGACTGATTCGGCTGCGGCCAAGGCTCAGAATGATGGGAGGAGTTCGACCTTCGGGAAGACTCCAGCTACGTGATCGTCTTGACCTATCACCAATGATCTACCTACGACAGACTGAGATATGATTGTAGTTAGTTCCGAGCTACTGGACATAGGGCACTGACAGCAGTTAGTGTCATGTATGCCTTTCACACTACAGGTGGTGAATGCAGGCAATGGAGGAGAGCAGCGCAGCAGTTCAGCTCCCTACCTGGCCCGGCAAGCTGGACCCCAGGTAGGATTCAGAGCTTTTAAGTTCATATCTTTGTCGAGGTTTCCTGTCGTATAATGATTGTCCTATTAGTTACATCTTAAATTACTTTTCACACCAGTAATACTATTATGTTAATATTCGCTATATATATATATATATATATATATATAACAGTCTATAAAGGACATTCATAAAGTTAAGGACATGAAGGCCACGACACCAAGTATACTTAGGGTTAGCTGAATTCTTCTCAGACGAAGTCGCGGGTAACAGCTGCTGCAGCTAGCAGCGAGTATGGCCAGTTCGCGTTTCGCTACCGTCGAAGCGTGTGCTCCCAAAGGAAGGACTACGTATAATTGCTAAGCAAGTCGGGCTTTAAGTACTCGACTGATATACGTATGTCAACCGTTTATTTCACTATGACTAAATCTCACAGTACTTATATGTGAAAAGCTAGTAGAATTAATGAAATAACCTTTCTCAGTCAGGTAATTAGTAATAAACACCGGCCAAGTGCGAGTCGGACTCGCGCACGAGGGTTCCGTAGAAAGATTTTGACGCTTTTCCCCAGTGTTTTAAGATGTCCAGTGTTAGCAGAGCCCTGCTCCTAAGCGAAATGTACGCAGTGTGGGGTCAACTTATATTGGTCTGCGAAATCTACAGACAGATATAAAAATTTAAGATTTTGAGACTTTTCCGAGTGGTTGTGTTATAAGAGCTACCTTCATACCAAATTTCAAATTTCTAGGACAACTGGAAGTACCCTATAGGTTTTTGGATTTCGGCAATTTGTATGGAAATAGCCTTTGTAATTACTGTATCTTCTGATTGCGTTGACTTAAACGATCGATTCAGGTCGATTTTTTCACAGCTTCAAGGGACCGCAAGCTTGAGTATTTGATATTAATTTCAGCATGCTACCTCCATGCGTTCCAGAGAAAAAGGGTCTTGACAGACAGACCGACAGACAGACGGACAACAAAGTGATCCTATAAGGGTTCCGTTTTTCCTTTTGAGGTACGGAACCTTAAAAATGGTAATGTCACAGACACGACACCGTCTCTAAGGCTTAATTCTAATCCTTACTATCAAAGTATTTTCTTTATTGAGTTACGTATCCATTTGGATATCATGGACACCTGGGTAACACAGGACAGTGTTAATGACGCAATTTTTGAGGATGATGAAACAAAGAAGCCAATGTCATCATCACCTGATCACCGTTGAGGTTACTCGAGGACACTGGATCATTTTATCACTTCGTGGGCAAAGGAGACCAGAGCCTTATGATTATGAGCTTTGATTCATTGACTTGAATCATTTTCTATTTTAGGTAACTCCAGAGATGAACTTGTAAACGAGATCACTGAGTGACTTTTTGACTATTGGCAGTAAATGCTAACCTCAATCCACTGTGTTGACTCGCTTGCAGTCATCATGGATTAATGCAAATGGATGCCGTCCAAATATATGTTAGTTTGCGTTTTAGGGTTCCGTACCAAAATTATAAAAAGGTTATGTAGCGACTCAGTCCGTCCGTCTGTCACAGCTGGTTATCTCAGGAACTATAATACTATCGACTTGAAATTTGACATGGTGTTAGATGATGCTTCTTCAACAATTTTGCAAATAAAAATGAACTAAAAGAAACATCCCCCCATTGGATTGGACGCCGTATCAATGAAGACGCTAGATTCGTTTCCTTATTTTTAAAATTACTGTTTTTCCTGTAATAGTGTTCATTACTGGATCATTAAAATCTTTTAAGTAATGTCCGATGAAGGGAAATGCATCATGACATAGTAAGTAATTACTTGTTTCATACTTAATTAACTATCACCCTTTCTAAATGACATTATACATTATCATAGCCAGAAAATTAACGAAAAACTGGACCGATCCGGTTTGAAGCGGTACCTATATCAAATTAGTCGACTTTTATAACTAGGTACCTACCTACCTAATGATACGAGAACAATGTGCGTAACAGAGATATCACATCCGCTCAATCCGTGCGTAACGTAATTGAAATAAGTATGATTACAATTAAATAATCATTATTAATTGAAAAAATATTGAGTACCTACCTAACAATTTCTTCTTCATGAAAAAACTTAATCGATTTGTTGTTGATTTTATTTTTATGAAACAATCATAGTAATTCAATTAATGAAATTCAGCATGCAATGACAAATGCACAGAAAAATCAGTTAAGCAGCCCCCAGCAGCAGCAATCAAGCTACTTAACTGATTTTTCTTTGCATTGTCATTGTATGTTGAATTTCTTCTTATTTTCGTTCCATGAATTCCATGGGGGGTTTCAAAAGACAGCCATCGGAGCACAATAAACAATTGTGTGATGGGATATATGACTTGAACTGGCAAAAGCATGTTGCTAAATTTGAAAGGATATTAGGTACAATGATTATGAAGTGATGACGTATGGAACTGAGACGTGGTCCCTTCCAGTGGGCCTCATAAGAAGGCTCTAGGCCGCCAAAGGGCAACGGAAAGAGCTATGCTTGGAGTATCCCTGCAAAATCGAATCAGAAATGTCCGTAAAGGAACTAAAGTTACCGATATAGGTCTGCAAATTGCACATGGCAGGAGCACAATTTACTCTTAGAACTGGGAATCGATTTTTGAATCTCACTTGGTCACTAAATTCTCACCCATGACATTGATATCACAATTTGCCAAAAGCCTTATTTTTGAATATCGTACCCGTCTACTAGCGTTGCCAGACGTCCCGTACTTCCCGGGACGTCCCGTATTTCAGCCATAACTTTAAACGTCCCGCCGGAACAGACTCTGTCCCGTATTTTAACCTTACTCGATTAAAACACGCACCGCGTCGCGCATGACTCCGACGGCTAGCTGCGATGCGCGCGCACGAAAGCATGAGGTGTGGGTGAACGAAAAATGTCCGTCCGATTAAAGCCGAATTCCTTCGATGTCGACCATCTTCTTTAAAATATTTACTAACTAGCAGTTACAAAAGCGCTTAGCTGATGCAACTTGTGACCAAAGGGCTGGCAGTTTTCTCTCTCAAAGAATCAGCATCGCTATTCAGCGAGGCAACGCTGCCAGCCTTTTGGGCACTATGCCACGGGGGCCTTATTTAGATTTAATTTAGTTTTAAGTTGTAGTTTATTTAGTTTAAACTTAGATTTAATGTCATTGTAAATTGCTTTTATTATGTAAATAAAGAAAAACTAGCAATAAATACAACCTAAAATACATGATTTTCATTTTGTCCCGGGGAAAAATTTGAAATAAATAAATAAAAATAAATAAATATCATGGGACAAATTGACACCAATACACCTAGTCCCAAACTAGGCAAAGCCTGTACTATGGGTACTAGACAACGGATAAACATACTAATATAGAAAATCCCGTATTTTTTTGCCAAAATGAGCATTTCTACAATACAATACAATACAATACAATAACTCTTCCTTACACCTTCTTTCTTCTACCTTACAGGATCAAAGAAAATCTGGTAACTTAACCGTCTACTAACATGCAGCTAGGTAATTTGGGTTTCTGCCATAGACGAGCGAGTCAACATAGTGGATTGAGGTTAGCTGTTACTGCCAGTCATCTGCCAGTGGTCAAGAAGTCACTTAGTGATCTTGTTTACGAGTAGGTGGGGACATTCGTATTTGATATCACAGGCATGAGAATTTTAGTCACCGGTGAGATTCAAAATTAATAACTTTTTAGAAATCTCTAAATTTAGTCACCGGGTGAGATTCAAAAATTTACCCCCTGATAGCATTTGGAGCCGTAAGGGTCTAGAAGGGCAACTGCATACCGGAAGGTTAAGTTCTGGTAGCCTCCCGCAAGGTCTACGTACGATCTGATTAAGACCGCGGGAAGCCATTGGCTGCGGGTAGCACTAAACCGATCGTCGTGGAGAACCTTGGGGGAGGCCTGTGTCCAGCAGTGGACGTCTTCCGGCTGATATGGTGATGAAATAAAAAGGGAGGAGATATACATTTTCCAAGTTCTGTACAACATATACGATTAAGATAGCAGAACAATAATTTGTTAGGGTTCCGTACCTCAAAAGGAAAAAACGGAACCCTTATAGGATCACTTTGTTGTCCGTCTGTCTGTCTGTCTGTCTATCAAGACCCTTTTTCTCTGGAACGCGTGGAGGTAGCATGCTGAAATTAATATCGAATACTCAAGCTTGCGGTCCCTTGAAGCTGTGAAACAATCAACCTTCTAAGTCAACGCAATCAATAGGTACAGTCATTAAAAAAACTGTTTCCATACAAATTGCCAAAATCCAAAAACCTAAAGGGTACTTCCAGTTGTCCTAGAAACTTGAAATTTGGTATGTAGGTAGTTCTTATAGCACAAACACTCCGAAAAGTCTCAAAATCTTAAACTTTTATCTCTGTCTGTAGATTTCAAAGACCAATATAAGTTGACCCCACACTGCGTACATTTTGCTTAGGAGCAGGGCTCTGCTAACACTGGACTTCTTAGAACACTGGGGAAAAGCGTTAAAATCTTTCTACGGAATCCTCGTGCGCGAGTCCGACTCGCACTCGGCCGGTTTTTAGTTGCAACACAAATATATATGAACTAAAATAGAAAACCAACGAGCTTGTTTGTTGCAAATGGTCTTAGTCATAGGTTGTTTTGAATTAAAAATCCAATGACCTTCTCCGAGGAGGAAAATTTTAGGAGTTTTTGGTTTCAAACATTCCGAAATGATAAGGACAATTTGTAAACAAACAAAGGCGCAGGCGCAGTTGCAGGAAAACCCCCATCAACTTCCAACGTCTACGCGAAGATTGGCCAACGATCCTTCGTCATAAGGCTTGTGGGGCACAGCCCAGAAACACTGCTCTCGTTTTTGGGGTTCCGTGCCAAAATGGCAAAAGGAACCCTTTTAGTGTGACTCAGTTTGTCTGTCTGTCACAGCTGGTTATCTCAAGAACTATTAATGCTATCAACAAGAAACTTTGAACAGTTCTTGCTCAACTGTTTTACAAATAACATTTATTTTTTATTTAAGTTGGGCTTAAAGAGTCACAGTGTCCCCACATACCTACAATACAACGGTATCATATGAAAGAACGTTGTTTCCTCATAAAACATTTTATTACGTCGTTACTTATCGACTTTTAATAAAAATTAAAAAAAAATACCGTTCTCGCTTTTCATCTCCGAAGTTTGACTAGGGAAAAATCTGAAAAAAAATTATAGGATAGAGGTTTATGTAAAAATTACAGGAAAAATAAAACGATGTCTCTAAAAAGCATAGTTTTTCAGATATTATAAAAACCGGCCAAGTGCGAGTCGGACTCGCAAACGAGGATTCCGTAGAAAGATTTTAACACTTTTCCCCAGTGTTTTAAGAAGTCCAGTGTTAGCAGAGCCCTGCTCCTAAGCAAAATGTACGCAGTGTGGGGTCAACTTATATCGTTCTGCAAAATCTACAGACAGATATAAAAATTTAAGGTTTTGAGACTTTTCCGAGTGGTTGTGTTATAAGAGCTACCTTCATACCAAATTTCAAATTTCTAGGACAACTGGAAGTACCCTATAGGTCTTTGGATTTCGGCAATTTGTATGGAAATAGTCTTTGTAATTACTGTAACTTTTGATTGCGTTGACTTAGAAGGTCGATTTTTTTTTACAGCTTCAAGGGACCGCAGGCTTGAGTATTTGGTATTAATTTTATCATGCTACCTCCACGTGTTCCAGAGAAAAAGGGGTCTTGACAGACAGACGGACAACAAAGTGGTCCTGGGTTCCGTTTTTTAATTTTGAGGTACGGAACCCTAAAAACACACTGATAAACTCAATATGTAAAATTAGCACATGCAAAATCATAAACGTGACTTTTTGTTGAGAAGTGAAGCAGTGTTAAGCGATAACGAGTTAGATGGCCGATGAACGGTTAAAACGAGGCGAGGAAGGGGTTAAAATATAAGCGGATAAATATATAAGCGGATATATAAAACTTTAAAGATAGGACACGCACCTTCAGCGCTGACGTAATACGGTCTTCACTCATTATCTGTCATTAGACTGACGTAATGTCAAACATCAAGGGATACTAAAGTAACCTAATCTATACCTATAAAACAGTACCGTCTCTGACTGACTGAGTGACAGACAACTCACAGCCTAAACCACTGGAATTAGAGAATTGAAATTTGGCAAACATGTACCTTGAGTATCCTAGAGGTGCACTAAGAAGGGATTTTTCGAAATTCCCACGGGATAGGGAACTAGCCCATTTTGAAATATTTCACGGGGCAAAGCCTAGCTTATAATTGCTTGTCTGCGCGCGGTAGATGCGCAAACGCGTACTACCCCCGACGAAAAAGAGGGGTGTTATAAGTTTTAACTGTGTATCTGTCTGTGGCATCATAGCTCCCAAACGGATGCACCGATTTCGATGTTTTTTTTTACTCGCAAGCCCGTTTAATCGAGATGGTTCTTAGCTAAGTTTTTTTAAAATCGGTTCCGCAGTTTTTTAAATATTGAACTTTGAAATGACAATGTCGGGGGTTTTCAACTTTTTCTAAGTTGCTTAGGTTATTGTATATCAATAGTTAAACACATTACCCTCCTTTGCGTTTCGCAGTCGGGTAAAAGTGTTTGCTGATTCGACTTATACTGTCATCGGTTCACGCCATATGAAAGTCGCTATCTAATCTTGCCCATTTATAAACATTAACTCTCATTATAACTATAATAAATCCGCGCGCGCGCTATTGTAATGCCACCTATGATGCGGCAATTGTGCCATCATGGAAAATGTATCATTTCAAAATCCACTTTATAATTACGAGATATTGTGTGTCGCACTCACCCCTACTGACCTTATTTATTTTATTACATGTTTAACATAAGTTTCGACCTCGACGATTGTCAAGGCGATGCATAATGTTAACGCGACATTACTTCAACATCAACAGCCTATTTACGTCGACTACATTATGAATATTAAAATAAAATAAATGAGTGAGAAAATATACAAAACTAGCTTTCGATTAAAAAAAACCGCATCGAAATCGGTCCATCCGTTTGAGAACTATGATGCCACAAACAGATACACAGACACACAGGTCAAACTTATAACACCCCTCCTTTTCGTCAAAAGTAGAAAAAATTACCAGCGAATTCTAGGCCTTGCTTGTGTTTGCGTGAATTAGTATAATATGTGTGTGGGTGTGTGTGTTCGGGTGTGGGTGTTACAAGCTTGTATGTATGTCGCCATAAAGCGAATAAAATGAAATATATGATATGATATCGTCCCGTTCTACCACGTCAGTTAACGTATAAGGAAGGGTAACGCTCTTCGCACGTGGCATCGAATCATGCGATGTTTTCCCCGTATTTACAAAACAATAAGTTATAGGTCATAGTCACAGCATAATCATTGTGAGAACAAGTTAAGTGCATTTTAATGCGTCAGTGCTTCCCAAACTTTTTCAGTTCGCAGTGCACTGCACTTCACAGAGAGTAGTTTTGCGAAAAAACGACAATGAAACCAAAGATGGCGCGCACGCGGCGCCCTATCATCACCAACTGGCGCCTTGGAATGGTAAAAAGCACTTACGAGTACATAGCCACAAAAAGTACTTACTACTTTAAAAAATACTTACTTGTTATAGTAGTTTATGCAACTGCTACATAATGAGGGTCCTTAAAACACGAGTGTGTTTTTATGAAACGAGGCGAAGCTGAGTTTCATAATAGGATCACACGAGTGTTTTAAGGCCTGATTATGTGGAGTTGCATACATTACTTTATCTACACACATATTATAAGTACTCTAAGATGGGTTCAGAAGCCGAAGGCATATATCATACCCGTATCTGTCACGAATTTAATTTAATTTTTTTTTAATCATAGACAAACATACCGAGCTGACGTTTCGTAAACTGTTTTTGTTTTATTGTAAAAAAAGTATCACATTATTATTTATACATGGCGGGCCGAACATGACTTATATACGTGAGTGATCCGTTTTATTTCACCATGATAAATTACGTTGGTTTTCAAATTTGAAACATCGAATTCGATATCGACTATTACTTTACTGCTGGGGTGGTGGTGGTGGTGCTGGGGCTGACGGCGAAGTCGTCGTCGTACTGCAATGCTGGTCATTTTCTACGGTTTCTGAACGCATTATAGAGGACTTATGATATGTGTGTAGAAAAAATATTTATTTGTTATACAAAGGTGCAAAGATGTATTTTACCCGCGAGTGTGGAATTGAAACACAAGCAAGCGAAAGGTTTCTATAGTTGAACCACGAGCGAAGCGAGTGGTTCTAAAATAGAATCCTGAGCGTAGCGAGTGTTTCAACACACGAGAAATAAAATACATTTGCACCCGTGTGTAACACAAAACTTTTCACCTCACTGTAGCGAGGAAAGCGGGACATCCAAAAAAAACAGCTCATAAAAACAAATCTTCATCACTGGAATCACAATTTTTTGACGACATTATACCATAAAACTCTGGAAGTTGTGTATTCTTACGTGAGTCGGAGTCGGTGAGAAAAAATTTGTCGACAATGTTGACATTTGTGCGTTCAGAATTATATTCAACATCATAACAAAAAAAACTAATGTTTCTTATAGAATTTTATTAAATAAAGCTAAATTTGGTATTTTTTATTAAGTTCTCAAACCATTTATCATTTATTTAATGATAATTAATATCGAATGAACCATTACTATGAGCATTGTATGTTTTGTTATCTGTCAAAAGCTACTTAAACACGCTCCACTCCAAAGTCAAATTACTTTCCCCACTAGTGGATAAAACGCGATTTTACCCGCTTGTATTAAAGGATAAAAGACGGCTTTCCGAGGTAATGAGGGGAAAAATATTTGTACACTTTGCACAAATTTTTGGTTAATCCACACGGCATTTTGCATGCTTCTAACATGTATGTCTCGCCGCGGATGCAGTGTTCGTCTCGGTGCGTTATTCAAAGTTTCACTAATGTTTCACCGTCAAACGTTTCACAACTGATTCGTTTCGCAAAACAATTTTTTTTTTAAACTGAATATATCAGGGTTTTCATAAAGCAAACCTAACCTAACCTACTTTTAGGGTTCCACAGCAGGTACCTATTGAAATAATTCCTAAGCCTAAGTATTTCAGCCCTACCAATAATTATTTTCTTGCGAAAACGCTCATTTTAATTTTTTTAGCAACACTTAAGACAAAGGACTGCCGTCACAATACACGTGGTCTTAGATACATGTATAAATCGCATACTATATGATGCTATATGTCAGCTGATTATCTGTCAAGAAGGGTGTGTCTCGCCACTGACCCATGTTGCGTATTATTAATAGTTGACGCACTGATTAAAGTTTGCTGATGACTGCGGACGATGCATTGAGCGGCAAGAGTGGTTATTCTGATGCAGGGAAATGTACTTAATTTGTTGAGAAGCACTAGAATTTTCCATTTATAAAGAGTTACACTAGGATGGGCAATATTCAGACATCATGCATAAACTTCGTTGATTTTAGCATTGGACAGAAGTTAACGATCTTGAAGTGTGTTTTTATTGAAAAATGATTTAAAAAAAATAAGTAACAGCAAGTAACAAATGAATAACAATGAGATTTAATTATTTAAATGCAATTTACAGTGACATTAAATCTAAGCTAAAACTAAATAAACTAAAACTTAAACCTAAATTAAATCTAAATTACCCTCCTTTGCGTTTCGCAGTCGGGTAATAAGGCCCCCGTGGCATGGTGCCCAAAAGGCTGGCAGCGTTGCCTCGCTGAATAGCGATGCTGATTCTTTGAGAGAGAAAACTGCCAGCCCTTTGGTCACAAGTTGCATCGACCAAGCGCTTTTGCAACTCTGAATTTTTTTTTTTACCCGACTGCGTTTTATTATTATTTCACGAACGGGCAACTAATATTATTAACTATTTTTTTATTCAATATTCGCATTGCAAGCCACATTCACAGTCTTCGCCAAGCGGTCCGTGACAGCTTACAAAAATATCTTTTTACCAAATGTCACATTTTTTTCTAATTAACTTATTTTGTGCTTTTTGATTACACTAAGGGCTCAGGACCCTGTGTATTGTGCGCTTTATTTGTATTGCACTTTCGCTTTCAAGAATACATGAAAACAATTGAATTCCGTCGAGCCGTTTAGAACCAAAGTTTACTTTTTAATGAATGAATAACAACGAAAACATAACAACGAGGGTTACCTGTCTTGTGGCGTCCAGTTAAAAAAGGAGAGTAAATACCCAGCGTAGGTACCGTAGGCTTTGTTTTGTTTTGAGCTGTAAAACTCACGAAGGTCTTCCTCACCTAATCACAACATACAAGCTCGGTATACCTACCTACCTACCAAGTCGCATAAAAAATGTGAATAATATTTTTAAATATTGTACCTACACGTTAACGTAAACATTATCGAGGCTGCCTCAGTCACAATTAAACTTTGATAAACGTTATCAGCCAAAAGACGAAATCGGTGTGGGTCACCTATATCTTATCGCAATTACAATAGTTTTGATTTATTCATATACATTTACTTATAGTTTAATTTAACTGTCACGTTACAAGTTGTGTTTAAAGCTTGCGCTTCGCAATTCTATGAAATGAAATAAAAATAAAATAACATGTCGCCGCTTTTATAATTATCAGCTTGGAGACAATCGACAAATTATTCCAACACATAGATACACTATAAATAAGGCTATGGCGTTACTTGTTTTTGGAAGTTGATTACACTAGAGCCTCTGAGCGTCTAGTGTAATCAACGGCCAGCAAAAACGTCATGATCACGTTCGCGTTTCCGTCCGCAGTACAGTCAGCAGCAGAAGTGGTAAGCAACTGAACCGGTCACAATGATCTGCACAATCTCTTACGTTATAACAATAGAGCCGTGCTTAAATCATTGTGAATGCGTCGGTTGCTTAGCTACTTCTGCTGCCGACTGTACTACGGGCAAATTGGCAGCGCCACTAGTGGCACGTATCGACAACAAACAATACTATTTGACCCTTTACCCATACTTTAACGTTCGATTAGACTATTACACTAGAGGCTCTGGTGATAAATCGATTCGAGATGCATTACCAAGTGCAAGCTTGAAGTACTCGTAGCCTTCCTGTAGGTATAAAATTATAACAGTGCACTGGGATCTTCTCTTCGAATCTTCGTTACATAATAATCTTCTAGATTCATTTGTATTCTTAGTTAAACTAAGGGACTTTTGCTTTGCTTTTTTTGTGCAGGTCAGTCAACCGATAGAGATAAATGATTAAAACTAAGTATAACAAAAACAGCATCACCGGATGTGGGGTCCGCTGGAATGGAGGAAAACTGTCGTTCACCCATACAAAATAGTGCATTGTTTACGTACGTACTTACCAAGAGTACGAGTTATTTGGTTTATTTCAATATTTAATTTTAAGTATACAGGGTACATTTTAATAAAGCGTCAAGAATTCAGCCAAGCCTTTTAATTGAACGCCCATGTAATTTTTTTATTTGGAAACAATAAATAAAAAAAAACATTTTCCAATAAGTACATTCATTGCCTCTGCTGGTTGATAATATGTATGGGAACTATTTTTTTTTTCAAATAACAACTGTACTTACTCAACCCCCGGCTCAATTCTTGACGGGTTCATTAAAACGCACCCATTATATCGGTGAGTGACAACCCTGTGCTCTGTGCTCTTGCCATCAAACCGGTTTCGTATCAGCGGTGCTCAACAGAATAATGAACGCTCGTATCACACGGTGAGTTTCAATTTCGCGTGCAAGCAGGTAACGGCGGGAGAGAGTGAGCCTCCTCTAAGTACTTGAGTACTAACTTAGTTTATTTATAGGTACTAAAGTAGAGGAGGCTCTCTTAATACTAAAGTAAAGAGTTAATTTAACTACCTATTAGTTATTCTGTGGTTATAGTGTAGGAAATAAAAATCACTCCGTATAAAGTCGAGTTTAGCCTGACAAGTTTCGGTTGAGTGTTCGTTTCGCTAACGCCGAGGCATACGATCCTAGAAGGACTACGAATTAATCCGAAACATGTCGATGTATACGTATACGTAAACCTTTATTTAACAAAATAATTAATTAAATAATTTAATGGTTAATTTCTTCTTAGTTCTGCGAACAAAATTGTTAACCTTGTTTCTAGACAGTTAGTGTCCTACTTTAAAATATAATCATTATCATTCTGACTTGAACTCGGCTCACGCTTGACCGATTCTCGGACGTTAAGTTGACTTATAACATAATATTGACGCAAGCATAACCCTCGCTTGCACGGGTCGGCTAAAAATATCAGGAATAATAATAACAATCGTTTTAAACAATTATGGAAAATAACGTAATCTTCGTGTTTGAAGTCATCGGCTACGCAGCGACCTTTTGTGGCCACAAACAATGCGTTTGTAGATTTTCCTGACATCGTTTCAGTGCCCTAAGCACGACTTGTCGAATCCTGCGTCACGTAAAATCTTAAAATCAGAGTTTGTATGACGTTTGGAACAGCGCCCGCCCGTGAGCGTATGAGATTTCTCGATCTCGATACGATAACCGTAACGTAACGCAGGATTCGACAAGTCGTGCTTAGGGCACTGCTCCCCGACTACGAAGTGCAAAAATCGAACTTCGTATCGTGCCGTCCCTCTCAAGCTAATAGTATTTAACACGAGAGTGAGCGGGACGATACGATACGAACTTCGATTTTCGAATTTCGTAGTATGGGGGCTGGCCTTATACATACTATGAAGTGCAATATTCGAATTTCGTGTCGTGCCGTGCCGCTCACGCTAATATTATTTAACACGAGAGTGAGCGGGACGATACGATGCGAACTTCGATTTTGGAATTTCGTGTAGTGCTCCTGGAGTAGGTCAGTTTGGATTTGGACGCACGAAACTATCGCGAGTCAAAAATCCGCTGGGGTCGCTAGTGTGGAGTGAGGTCTTTCTGTCATTCTCCACCAATGAGAGACAAGCTACTGGCCTATGATTGGTGGAAATTGAGAGGTAGACCTCACTCCTCATAAGGAAGCTCAAAGTCACTCAGAGGGTGACGGAGAGGGCTATGCTCGGGGTTTCTCTGCGGGACAGAATCAGAAATGATGATATCCGCAGTAGAACTAAAGTTACCGACATAGCCCGAAGAATTGCGAAACTTAAGTAGCAGTGGGCGGGGCACATTGCTCGCAGAACTGATGGCCGATGGGGTCAGAAGGTTCTCGAATGGCGTCCACGGACCGGGAGACGAGCTGTCGATAGGCCTCCAACAAGATGGAGCGACGACTTGGTAAATATTGCGGGACTGCGGTGGATGCAGAAAGCACAAGACCGGTCGGAGTGGAGAGCCTTGGGGGAGGCCTATGTCCAGCAGTGGACGTCTTTCGGCTGACATGATGATGATGATGAAGTGCAAAACAAATGAACAGCTACTTTCTACTTTAGTGGAAACAAGTAGGCGTTTAAATACCCTTTTAAGTACATGTTTTAAATTTTTTGAGTCTACGCAGAGATTAATATTGTCCCACTGTTGGACACAGGTCTCTTCTCAGTATGAGATGGCTTGGGCTATAGTTCTGAAGCGGGCCCAGTGCGGGTTGGAAACTTCACACACACCATTGATTGCGCGTTTGTGAAAATAAGTTACGGTGGGTAAGATGATTACAAATTATGAAAACGATAAATAAATCTGACTGAATGAAGTCGTCCATTGTAAAAAATCCTAGCTATTGTCCAGAACCAGTTACATCTGCACTCATTGATAACTTGGACAGCAATCTGTTGTACTAATTGGCTCTGTAATTAAAATAAATAAAGCATTATGTAAAGAACATCTAGGTAAACACATTAAACTTCGAACTCGAGACAACATAATCATAAAATTGATTAGATACCTACCTGTATCCTTAAAGATTTATTTAGGTACCTACCTACCTAAGTAAGTACCTGGGGTGTGGTGTCAGAATCTGGAAGAACCGAAGAGGACACTACTTTGGCATAGCTTCGAATCATTTGGCGGCCACGGAAACTCAACAGAAAAGTAAAACTCAAAATCTTCCGTGGAAATGTAAGAATGGTTTATCAGGCTTTTTCAAAGCGGATTACGCGCACGCGAGACCCCAGGGTTTCTCCAATGATCGTAGAGTGTTCGCCTTAAGATTGACAGACATGGTCATGATAAAAACGAAAGACAGAAATCGAATTCATGCTGAATCAGAATTAAGATTAAAATTGACCCATATTGCTCCAGAAATCGACTCGATTTATGATGATGAGAAACAATAAGTATCACATTAACTATGTCACTTGCAAGATTTGACCCGAACATTTTAGGTACGTACACATTCATACATACATTGAATAAAAAACTTGTAAATAAAAAAAAGCTTTTAATAACTGGCACTAGCACGAGAATTTCGTTGTTAAAGATAAGCCCACGTCATTGTAAGCCATATCACCGAAGGTTAGAGGTGAAATTAGCACGACAAAGATTGCCGTACAGTGCCCCAGTTCGTTCTTTTGTCGGAATGTTCTAGATTGGATATGGGTCAAAGAATCGTTGTTGGCAAGTGGGGTCTTACGGCCAACAGTGTTATACTATTCAAGGGCTTTAATTAATGAAATAAAAAAGCCAAAGCGGAAGGTGGGCCTGCCCTGCATGAAAGAATACATGTTGTCACAGGTAACGCCATCTACCGTATACATTTATTATCTACTGAGGTAAGTGGGAGTTCGATTGGGACTGTCCAGTCCCGACAGTCCCGATAGGGACTGAATGTTAGTTCGGCTAGACAATTCTAGATGGCGTTACCTACCTGCGGCACTTGCTGCTCCTACGATAACAAGTTGGCGACTAACCCACAGAGTACCTTTTTATAACTGAGATAGAGATGTCACTTCAACGTTTCGCACACAGCGACATCTGGTGCTTTGTGACGGCAAAATATGCGATGACGTCATTGACGTCTAGTTTCCTAAATGTAAAAATAATTTACTTTGAGCAATTGCTATTACACCATGTTCTATTATATACATTAGAACATGGTGTAATAGAAATTGCCCAATTTCCCGTTTTGATGAATTTGATAATTATTCAGTGCTTTATTTTTTACACATTTTCTTTTTATCAGGCATTCCAACTCCAACTTAGACACCCGGCGAATGTGAAAAACACAGATTAGAGAGATAATCGCGGCCATTATTCATTCGTTCCGTTCCACTTATACCTTCACTGTACGTTGTTTTTAGTAAATAAAAAAATCAAAATAAATATCAAAACCTCCTGAATTACTAAAAATCTAAGTTTTCGCCCCATTTTATTAGGGTTTACTTGCAGATATTATACGTCAACTCAACCAGTGTCCATAGAATATTCCATATAATATTTTAGCTTAAGAAAAACTGATGCGTGTAATGATATTTTAGATAAGACATAATAAAAAAAGGTCGATAAGAAAAGTCGGTAAGGTATAATTAAAAAAGGTCGATGTTACCAGTGCTCACAAAATAATTAATTAGCATAAACGCATTTTTAAACAAGGAAAGATAAATGAAAGCATTTATTAAGCGAAAATAAAATATTTATTCAAAAATTTAAAACTCAAATAAAAACTATATTGATATTAGCACCACCTATCGATGTGTGACAACAACTTCATGTCTATAACCCAACCAAATAGAATATTACTTAAGTATATACTATACAATGTAACTTGAGTGACTACTGAAATTAGCTGGACAACGAAGTGTACATTTTGTTCTAAGTTATACCACCGTGGACTAACCTACACTTCCGTTTGATATAAAACCTTCGACCGGCTTACATCGTTTTTATGCATTTCAACATCTCAAGAAGTCTATCAACCGAATATGGGCCGAGACCCTTACTCATGTGTCGTATAAAAGCTGCCTTTTCACATGGTCTTAAAGTAGCAAGATATTGGTTGTATAAATGTTCTAATTCATTAGTAAAACCTTACTTCATGGATGTTATATTACTGATGTGAGATTAGAATCGAGATTTCGTGGAAGATACTGTTTAAAGTTATTTAGGTACTACTAAGCCGTATTTTATAAAGCTACAAGTTACAATTTACAAGCGGAAATCTCTTCTATCACCTTTTGTTGGTAAGAGACTTCCGCTTGTAAATTGTAGGTTTATAAAACACGGCCCTGGTGGTGTTTACATAGTGTGTGTAAGCAGACAAATCCATCCGAGGGTTCTCTTTATAGACGTAGTAGGAAAACCTTTCCCATGGGCCAGGCAAAAATCAATCTTATGTCAATTATGTCGTCAAAATTTTGACAGGGGAAAGCTTTTCTCACTTTATAGGTGTTGTAAAAAACGTTTTTCCGCAAATCAGGCAAAAACCAATCTTATTTCAAGGTCATAAACACTACGACTTGTAAAAACATTTCTCAATTCAACTGTAACTATACTTACCTCTTCAGTTTTTTTTTCTATGACTTTCATAGATTCGTTAACAAAAATGATCTTAGTGGAATTTTGTGATCAGGTTCGATAGGTAATTATACAGGATTTTTCTTTTGGATAATTACAATTCAGAAAATACACAATCACTCAAACAAAAGGCCCCGCGTCATTCCAGGCGCAAAAGTGCCCAACACACTTGCCGCATTACCACGCTGAACCGCGATGGGCAACCTCTCTCTGCACCAGAAATGACCCGGAGCGAGGGTCAAGACTCTTTCGCGAAGACGACGCCCCAAGTCTTTGAAAAAAGTTTTGCCTCAGAAACATTTCTCAATTCAACTGTAACCATACCTCTTCAGTTTTTTTCTATGACATTCATAGGTTAGGTTTAAATAAAAAGCGTTTACAAGTTCTTACTGTAATTTATTGCAGACACAAACTTTCAAGTTCAGTGACCCCGCCGAACTGAGTTTTGGTGTACGACCCACGTTATAAAATACATACCTATATTATTTACAACAATTAAACTATCATTAAATTTAACTAAGGTAAAATAAATAACCAATTTTTCTAAGAACCGAGTACAGAGCGTGTTACAAACTAAATGCTTAATTAAATTTTATAAGTAATAAAAAAACAAAACATGTAACGTTTTATGTAGTTAAAAAAAATACGAGATCATTGTTTTACATGAAAAAATTATAGAATACGGTATGTTGAACACAGCTGGTGTGATTCCATTTTTATAATTTCGATTTTAATTGGCTAAGTGATGTGAATACCTAAACAAGTCCGCAAAAAAAATCTGACGAATTGACAACCTCCTCCTTTTTTTGACTTTGGTTAATTAATCAAAATAGCCTTTTGAACACACCATCGACACATCATGAAAACCTGTCATATCTACACTGTCATCTTAACGCCAAACAGACTTTTAGCACACTCGCGTCATCTATTGCACTTTTTATTTGAAAATACTATTTGAGTCAGCGGCATTGTAGGTTAAAGATGTAAAGGTTAAAGTTGAAAAGATTAAAGGTCGAAAGGTTAAAAATTAACAACTAAAATTCGAAGCAATAGTTCTGTGCCCGTTACGGCGCGATTACATTGATCAGTCCGTATTTTACTGCGAAGGCAGAAGACGAAGGCTATCACGTTATCAAACGGGGCTTGTATAGTGTAATCGCCCCACAATTTTCAAACAAAGAGTCAGCTCACAGCAATACCAAAATAACCTCTCAAATCATTCTTTTCTTTTTACTATTTTCAGTTAATTAACTTGCTTTATTCACATCAACCAGTACAATTTTGAAGGGAAAACAACACTTATTATTTTTATACATAATCGTTAGAAACTTATTATTAGAAAAGAAGTCGTCATTTGTTCGAAGCAGCTAGTAATCATATTTCTTAACAACACTGCGACAAGCTTATACGACAGTGGGACGGTCTGAAAACATTTCGACAGCCAATTTCAGAGAAAAAAAAATCACAGAAAAGTAAAACTATACTGGCGGTTCCATTAGCCAATCAGAATCGTTAGACTCGTTCAGATGTCTTGTATATTTCCCATTAGTTTTAGCATAACAATAGAAAATAATTACTAGTGTCTGAAAGAGACTCTCAAACGGCTAGCTAACAGTGTATGTAGTTGCTAAAATTGTTAATTAATTCGATCGCGAAAGCGTAAAGACGACGGCAGTCGTATGCATTCAGTAAGCGACAGCTGCAGTCGCCTAATTAGGTGACCGCAGTCGGCGGAAATACTAATGCGAAGACGACGTTCGTTGGCCGAAGCAGTTTGAAATAAGGTCGGCGACCGCATTAGGCGAACGAAGCAGTGTGATTGCAGCTTAACGCATTCAGTACCGATAACGCATTATACACGAGGGTTTTCTGACAAAACATTGTTAGATGGCATTTCTGTCAAGTTTGTGATTGGCCTCGCCCCCGTGAAAGAATAAAAAAGCCTAGTTCCTTACCCCTTGGGAATTTAGAAAAATCCCTTCTTAGTGCACCTCTATGATCATCAAGGTACATGCCAAATTTCAAGCCTCTAGCTTCAGTGGTTTAGGCTATGGGTTGATCTCTGGGTCAGCCAGTCAAACATCTGCCTCTTTTACATATATCGATTAGGAACATGACAGAAATACCTAATGGGCCTCACGATACTAACGCCATCTAGCGATATCTGAACCGTTTGCGGCACCTGAAGAAGTTTTGGACGAGAAAACCGGCGAATGCGTTTTAGAAGCGCTTTATTCAGAGTATCTTCCGTACACTAGTATTGCTTATTATTCTAACAGTTACCTAACATCATAGAAAAGCTCAAATTAACAACAATACCTCAACAATCACCATTGCACTGTTTGGCAGACCAAAAATAAAATATAAAGTATTTTAACCATATTTTGATATTTAAATTGTTTTTAAATAACCTTATGCGACTGGCAAACTTAAGTAACCTAACAGGTATTTAATTATTTTTTTGACAGTCAACAATGACATTTTAATTTGTGTATTGCTAACCGAATATGGAAAATCGAATACTAAATTTCTCATTTTTAATTTGAGTTAAACGTAAAAGACTTACGTTCACACGAACTTTTATTCTACTTAGTAGTTAAAGTTACAATACGTGTCAGTTAAAGTTTGAAAACAGCCATTTTTCTTGCATCCCTTTCTACCATGCTCGTTTTAAAACGGATGCGAAAGAGATGCGAGAACAAAATGGCGATTTTACCTTCATCGTCGTTATGGACATACAACCCGGTGATATATTGAATAACAGTTCGCGCAAGACCTTAGAATTTAAATAAGTAAATTATAATTATAACAAACTTAAGATAATATTTACAGCAAAATTAGTTTAAACGTTACCTAACGAAATTTTTGTGCTCCGTCTGCATATGAAAGACTATTTGCTGGAAATTGGGATGAAGCATCGAAAATAAATTTCCCACTAATTTAAAAAACTCATATTTGTTCTTGCCTCTAGGCAATAGAGTATGGGGGAATGGGTTGTTTAAATAGTACGACTCAATGTAAATTTCCTTTTCATATTGTTTGTAGTTTAACCTTTTAACCTTTTGGACGCCTCTGTCTTAACCCGACAAGAAATTAAACGTACCTTCCAAGTGTATGACTTAAAAGTGCCTGCCGCGTTACATTTGACCAGGCACGGAAAATGGGAAATAACGGAATTTATATTATATTAACATTCGTTCCCTTCCAAAATCATAAATAAAATAGTGACCATGCTTTCTCCCATTTCCAAATCTCATGACACAAAAATACCTAACTAAATAAATTAACGTTAGTACAAGCGGGGTACCTATACCGAAATGCCCTTTCACCTAAACATATTCCTATGACACAATCCGCCGCACGACTAGAGTTTTTGAGAACGTTCTCTAGGTGTCGCTACTTGTACGTGAAGGTCATTACATCAACACAATTATAATGGCGTCTGAGAAACCAGTAGTGGTGGTGGGACTCATACATCTTGTCCTCACTTTAACTTTACTGTGCATCGAGAAATATGTTTCCTAGATTTGAACCTTTTAACCTTATCAAGAAAACCAGCTCAAAAAAAGTTGACTACCGTATTATTCACAATGATAGAAAACCTTGCTTCCGTACTTCAGGATATTTTTAATTAAGGAGAGACGCATTCATACATCATCTGTTTAATCAAAGACAAAAGAAATGTATAACAATCCTAACACAAGTAGCGACACCTAGCGTGAAAGCTCACAAAACCCTTTGTAGAAATTATTTATTTATATTGGAATGAATTGAATATAATACACCCATAGATTCCAGACCAAGTTTCATAGCAAAATCCATCCAGTTAATGTATGGAATTAGTCACGACATTTTTATGTCACAAATGCCACCATGTTCGATTTCAATCTCCAATTAAAGGTTAAAAACATCATCTGATTCATCTGTTTATACATACTCTGTACAATTTAAAACCAAATGGCTTATGCTATGCAACACATATTTCACTATTTAACCTTTTTAACGTCACGTGAAGTTAAGTAGACAAGTTTTAACCTTACACGAAAGTCTTCACCAGAAAAGGTTAAGATCCGAAACGACAGTGCGGCGGCCTTTTGTAAGTAAAATGCTCTTCTGCCATATACACTTGGTCCTGTATTTACACTTTAGAATAGAAATTCAATGTTAACTAGTTATTTACAACGCGCTGTGGACGCCGTTTCGACATTAAAATAGACAAATATAAAGTTAGTGTCACTTGCGTCTGATGAACAATTTGATTCGGTGGATGACACTGCGACTACACTAATTTAAGTAGGTATTTATAACTGACAAAGTCAACCTCTACATTTGTCGTATCGTTTTTATAACTTGACTACCTATCATTCGCAATTGAGTGGTGTTGGCCGAAAGGGGCCAAATTTAAATAAAAAAGTAAATAAATGTTCCACGTTGTTTGTTAACATTGATAGTATTAGTAAAATGAACAGTACTATTAATCAGGGCATAAAATTAAAACTGTAGTTATCTAGTTATTTCAAATCTGATGTTTGTTCGACTTCGAATTACAGCCAAAGTAACTTGCACGCAGTCAAGGCAATTCGTTGACACTGAACATCAGTACTCTTAACACTTTTTCTTGAGATTTACCATCACTACCATGTCAACCAACCAACATAGAAATTCAACTCGAGTCTGCAGCTACTCGTCTAAACCACAGTCCCCAAATGGTGACTACACCCAGCCCCTATTTCACAAACTTCACAAATGTCAGATTACAATGACAAGTCGGTGTCAATTGCTGACTTGAATAGCTTTTGTTTTAGCGCGCTTCATATTAGCACTGAAACGTAGAAGGAATAGGCTATTCCTTTTTGAAAAGTGGCTAAAATTGTTAATTATTGTTCTTTTAGACCGTAAAAAGATACTGTTTTTTTTGGGACTTAAAACCTTCTTAAAACACTATAAAAACTCAATTTGAAAATGAACTTCTCATAAACGGACGAAAACGCTGCCGGCTATAATTTTCTATACATATATTATCCGTGTCACATCCATGTCACATCACATTCGGAAGTGAAACGCGAATGACGTTTAGAACTTCAGTTGTTTTCCGTTGTTTACAAATTCTATGACGCCAAGATCATAAGATCGGAGCGTTTTTAACGTTTCAAAGTATAGATTAAAAAAAAACATTTTAAAATTGAATTTCCTCGACGATTTTCTACAGTCGTTTTAAAATCGATATATTAATGTTCGCTAGACATAATACATATTTTTTAATAATTTGTGATATGAGTCAACAAGCCTATTGTCATTGCAAGCTGACATTTGTAAAGTTAGCGAAATAGGTGCCAGAACGTCTAGCACGCGCGCCATTTGCTCGCCTCAGTGGGTCCCTTTCTCAGCGATTGAATCAGCGAAGGACGGACTAAGCGACCGATGAAACGACGCCGCGGCTTCTTAACCGGCATCAGTAAAAGTGTCCATACAAAAACAAAAACCGAACGAAACGTCCACATTACCACTCGCTGGCGACCGGCTCGCGGGCATGGTGTATCTTCACGTGCTTGTTATAATTGGACTTGCAAAAACCGAACGAAACGTCCACATTACCACTCGCTGGCGACCGGCTCGCGGGCATGGTGTATCTTCACGTGCTTGTTATGATTGGACTTGCAAAAACCGAACGAAACGTCCACATTACCACTCGCTGGCGACCGGCTCGCGGGCATGGTGTATCTTCACGTGCTTGTTATGATTGGACTTGCAAAAACCGAACGAAACGTCCACATTACCACTCGCTGGCGACCGGCTCGCGGGCATGGTGTATCTTCACGTGCTTGTTATGATTGGACTTGCAAAAACCGAACGAAACGTCCACATTACCACTCGCTGGCGACCGGCTCGCGGGCATGGTGTATCTTCACGTGCTTGTTATGATTTGACTTATTGCTAGACATCTTGCCACAAATGTTGCAGGAGAACGGACGCGCCCCGCTGTGAACTTTCATGTGCTCAGACAAGTAGTAACTCCTGTGGAACGACTTACCGCACTCTGGTACTTTGCAGACGTATTTCTTGGCCATTTCGTGCTCTCGCACATGGCGCTGGCAATTGTATTTCCTTATGAACTGGCAGCCGCAGTAGTTGCAGGTGTAAGGGCGTACGGATTTGTGTGCGTTCATGTGGGATATGTATTCGGTCTGGCGTATGAAGGCGCCCTTGCAGAGGGTGCACCTGAAGGGTTTGGTGGAGCGGGACATGTGGGTCCACCGGTGCAGCTTGAGGTTCCACTTGGTGGTGAAGGCTTTGTTGCAGACGATGCAGAGGTACGGCCGCTTGCCGTTGTGGGTGAGCAGGTGGGCGCGGAGGTTCGTTCGGAGGTACACCTGAAAGGGAATTATGGGTTAAGCTAATGATTGGAGACGTCTGAAACGCTAGGTTGAGTTGTGATAGATGTGATACATTTGTAATTTATCATGAGCTTTCCGGTGAAGGAAAACATCGTGAGGGAACCCGCACACTCATCATCATCATCATGTCAGCCGAAAGACGTCCACTGCTGGACATAGGGCTCCCCCGTGGCTCTCCACTCAGACCGGTCTTGTGCTTTCTGCATCCACCGCACACTCCTGCGAAGCAATTCAATGATGTGCGTGAAGTTTTCCATCCACACTGGACCCGCGTGGGAACTATAGCCCAAGCCCTCTCATTCCGAGAGGAAGCCTGTGCCCAGCAGGCGGACGTAAAAACCGGCCAAGTGCGAGTCGGACTCGCGCAGGGTTTCGTACCATCCTAATCCTAACTAACATTATAAATGCGAAAGTAACCGTCTCTCTGTCTCTCTGTTTGTTGCCTCTTTACGAGAAAACCGCTGCACCAATCTAGATGAAATTTGGTAAGAAGATAGTTTGAATATTGAGGAATAACATAGGCTACTTTTTATCCCGGAAAATTGTATAGTTCCCGCGGGATAGCGATAACCGAAATCTACGCGGACGAAGTCGCGGGCAACAGCTGGTTATCAAAAAAAAACGGCAAAAAATCATATCTGTTGTATGGGAGCTCAACCTAATTTGGTATTTATTTCATTCTGTTTTTACTATTTGTTGTTATAGCGGCAACAGAAATACATCATCTGTGAAAATTTCAACTAACTATCACGCTTCATGAGATACAGCCAGGTGACAGACCCCTTAGGGTACGGAACCCTAAAAATAACACATAATATAATTTGCTTATAAGACCTACATTGTATCAAGGGCGATAAAACCAAGAGGACTGCCAATGGCTGTACAATGTCGCATTCCTGTAAAATAATGAGCCCGCTGTAGCTAGTTAACAGACTTCAAAAAAGGAGGAGGTTCTACGTTCCACTGTATGTATTTATTTATTTTTTATGTATGTACATCGATTACTCCGTCAATTGAAGACCGATTTTCAAAATTCTTTTTTTATTCGAAAGGGTATACTCCTGAGGTGGTCCCATTGTCACCAAGTCATGATCTGATGATGGGATCCCAAGGAAATCGAGGGCAACCCTCAGATTTTATAGGCACATATCATGTGTTTCATATATTTTCTAAGGCTATTCAAGTATTTGCGTCCGGTAGTCATCATCTCATGTTGATGAGCTGATGATGGAAGGTACAACTCCTTAACGGTTAGGAGTTGGGAGGATAATTCTGAAAATGTTAAATCAACGTAAAATTGTGAAATAAAAATCTTTTAACAAAAAAGTAAAACCGCCTTCAAAAAAAACCTTAGAAAAAAAACGTAAAATAATCCTCTAAAATAACGATAAATAAATAAAATAAAATGCGTTTATTTCGGACAACAGAAACTAAAGCCTAAAGTTTTATGGCCTAGCACTAAGCAGCAGAAATATGAAGTCGGTGCGGTGCGAGCGGAATATTCTTTGAATGAAGCACCGACTTCATATTTCTGCTGCTTAGTGCTAGGCCATAATACTTTAGGCTTTAGTTTCTGTTGTCCGAAATAAACGCATTTTATTTTATTTTATTTATTTATCATTATTTTAGAGGACCATTTTACGTTTTTTTTCAAAGATTTTTTTTTAAGGCGGTTTTTTTACTATAGAGAGGTCTCTGTACCATTAATTTTGTATGACACTTAGACCTCTGGCTAACACAATAGCGCCATCTATGAACTGAAAGAAAAAACTAATTTAGATGGCGCTATTGCGTTAGCCAGAGGTCTAAATGTCATACCGAAGGAATGGTACAGAGACCCCTCCGTAGTAAAACTAGCTACAGCAGGCTTATTATTTCAAAGGAACGCGACATCGTATAGACACTGGCAGTCCTTTTGGTTTTATGGTCCTTGATTGTATCAATGAGCATGAATAAATATGAATACGAATAAGGCTGGCGATTCGATGTGACACAGTATCCTTGGAAAGGCAACGGACCTGCTTGCAGACGGGGCAGGGCACGTTCTGCTTGCTGCCCTTGCTGCGCTCGTCGAGATAGTACTCGTTGTGCGAGCGGCGCACGTGGCGCGTGAGCGAGGAGGCGTGCACGAACTTGTCGCTGCAGTAGGGGCAGGCCTTGGGCCGCTCGTCGTGCGTCTCGCGGTGCCAGCGCAGCTTGGCGCGCGAGTGGAACACCGCGCCGCACTGGCACACGAAGTCGCGCACCTTGCTCTTCTTGTGGAAGTGATGCCGGTCTCTGGAAGGGGATAAGGGGGTTCAGCCTCTGGCACAGTATATATAAGCTAAAGCAGTACAGAAACTAGGCTTTTTTGTTGAGATGATGACGTAAGCGCCAATTGAGCGTTAGGGTTGTCCTCTTATTTTTTTGGAAAATTGAAAAAGTTTTTGTGTCGTTAGCTCTGTATCACAGCTATTTAAGCGTTTTTTGAGATAACTAGCTAGTATTCATTAGAGCATTAGGGTTGTCACTCTTAATTATTATAAAATTAATAGGTTTTTATTTATTATTGATTAAAACGTTCATTTGGGTTTTTATAATGATCAAATAATCCAATGATATGACCAGTTTACAAACAAAATTGTGTAATGAAATAATCTTCAACATTTTAAGAAAACCTTGTTTTTGTTAGTTATTAAAAATGCCAAACTGTCATCCGCCATTTTGGATCAAAAAATAATGTCAAATTCGAACTCACAGCTGCCAAATTACGTGCAATCGACACCCATGACCATTTTGTGACAAAAATGCCAAAATGTCATCCGCCATCTTGGATCAAAAAAATAATGTCAAATTAGCTCACCGCTGCCAAATTACACGAAATCGCACCCTTATGATAATTTTATTAACAAAAATTACAAACCCAATCCCAATCCGCAATCTTAGATTAAAAAATTTTATTCCACTGATTACAATTCAAATTAAATTAATAAAAAGTAAATAAGTTATGTCACTATGCTATTACCATTATTCATCATTAAATTATACCACCTATCTAATAACTATTAGGTTTTAAACGCAAAGAGTCGTCACTCGTCTCGACGCGGCACCCGCGAATGACAGCACTGCGATGCCCGCTTATTTGCCTTGTAAAGACGTGCGTCTGTGGGCGTGTGTCATTTCGAACGTTTGTACGTAGTTTCTGTACTGCTTTAGCTTATATATATACTGTGGCTCTGGTCCTGTCAGTCGCCGGAAAGATCTTTACATAGATAATAATGGAACAACTATTTGATGAACAGCTGACACAGGAATTGTGTAATCAAGTGACCGAAATTTAAGTAATCCTGAGATAGGTTAAGATGTTTCAGTATACAACTTTTTACATGTAAAGGGTCTATTTGAATAAATCAATATCATGCGCTAGTTTCTAATTAGTGCCTTGACGGGTAGAGATCCCTTTATGGGATGGGGTAAGTTCGCCTTTATGGGCCATTTTATAGAAAGTTGTAACTTCACTTTTTTTTAATTTTTACGTTATATCTACTTAGAATCACGAGCACTATCGATTTTAATGGGTGAAAAAAAAATGCAATAATTTTTTTGTACGTCCATTTCACTTTCATTCCGTTACTCTCATATTAAGTGTATTTGAAAAGGGCAACGGAATGGAACACAATATTTTGGGACACTTTTTTTCCCGTATTAAATCAATAGTACTCGTGATTTTAGGTACATTCGGCCTGTGTGCGTATGAGTATGAGTATGAGCCAGTAGGGTACCTGTGCTGCACCATGTTGGAGTACCGGCGGAAGCTGTCATCGCAGACGGTGCACTTGAACGGCGCGCGGCCCGTGTGCGTGTTGTGGTGCTCCATCAGCTTCTGGCGCGTCAGGAACCGCTTCTCGCACACCTCGCATCTGGGGGACCGACACGGCACACATCAGCAAAGCGCCCGCGGTCACTTACCGGGTGAATATTCGGGCGTTTGAACCGCCGCCATTATTCACAACACTTTTTTTTATATCAGATTTCTTAAAAAACGGATACAATAAAAATCCACATACGACGCATATTGGAGCTGTATACATAACAGTGCTTGGATTTAATTGACACCAGTAAATTCTAAATTTCGTTAGAAAGATGTTGAGAATAATGACGGCCCGAATATTCACCCTAACACATTCACATTCCAGTGCCCCATATATAGGTCACGACGAACTTAGCATCACAAGTCCGTACACTTTAAGATGCTGTTCCCCACCTGTTTAGAGACACACAATAAATGATTGATTGATTGATTGACTAAAGTGTAAAATAAAGGCTGAGGAAATTTAAACATTTTGTATAGGGACTGTGAATGGACCCCAAATTAAATCATAAATCAAAATATGACGAACTATGTGCACAACGTGGATATACCTAAAGGTTATGGTGATGAAAAATATAATAACCTAAAGATTTTGAAAAACCCCGATATTCTCATTTAAAAGTTCAATATCTCAAAAACGGCTGAACCGATTTTTATGAAACTTAGCCACGAACCACAGCTAGAAAACCTGCTTCCAAATAAAAAAAAACCGCATACGAATCGGTCCACCCCTTTCAAGAGCTACGGTGCCACACACATAGCGATCAAACTCATAACACCCCTTTTTGTGTCAGGAGTTAACCTATTCAACGCCATTGACTGATATATCCGCACCACTGGTTCAACGCCGATGACGTATATATCCATCAGGGTTGACAGCGGAAAATAGACCGGAGTGTCTATGGGGTAAGGTTGACATTAGCTCTGGTGAGCTGTCATTGGCGTGTGAGTGACAACTTTTGTATTTGACATAGCGTTGAAGAGGTTTATTTATTTATTTATTTTTTGAAAGAGGGAGGCAAACGAGCAAGCGGGTTACCTGATAGTAAGCGATCACCGCCACCCATGAAAACCAGCAACCCCAAGAGTCACTAGTCCGTTGCCGGCTTTTAAGTAGGAAAAGGGATAGAAGAAGGGGTTGGGGGGGAGGGGGGGAGATCGGGTTTCCGGCACTCTCGCTGACCGAACGAAACACAACAGGGGTGCTGTTGCTTCACGCCGATTTTCTGAGGTTAAAATAAAACTCACTTGAAATTCTTAATCCCCAAATGCGTCTTAATGTGCAGGGCGAGGTTGGCTCTCCTGAAGAAGCACTTCCCGCAGGTCAGACACTCCAGAGGATGCAGCTTCAGGTGCGCGTGGAACGCCGTCTCCGTGCCCTGGTCCACCTTACAGGTGGGGCAGACGAAGTCCTTCCGTTTCCGCTTGGGTTCCTGCTTGATAAGCGTCTCTATGATTGGCTTGGACTCCATGGCGTCGTAAGCTTGGAGCATGGTGGTGGCTATTGACTCCTTCGAGTCCGGGAGGAGGATTGCGCCTGGAATTAAAAGGGTGATGTTAAAACTGGACCGTTTGCGAACGTTGCCGAAATTTCAAAATTTTTTGCCGTTTTTTTTAAAACAGTCATGAATAGCCATACCAGTCTTTTCCTATTTTTAGTATATGAAATCAAAAGAGACTGGAATTTTAATGGAGCATCTTGAAACTTTCCAAGAATGTTCAGGCTAACTAACCTGATGAATATGAAAAATATCGTAAACGCATTATTTGCAGCCTGTATATACCTCGTTTTTTTAGCATTAGAACGAAGGTAACAATCTTGACATGTCTTTTTATTGAAAAACGGTTTTTTTTTTAATAGCAACAGTACGTAACAAATAAATAAATAATAATAATAAAAATAAAGAACATGGGACAAATTGACATCAATTAACCTAGTCCCAAACTAGGCAAAGCCTGTACTATGGGTACTAGACAACGGATAAACATACTTATATACATATTAAACATCCAAGGCCCGAGAACAAATATTCGTATTCATCATACAAACATCTGCCCCGACCGGGGATCGAACCCGGGACCTCAAGCTTCATAGTCAGGGTCTCTAACCACTAGGCTATCCGGTCGTCAATAATACAGACAACACATCCTCACCCGGTATGATATCCTCGGTCTTCTCCTCCTTCTTGATGGTCCTGGCGGTGACCAGCCGGCTGTAGGAGGCCCCGGAGCAGGTGGGCGCGGCGTGCGCGAGCGCCTTGTGCGACCGCATCTCCTTGAGCGAGGTGAACTTGGCGCGGCATACTGCGCATGTGTACAGGCGGGGCTTGGGTAGCTCTTCCTCCTCACTGGAAATTTAGAAGAATACGCTTTCACATAAACTATCTATATTATCAAAAACAACGTCGTGATAGTTATAGACTAACCCCGTTGTTCATGAACCTATTTTAACTAAAATGCCGTTGAAGTTCGTTTGTCCTTTTTTGGCGCATTGACATTTCCGTTAGTAAGAAGAAGACAAAACCTATTTTAGCTAATTGAGACTTGAGTGACGTTTATGAATAAGGCCCTTAGAGCATGAAAGGAATGGAGATGTTAACGCGCGATTTCCCTTCTGTCTAAACTCTAAAATTAAGTCTGACCAAAATGATCAAGGTCTGTTGATTGTGTGCGTGTTTTTGGCATTTGTGTGACAGTTTTGTTTTAATGTGAGTTTTGTAGGAACGTAACAAATTTTGACATGAGCTTAGACGTGTGCTGTACGCGTGTGTTCCTCGTCCCCCTCAAAAAGTGGCAGAAAAATTGTAGTGCATAGACAAGCCAAACGCGCCTTACATCTGTGTGCTTTATGGTTATAGATATAGTAGAAAACCTTTCCCACGGGACAGGAGAAAGCTTTTCTCGCTTTAACTGTACATAATTTATATGTAAAGAACGTCTGGACCGATTTTCACGTTCTTTGATTTGTTGGATTT
Source organism: Clepsis dumicolana (assembly GCA_963691665.1). NCBI lineage: Eukaryota > Metazoa > Arthropoda > Insecta > Lepidoptera > Tortricidae > Clepsis > Clepsis dumicolana. The sequence goes on along the minus strand of OY829515.1, from coordinate 13,758,519 downwards.
GTCTGCGCTCGGAATAGCAGAATAACTATTAAATAAAAATCCGACGAATTGAGAACCTCCTCCTTTTTTCGAAGTTGGTTAAAAAGGGGGAAAAATACATGAAAAAAAAAGAAGAAAATCCGTCTTCTCCTACATCTTGTATGGAACGGCCTATGACGTTAATAAGTTCGCCGGGTTGGCTAGCTTGTAATAAAGGACGCTTTTATAATTTACTGTTAAACGACTTTATCGCTGACTTAATCAAAAAAATTACCATGGAGTTGCATGATAAACTAAAAAAAACACTAAAAAACACACCTTTTGTATGGTGGCGGTATAGTACAACCTTATATGGCACGGGGGACTAAAGCAGCCTGCTTAGGATTCGTTTTAATTTATTCTACTATGCACGATACGACAAAAACTTGTATACATTAGAACCGCAATTTAATGAAAAATTATTCTTAGGAGTCAACAGACTTAGAGGTACAATCGAAAACATATCACAGCACAATGAAATACTCACATGACATACGCCCCAAAACCTATTTTCGACAATCTCCACGCAACATGCCTAATCGTTACTTTTTATAAAACGTTAAAAAATAATCCAATTATTTCCGTCTATAATTTTTGTGCAATCCAATTAAAATACGAATCAATCGAGCAATAACTGTGTACTAACAACTGTCTACACAGATGAGTTACTGTTGTACCCACACGCCCATGTAACCACGCCTCGACACATCCTCTGTCGAAAGTCGTAATCGACTTCAAGAAACCGGAACTTACGAAACAAACGTTTAATGTATTCGTCAATTTTGTACGGATAGTGAAATCGTGAAGACTTAATTGTTTGTATCCCTAATTTTAGGATTTTTAGGGGCAACTTTTGCAACTGTGTATGAGGAAAAACTTTGTAGGTATTTAGAGTGCGTCAAAAAGTATCCACAACATCATTCCGGGATGCGTTTTCAAGTTAACATGATTTTTGCTGGTACGCAAGGAAGCAATAATTGCCTAATCGAAATTGAAGACACGCCCAACATAGCGTTTCGTGGCAGTTACGAAAATGTAATTGCATATATCTCATATACAGTCTATGTAAATATTTTTTATAAGTTGGTGACATGGTCAACTACTACTCGTTAACCCGTAAAGCCTCCTTAGCTGTGATAGTTTTCCTATTAAATTCATTATATGCACAATATACTACCATGATTTTTTCACATTTCCAAATATAACGGTTTCGCTGGTAAGGGGAACACTTGACTATAACAAAATGAGCACTTTAAAGCTAAATATTTCGCAAACAGATCCAGGCATTTTTGAAAGGCCTATCTACCGACACCCCACAGCATGAGGTACACGAAAAGAAGACATCCCCACTTTATGAGTAGGGTAATTTAATTACTTCGACACTTTATTCTATCACTTTGTCGCAAGTTGTCATGGTTATTTATTTATTGTAAAAATGTTCACCAAGCGATCGATCGCCTCGAACAGGGTGTTAAGCTTTAAGCTAATTCATTTAACATGTCAAATCAAATCGGTTGTCACTTATCGGTAAATAGCTCGAAGCTGCATTGGACAATATTAACGCTACACATGCCCAAAAGGTTAACTAAATAATCAACTAAGGTAAACACTAACAGGTTGTCTCTCTTGTCGCTGGCGTCGATTTCGGAGCCGTCGGAGACCCAGCTCTCGCGCGCTATGAGGTCGTAGGGCTCCGCTGGCGTCACCTCCGTGTACATCTGGAAAACAGGGCAACACATAAACATACCTTGACATGAAATTTGATGTCATGACTAGTCGAATAGATCAGGCACTGTAGACAATTGCATAAGAGCCCCGCATCGTTTAGGCGACTTAAGGCGCCAATAGACCTCTATATGGATAGAAAGCTACGCTAGTAAGAGGCCCAGAGATGAGCCTTGCCTAGGAGCATCAACATGGATAATCCGGGAAAATAGGAAATGGACAAAATCGAATATCGATAGGCAGCTTAAAATAGAGTCGAATCGTGGTCAGGGGGGAGGCCTTTGTCCAACATTACTAAGGCCACTTAGTAATCAAACTACGGGGGAGTTGCGTTTGGACAATTTTGGCATTACACAGTTTTAAATCTAGACTTCCGTTAAATTTGATTTGATATTAAATTATTTTTTAGTCACTACTAAATAAAAGCGAAGAAAAGATGCTCAATAACATCTGGACAAGCTATAAATGCCCTTGACAACAATGATGTTGGTAAAAAAAAAAACCCAAAAAAAATGAATTTAAGTACTTTAAAATGCTATTTAAAAATTCGCTAGTATAAAACTCCATGGCAGCAAAAAACATCCTTGATAAGCTGTCATTGAGTTTTATTTGGCAAGGTCTAAAAATGGATCGTAACAAAGACAATATATTGAGAGTTTGTTAACCTTTTGAACGACAAGTCTGGCTGAGAAATAATAATTGACGCACATTTAAACATTGTAGTGGAAATAATTTAACACCTTCAAAATTGTTATAGTTATAATTATAATTATGATTATGAACATTGTCATCAATGACGTGGGTCCAATCAAGATGGCGATTACAATAATGTGACAGTAACAGCGACTTTCCAAGCGATTTAAACGCGCGACTACATAACGACATGCGAAAATTGACTGCCGCTACATGGCAGCTACATCAATGATTTTTCATGGCGAAAAACGGCGTGCGGTAACTGTGAGCGCTGACCCGCGCTTACTGATAATATCTTTGGCATTTGAAGGAAAAAGGAACTCAAACAGAATTTTATCATGGAGCGTTTTTACATTAATCGGTGACCGAATACGGCGCTCACACCCAATGGTGGCAAATAAGGGCGATTTTAATAGGCCCCATACTATAAAGGACCTATATATGTATACCTACTATAGGTTCAGTAGCATATAGCGGAAAGTAGGGGCACATTCTATACAGTCGTCTGACGAAGGCCTCTAGACAGGTCAATCGTGCGGGGGGGTGCGGGGTGCGGGGCGGGCAGGGCGAGCCCCCTTGCATACGCCGCCACTGCCCGATTAGTTAGGAACTTTCGGCCTCCTTGGTGCTTTGGCCATGCGGTTGCGGTGTCGGCATTTACGCAAACATCAAAGGCGTCGGACCACTGGTAGGTATAAGCTCTTTACACTGTAATAGGGGTCTTGGGGGGCCCACAAAAAATCAAGGATATTCATCACTCAGCGGCAGTAGTAGGTATACCTACGACACACTGCTGATAAGTATCAACAAAATACATAACTACTTTTCATGATCTCAAAAGGAGCATATTTTCGTATTTTTCCCCATTTTTAGGGCTCCGTACCTCAAAAGGAAAAAACGGAACCCTTATAGGATCACTTTGTTGTCCGTCTTGTCTGTCTGTCTGTCTGTCAAGACCCTTTTTCTCTGGAACGCGTAGAGGTAGGATGCTGAAATTAATATCAAATACTCAAACCTGCGGTCCCTTGAAGCCGTGAAAAAATCAAGCATCTAAGTCAACGCAATCAAAAGATACAGTCATTAAAAAAGTCGTTTCCATACAAATTGCCGTATTTTGAAAACCTAAAGGGTACTTCCAGTTGTCCTAAAATGAAATGAAATTTGGTATGAAGGTAGCTCTTATAGTACAACCACTCAGAAAAGTCTCAAAATCTTAAATTTTTATGTCTGTCTCTAGATTTCGAGGACCAATATAAGTTGACCCCACACTAGGTACATTTTGCTTAGGAGCAGGGCTCTGCTTACACTGGACTTACACTAGGGAAAAGGGTTAAAAATCTTTCTACGGAACCCTCGTGCGCGAGTCCGACTCGCACTTGGCCGGTTTTTTTTATTTATTTTAACGCTAGCCGTAGTGTAGGGGTATAGCACACCACACGGAATGTCGAGGATCCGGGTTCGATTCCCGGGGTTAGCATTTTCTGTTTTTTGTGTATTCATGTTTCAGTGAGTATTTAAAAAGTATAATAAATATTTATGAAGCAACAACTACAACAATAGGCGATAGACTTACCCCACTCCAAGGCGACTCCATATCGCCATTGCTCTCTTGCCCGCTGAGTTCCCCGCGCGGCGGCATCCGCTCGTCAGTGCAGATGTTGAGCGGCGCCTCGCTCTCGCTCCTTCCCTCGCTCAGCACGTCCACTTTGCTGTCCCTCTCGCACGTATCCCCCTCCGCGTCAGTCCTCTCTACAACCTCCACGTACTCCACCCCGTTACTCTCAGCTATCTTGTAACTCTCATGGATAAAGTTAGGCAGAACAAACTCGGATTCTTTCTGGGAAGACTCCCCCCAAATGTACAGTCCATCTTTTTGACTCTCTTTAGGAAAGGCTACGGACTCTCTCGCGGCGTCGAAAGATTCTACGCGGTCCGGGGTAAAGTAGTCGGCGTAGATATTATCGCCGAAGTAGTTTTCGTTCATCATGCTCACGAATTTGTTGCTTTTGGAAGCCGCTTCGAGCTCCAGCAGTTCCTTGTGGTTCGACTCGTCGTCGAAATCGTCGGCAGCTAAATTCCCGTAAGCGATGACGTTGATCGGTCGCATAGATTCCAAGGGCGTCAGGTCCCGGTCCGAAGCGCCAGTGCCGTTGCTAAAGCCACCTTCGTTACTCGTATTGATTTCCTCCTTGACTTGGACCATGTTAACCCCAGAGTACTGGCTGGAGTGGCTTATGCTGGAATGTGCTACTGGCTCAATGTCCATCGATTGCTCTTCAGTATCAGCATCAAATTCATGGTGAGTGTCATTTTCACTGAAAACCTCAACAGTCACGGTTTGCAGTGGCTCTGTCTTATCCTTATTCTCATCCACAGTGTGAATTTTATTCATGGTAAAATTTTCAGGCGGCCTTACTGATGACGATGACCCAGCCTGCAAGTCTTTACTGTTGGAAGGGCTCCCTGAATAACTCTTGGAGTTCTTAATCTCTAAAATCTTTTTATGCTTCTTGACAAAGATATTGTTCAGTCTTAAGGGTATGCTCTTGTGAGGTTTCTGCGGTGCAGGCTTTGCATTTTCTATAATGGTTTCAATAGGTGGTACCGTTATTTCTGGCTTAGGAGATATAGAGATCCTATCAGTGGAATTATCCCCATTCTCGGAGAGCTCGCTGCATGGCGAAATAGATGGCTTCTCCTTACAAATGAGGTCAGGCATGGGGCAACAGTCCGAAAATTCATTTTCAATTTTATTATCTACAACATAAGACTTGGAAACTGAGTCCTTGTATGAGGGTGGGTTCCCAACATTTTTTATCACAGAGAATGTATTTGATACTATACTATCATTACTAGTTGCGGAAGGCTGCATGCAATCCCTAGACAAGCTGTGATTGTTGTCTTCAAAGTCTGGAAGGATCCTTTCAGGAGAGGCAGACCTGTCAGAATACTCGGGTTCTTGTGACCCTGTGAGATCTACAACAGTGTTGAGCAAATTTTTGTGATGCTGCACGGGGACTTCAACCTTGATATTGCTGAGGATCTTGAGACCCTTGCTAGGCCCTGGGGTGTCATTTCTGCTTTCATTTCTCTCTAGCAGCTTCTCAGACAATGCAGTTGATGCTAAAGTCTCCGAGACAGTTTGAGATGCTTGAGAGGTGCTAGTGGAAGTACTGGTTTCCATCGGAGCTGGTGTCACTATGGGACTAACTTCAATAATCAGTGTTTTGTTTGCTTCATTTACAATACTACTGGGCACAGATTTGTCAAGATTGCTCATTGACACATCACTGTACATTGTTGTACTGCATGGCTTCGACAAAATCGGTTGAGGGGTTGTATACATACAGGATGTGTTCCCAAATTGGTCTACAACCATGACATTCTGGTACATGGAACTGGTTGCAGCAACATTGGTGACATTGTCATGACTGCTGAGGACAGCTGGCATGCTGGAGATGAAGGGTTTGCCATCAATATTGTGCACCATCTCTCGGTAAATAATCTGCGAGTTTTGGGTCACAACAGTGGTTCCAGGAGTAAAGGTACCTGAAGTAAGTTGGTTGAATTGACTGCTACTGGTAGATAAAGGAGATGCTACAGTTTTTGGCTCCAGGATCTGACTGGTTGGTATACTCCCTGACACAATCATGTTATTTTGAACATTCTTTTGTACAAAAGTAGGAGCTGTAGGCACCATTAGATGCACTGGTTTAACGCCAGGTGTTATGTATTGCACCCCTCCCATGTTTGTTTTAACTAATATGTTATTGGGTTTCGGCAGCAGTTTTACCAGTTCACTATTTCTGCGAGAGCCAGCTGGCAACAAAGCAGTCTGTAGCTTAACTCCAGGAGCCAATGGTGGCATGTTATAGGTAAATACATTGTTTGTGTTGTCTATGGCACTGTACTCAGCGCTGCGCGAATACTTTATCTCCTTATCTTCTTGCTGATCAGGGTAATAAATGTACTGCTGGTCAAACTCTGGCACAGGTAGGTTTTGGATGAACGGCTGACTGGACTTATCAGTTTTCATAAAAGGTAACCCTGGATAATGGCCTGAAGAAGCATTATTAGAGTTGCTCTCAAAGTTTAAATCACCTATTCTCACATCAGATGGTGTTGCATTCCTGGTTATACTAGACACTGGTGTTTTAGAGGACCGGCTAGGAGTCCTGCGCCAGTATCTCTCATTGTCTATGCTGCGGTGCGAGCCACTCCACCGAGGGCTGTCCTCTGCAGGGGTTCTGGACCTGCTCCTGTAGGAGCGCTCTGAGTGCATCGGTGTGGAAGTCCTACTTCCAAAGCCCACATTGTTAGCTGATAAAGTGCACAAAGCTTTGATGACCTGATCTTTAGGGTGGGTGTCGAGATGGGACTCCAGGGACATCCCATTGTGAAGGAAGAGAGTGCACACGGGACACTGCACGAGCTGTTCCATGGCGAACCGCGGCGCTCAGTCAGACTTGCGCGATACGAGTGTCCGCGCCCTCAGCCCGACACACCACGCACGATCGTCACGCGCATAGTCGGCCACCACACACAACACTCTCATACGGCCCGTGACCGTCACTATCTCCGTCGAAACTCCTCACCTTATCGATCTGTAGGACAAAATAACTCCATATAAACTACAATTATCGAAATCCACATTGTCGTGTTACACAAACTCGTTTAAAAGTGCAAACAGAGGACAAAAGAAAACAAAACCCCAAGATAAAGGCCATTGAGACATAAAAAGTCCAGCATTATGTACGAGGAAGAAAGAAATGAATACATTGTATTGTAAACGCGCACTAACCGAGCTTACCTTGGATAATTATGTGTCAAATACTTTTCATAGTGTCGATTATACTAAAATAAACCTTTAAATCAGTTCGATACACAAGTACTAAGCTAAGCTAAATCTAAAAATATTTCCAAATAGTCAGACATATTGCAGACGTCTCGTTCTATTGCTTGCAGTCACAAAACTTTTGTATTCCGATATACGTACTCAAACGTCGATATCACGCCTCGTGGCAATGTGCTATAATCGGATTTCTATATATTAGATGTCGAGAAAAAAAAAGAGTCGGGAACGTACCGTGCGTGTAACGAACTTTGTGATAAGCATAGACAATGAAATTAACTTTTCTCACTACCATGCAAGGGTTGACATTTTTCAGGCTTCAATTCACTTTTTAAATGGTTTACTTGTTGGCTGATGGGATTTTAAGGAGGAAAACTCATGGACATCTAAGTTCCTTGGGAAAAACACAGTTTTTTTTTTAAGAAAAAGAATGATTTGACAGATTTGACACTTAGTCACTTACAAATATGACAATTTTGACATTTTGAATCTGTCGTTTCCCTTCTCACGTTTGAGTCAATTTCAATTGATTTAATTCATATTAACTAAAGTATAAAAAAGAACTTTTACGTCGCCGGAGCAAAATACGGACAAAAAAAGGAAAATGTCTTACAATTATACAGATCTCAGCATCGGAGGTTCGTATATATCGTACGATTATTCACTCCTAAATAACCGTAGTAGCATTCATACGTTTTTGGCTCAATTTAATCCATATACTGAACTTTTTCTATAACAAAACAAAGCTATCTGCTTTTAATTACCTGGTCGTGGCAACAGTACGGTTTATATTTACTAGCTTGTTCTGAGTCAAGAAATAAGCGCGAACTCCTTGCTACAGTACCTTCTTGTATATAAAATATGAACCAATGCATCACTACTTACCATTTTATACTTCTTTTTCAAATTTGAATATCACTATGGCATTTGTTTGTTTGTAGAAATTAAAGATCTGCTGAGGCAATGGCGGGAGGGCAACGAGCGGCGCAGCAAGGATGTGATGGAACTATGGGGTTACATCTGGGATATTGAAAAACTAGGCAATGAGAGTAAGCGCATGGATAAAGAGACAAATGTACTTTTCCTTTGACTTTCCTATCCTCTCCTGCTGATGCTATTCATGTAAAAAAAAATGCATAAAATAATTCTGCTTAGGGTGTGTACCCATACTATGTGACCTGTTTTTTGCCCTCCTTCCCTCTCTGTGACCATCCATACTATGTAATTTTTTTATACATAATGGTGTTGAATAGTCATTGCATTAGTCATTAGTGTGAAATTCAAACTTTTTCAGAGTATGTAATCCTGGAGCAAATCTTATATGCAGCACTAGACACGCACAGATATAATGAGTTTCTGGCGTGTTTCAAAATACTTTCTCAAGAGTTCCCTGGCAGCATGAGGGTCATGAGATACAAAGCGGCACAGCTTGAGGCTGAGGAGAGGTTAGTATATTTATGAAAGCCCACCCTCACTACCATAATAAACTTTCTATGCAAATTCAGAACTAGCTAATGCCAGTTTCTGCAAAATTTCAGTTTTCTGTGTCCAAGGTTTTGGGCTGTGTTGATGAGTCAAAATCCATCATTTTTTATTTTTTTGTATTTAGATTATAAAACAACGGATCCACCTTGTCAGTATAAATTGACCCCAAACTGCGTACAGTTTGCTTAGGAGTAGGGCTCTGCTAACACTTAAAACACTAGGGAAAAGCGTTAAAATTGTTGTACGGAACCCTCGTGCGCGAGTCCGCTCGCACTTGTCCAGTTTTGTCTTAGGAGTAAAAACTTGCTTAGGAAGCTCAGTGTTTTTGAAAGAGCTGTTGAAATATATGCAACACATTGATGTTTGCTGAAAAAAAATGTTTCAACTTTTGTTACATGTATTGAGTGCCCCCCTAGATTTTTTTTAACTATCAATACTAACTAACTTCTACAAGACATCTATATTCGAAATTTCGTCAATATACCTCTTATAGTTTTCAAATAAAATGCTTGTCACATGCGGACGGACGGAAATAACGAAACTATAAGGGTTCCATCTTTAAAAATTGATTATATTTATTTATTTTTTATTTTCTTGTATTTTCTTTGTGCCTTATTTCTTGTTTTGACTGTTATGTGGTGTTCAATAAAGAGTTATTGTATTGTATTGTATTGTAAGATTGTCACATTTTTTTTATATTCAGATATGAAGAAGCCCTGGAAGTTCTGGATGTGATCATAAAGGCTGACGAGACAAATGCTGTGGCCCGCAAGAGACGCGTCGCCATCCTGAAGGCCCAAGGACTAACCACTGAGGCTATCAAGGAGCTTGTTGATTACTTGAAGAAGTAAGATGTATTTAAAATTTAATAGATAGATAAACGTATTGATTTAAGTTTTCACGATTTTCACACATACCTACTATACTACTACTACCTTAAGGTTTTTCAAGGTTGCGCTTCGCAATGCTCAAACAAACTTTGACGTTTGTCGGAAGGAGCGGAAGCAGTTAATTGATTTTCACGTTTAAAAGTTGAAATTGTAAAATATTTCGCGATTTACTTGCGCTAAAAAGTGGCCAGTGATTGCTTTTTAGCTTTTACATTTGTGATAATGGCGCGGTGTAGTGTTATTGGCCGTAAAAGCGATATTAGAAGGAAGGTTACTGGGTTGTCTTTTCATTCGTAAGTAGACAATTTATTCTCGTATATTTTGTTGCTTCAATGACTAATGTAATTATTTTTTTATGGTTGTTAACTATGTGTGTTACATTTTTGTTAAATTTGTTAGATTTCGGCTATATTTCTGATATTTTTGCTTTATAACCTCAAAGATTAGTGTTGCTAGTTTTTAGAATGAAAATTTACCCCACAATAGGGTAATTCGTAATATATCAAATAATATACCTATTTCATTTTTATGAAAATTTCAGATTTCCCGCTGACCCAAACCTTACAAAATGGATATAAGCTACGGGAAAAATCAATTATGTGAGCATTTTGACACAACATTGCTTTGGAAGAAAGGGAAAACAACAGTACTTCACTTATTAACTTTTGTAGAGTTTCTTAATGTTATTTATACATTTTCATCTAATAAATGTTTAACTGAATTATTTAAAGTGTATATAAGTATTTAACTTGCCTACTGAAATCAATAATATGCTTACACATAATTATTATTTCAACATTGAACTTCCATGAGACTTAATCATAGTGAAATAAAACTGATCACTCACAACAATTTTAATCTTGATAGTGGCTTGTTGGTGCCCCCAAGTTGGTAGACTGTTAAATACTGCTAGACAAACATATTTTAGTGGTGATATTTGCTGGATCGATTATTAAAATCAGTCAAGGTATGAGTTAATAGTATATTATTCGACCTATAATAATTATGGTACTAATGCAGACTGTGGGGTAATTTTTTAATTACTTGGCAACCGTAAATATTGTATGTACTTTATCTGTTGTCCTTTTCGGTGGCACGCTTGCTAGCATTCTTTTGTATCTTTATCTTTATTCTATGACTGAGTCTGACGTATGACTGAAGTAGCATGACAAATACGAACATTTCCGAGAAAATACGATGGGAAAGGATTTTTCAATACATCTGTACTCGTATTAGTTGTTCGACTAGTCGTCTCACTAAACACATTGAAATAGTTTGGAGGGGCGGGCCATGCTATCGCGGGAGGCGCTTTTGGCTTATCTATGCACTACAATTTTTCTGCAACTTTTTGAGAGGGACGAGGAACACACACGTGTACAGCTCACGACTAAGCTCCTGTCAAAATTTGTTACGTTCCTACAAACGCACACTAAAACAAAACTATCACACAAATGCCAAAAACAGGCACACAATCAACAGACCCCGATCATTTTGGTCAGTCTTAATGTTAGACATTTGGCAGAGGGGAAATCGCGCGTTAACATCTCCATTCCTTTCCTGCTCTAAGCTATCGTAGTTTGTCTAATGCCTGGGCGTCCGCAACCTAGGTTCATGTCGGACGTGGAGGCCTGGCAGGAGCTGTGCGGCTTATACCTGCGCGCGCAGGAATACGCGCGCGCCGCCTTCTGCGCCGAGGAGATGCTTCTACACCAGCCGCACAACCACCTGCTGCAGCAGAGGCTGGCTGACATACGGTACACCATGGTAACGTCACAGATCACAGAGTACTTTACATCCATCCTATTGCTGCCTTGTATTTTTTTTTTGTGCATTATTTTATGCAATTTGTACGGAAACAACCTTTTTAATGACTGTATCTTTTGATTGCGTTGACTTAGAAGTTTGATTGTTCCACAGCTTCAAGGGACTATTTGATATTAATTTCACCATTCTACCTCCACGCGTTCCAGAGACAAAGGGTCTTGACAGACAGACAGACGGACGGACAACAAAGTGATCCTATAAGGGTTCCGTTTTTAGGGTTCCATACCTCAAAAAGAAAAAAAACGCAACCCTTATAGGATCACTTTGTTGTCCGTCTGTCTGTCAATACCCTTTTTCTCTGGAACGCGTAGAGGTAGCATGCTGAAATTAATAGCAAATACTCAAGCCTGCGGTCCCTTGAAGCCGTGAAAAAATCAACCTTCTAAGTCAACGCAATCAAAAGATACAGTCATTAAAAAATCTATTTCCATACAAATTGCCGATTTCCAAAAACCTAAAGGGTACTTCCAGATGTCCTAGAAACTTGAAATTTGGTATGAAGGTAGCTCTTATAGCACAGCCACTCCGAAAAGTCTCAGAATCTCAAAATTTTATGTCTGTCTGTAGATTTAACAGACCAATATAAGTTGACCCCACACTGCGTACATTTTGCTTAGGAGCAGGGCTCTGCTAACACTGGACTTCTTAAAACACTGGGGAAAAGCGTTAAAATCTTTCTACGGAACCCTCGCGCGCGAGTCCGACTCGCACTTGGCCGGTTTTTTTCGTTTTTTTGTTTTGCCTGTTATGTGGTGTTCAATAAAGTTATATATTGTATTGTACTTAAAGGTGCGTTGCGTACGAATTAGAGGCAGCCTCGGGTTGAGGCACGCACGGCTCGCCCATTTGCTCAAAGTGAAGCGAGAGTCGGTTTTTTGACCGTGCTCAAAGGTGCGCCTCGGTGTGCGTGCCTCGCGTTGTATGGACGCAAGATGACACGAATCTTTTTACGAATTTACGGAATGTGCACCAAAAGAATTGCGATTTTTGTGTAACCGTTTCATCCACCACCGAGGTCGATTTTTCTTTTTCTTGTTAACAATCACGATAAAAGGAGCAGCAGCTGTGATCGCGTTCAACGCCATTTTATTCTATGCATTATAGCTGCTTGCCGCGACTACGTTGCCTCGCCGCACAAACAAATGCGCGACTCTCAGCCTTATGGCTTTGCTAGCGAGTTTTGTATATTGAGGCGATCACGCAACGTGTTCGCCGCGAGCGATATTAGTATGAAGCACTCGCTCGCAAATCGCTGGTGTGATAAGTCTTATCATTCCGCAGGCGTCGATTGACTAACATTTCAATCTTTCAAATACTTGACCCATCTACCTATCTACAGGGTGGTGTTGAAAACATGGAGCTGGCCAAAACATACTACTGTCAGGCTATCAAGCTGAACCCGGACAACATGCGAGCCCTGCTGGGATTGTTCCTAGTAAGTCCACTTTTTACACACATACTGCTCTTACACTTATAGTCGTCCCACGATAAATCAGCAACGAACTGACAACAGTAGAAATCTTAAGTTTGTTTATGGCAACACTGATTTATAGTCAAACAACACGTTTTGAACTTTTGATTAGATTTAAACATAAACAGGTCATTGTTCATCCACCATCCACCATTAAAATACCTCTCAAATTTAGTTTTATCATTTTTTTTTCCGTACAACGACAAAACCTACTAAACACTGGCAAAATTGTCCTCCAATGGACAAAGCCATATTTAAAAAAAAACAGCGACTTTTGATTACTACTATCATTATTATTTATGGTTAAAGAAATGTCTGAATGTCATGAAAAAAGTATTACCATAGCGTGATTTTTCTGGGTTGCCAATTAATATCTTATGCAGAGTTGTCGTGGGACGATTATAGCATCTGTGGCATGATACCATTATCCAATTTTATTTGTTTTGTGCGTATTTTTTATTCAGGTGACTAACAATCTTCTGAATCACTACAAGTCTGCGGGCAATAGTTCAAAACGTGCTGAAGTGTGGAAACTATGCCAATTCGCTCAGGTAATAATTACAGATCGGTAATCTCGTAGCATTTTGAACAGGCTATTTTTGGCTTTTGTTATGGTTATGACCATTGATGATAATGATAACAACGTTATCGGGAACATTAACATAATATTTTATCACGAAGTTACTTAAATCTGTTAGTAACATACCGATTTGTAACAATGTATGTGGTTATAATACAAGTTCGTTCAAATTAAATTTGAATCTCAAGATGGCAACTATAAGACTCCGATTAACATTTAAACGATCGTAGATGACGATTTCTCACTTCTAAATATCAAAAAAAAATTACACTGGGAGAAGTTTAAGGACCTTTCGGACCTCGGGGTCGATGGTTGGTTGGCTGGGGAACTACTACGAAATACGAAAATCGAAGTTCGTATCGTATCGTCCCGCTCAATCTCGTATTAAATAATATTAGCTTGAGCGGGACGGCACTATCAATATATAATTAACGTTTCAGAGTCAGACGGCGAAGAAGCAGAGGGAAGCGCGAGAGACGTCGGCGTCACCGTCTCTTTCTAACATGATGTTAGCGCTCGCCATCACGGAATAGTTTAGTTACCACTAGCACAGTTCACGAAGGTTCTAAGTCTCAAACTAAAAAAAAAAAACTCGCGGAGATGACACGATAACAAGTTTTTTAACGGTCAAGAAGTTCGCCCTGTGGCGAGTTAAGTGGATTTTACTTTTGCTTCCCACAGTCCGCCTCAGGGTGGGTTGGGTGTTACATAAAAATTCAAGTGTTATTATCATGATACTCGGGACTTAATCGCGTAAAAAACTTTTATATTTAAAATTTGAATTTAAATACCTTCCCCCCCCCCCCCCTTCGAGACCATGGACGCAACGTCGCGTCCGAAACGTCGAGGTATTTAAATTTAAATATAAAAGTTTTTTACGCGATTAAGTCCCGAGTATCATGATAATGTGTGAAAATCGCGAAAGTTTTAATTCAAGTGTTATGTCATTATTAAAATATGTAATGAGAACTAGAACCTTGTAATTAGTAAATTTACGATCAATATTAGATCCACGATGATTCAAGATGATTTTATATCGCCTGACCATAGATTTTTTAAAACAGAATACCGTAACGCTATCGTCTTTGCGGTGAGTGGCATTTGCAAAGTATTTATCGTAAGGGTGTAAGACAAGTTATTGTAATATAATCTTTATTCGTTATTAAATGGTATATTAAGTAACGTCAGTTTGATCCTGCATGGCTTTCCGTAGCATGTAGGCGGCTATTTCTGCCGCTTTGCGCTCCTTCCGCTCTTGCCGCGTCGCTTCGCCCATGCTGAAGTATTTCTCCCTGTAAAAGTGAACAATAATCTTACACCAGTTTGCTTTAGGGGCGATTTTTCAATCCTCAGATAAGCTTTTATTCCATAGATACCCATAAAAAATCTGTAGGATAAGAGCTTATCTGGGGATTGAAAAATCGGCCCTTAGACAACTGGTGACCATCATAGACAACAGTAGTAAAGACTGTGTTTTGAGGTTATGGTTTGTTGCTTCGGAGGGCAACCTAGTCATGAGACTAGTACGAAAGAAAACGCGAGGGGGATGCAATGACAGAACAACGCGCGTTTGAACCAAAGTTTATTATTTACAGGAAATTCAAAACTGCTGAAGAACTTTCAGGTAAGTATAGTGTTTTTGACGTGGAACATAAGATTGATTTTCTGTGGAAAAACTTATTACGGTTGCTCAGAAAGTGACACTTTTTGTGGCTACGTATCGTGCGGGAACTTGGATTTTTCGCACTAGTGCTTTTTACTTTTCCAAGGCGCCGGGGGCATTCGGCCGCCTTACTCCACCGCGGACGCCGGCAAGTGTAGGCAGAGAAGCTCGTGTCAGTCCACCGCCACAGTAATTTTTCGCAAATGTATTAAAAAAACCTCGTTTGGTACACGCGCGGAAGTGTCATTTTTACTCTAGTCTCTAGTAGTATTTGACTATATCGACATCGTTTTCTTTACTTTCTCGTTTAATTATAGAATTTGTCATCTGAACTAGACTTACCTAAAGTTGTGTTCCCCTCCGTCTCCATTGGAAACACTATCACTACTTAGATCCATCGTCTTCTCGAAAGTCAGCAGTCTTCTCGCCGTCAGCCGAGAGAGCACCTGCTCGGAGTTGGCCACTAGTTTGAGACAAGGATGCGAGGGGAGTTGATCCTCTCTGTACTCTTCTCTGAAAAGTGGAATCACAAAGAAGGATATACTTTCTAAATAGATGTATTTCTCAAAATTGGTTCCTTTATTGCCTAACCACCCTGTTCCTTGACGAGTCACTTCAAACACAATATTTTTGACAACCACAATTGTTAAAAGCAAAAAGTGTATACATACATACATAGAAAGAGGGACTTTCAAAGCCAGACCACTTTCAACATGACCACTGTTGGCGAATGCTTTGTCACATTACTAATAGTTATCAAAAGTAAAGACACGCATGTCACACTTTGTAGTCTTTCCACCTCGTTTGTCTACGCTTACGTGGAAGTGATACCATAGAAATGATCACAAAAGAAAAATAGAAACTTACCTAACCAAAGGATACCAGCACACCAATCGCCTTCCGATCTCCAAATGCCTCGCGGCGAAGTTGAGCAAGTCGCGGTAAATGTGCACCAAGCCGTAATCCACTTTGGCGGGCACGTGGTTCAGTAAATGCTCCTCGGTCAGTGTGTAGTTGTCCTTATCTATACCTATCTTCTCTGTGGGCTCGCGGACGCCGTATGGTGCTAGTGAAAAAATAAAAAAAAATCAAGACGTACAGGTGGACCATAAATAAAAGTTACGCCGGTAATCTTCGTCTGCGCAGACGAGTGATGACAAATGCCGAACTAAACCGAATGTAAACACCAGCGCCGTGTTTTATAAAGCTACAAGTTACAATTTACAAGCGGAAGTCTCTTTCTTATAAAAGGTGATAGAATGAGACTTCCGCTTGTAAATTGTAACTTGTAGCTTTATAAAACACGGCCCAGTAATAAAGACCTTTCCAATACTGTCTATGTTTCATGCGGAAAATTGTATTTTTCGTACTAGTGCTTTTTACTTTTCAAAGGCGCCGGCGGCTGATGGTAGGGCGGCCCGCCGCCTTATTATAATTTTTTCGCAAATGTATTAAAAAACGTCGTTTGGTACACGTGCGGAAGTGTCATTTTCACTCATATTCACATATTTCACTTATATCAAAAAGTACTACTGGTATAACATACAATGACAATGCAAAGAAAAATTCGTTAAGCAGCTGGACTTGAACCAGCAACCTCGGTAATCCGTACGTTGGTTCAAGTCCAGCTGCTTAACGAATTTTTCTTTGCATTGTCATTGTATGTTGAATTTCATTCTATGAATGTTTCATAAAAATAAAAACAAAAATAATCAATAAATCGATTATTTTCATTTACTACTGGTATTGCGTTAGGCGCAGGGAAGAACATGCAATGCAATAGCAAATTAACAAAGAAACCCTTCTTCATCGCTCATAGCGTCTGTGACGCGTGGCGCGGCGCCGAACAAGATGGCGCGCACGTTTGACCAATGGGTGCTCAAGATTTTGCCCACGCAAATGCACTGCTTCATTATTGGCTAAAATGGTTTCGCTCCATCCAAAGAAATGCTGACTGCGCAGGTACATCATTGTAACTTATATTTATGGTACAACTGTAATAAGTATATTAAAAAGAAGCGCCAGGAACATCTGATTGATCTGCTGTATCTTACCAAGCTTACAATAAATTAGAAATAGTCCAAGTATTTTTATTAGAATAATTATTTCACAAAAAGTCATGATAGCCCAGTGATTTAACCTATGGCCTCTCAAGCAGAGGGTCGTGGATTCAAATTCAAACCCCGGCTCGCACCTCTTGAGTTTTTCGGAATTAATGCGCGGAATTACATTTGTAATTTACCATGAGCTTTTAGCATAAGGAAAACATCGTGAGGAAACCTGCACACTCCTGCGAAGCAATTCAATGATGTGTGTGAAGTTCCCAATCCGCACTGGGCCCGCGTGGGAACTATAACCCAAGCCTTCCCACTCAGAGGAGACATGTGCCCAGCAGTGGGACATAAAAAGGCTGGTGATGATGATGATGATGAATTATTTCACAATTGAAAACGTCACGGTATCGCATATCAACGGTACTCTGACTCAACCTCGTATATAAACTTTGACGAAATTGGAATAACCACTCTAAACCGCGAACCCAAGGTGGTTATTCCAATTTCGTATGATCTTTGTAAGTTGTCCACAACTCACGGTCCGTTATAATAGCGTCGAATCTCAGGTCCTCCCGCCAGATGGGCAGCGAGAAGTCGCTCACTATCACGTCGAGGTACTTCGAGCGGGTTCTGTACTGCTGCATGTTGCCGCGGATACTTTCCTCTTTTGCACGGACCTGCTCGTAAGAAGACAAAATAAAAATAAAGCTATTCACTGTCATTCACGCCAATGTCGAAAACAAAGCTAAGTTATTGACATCTAGTGGCGAGTAGCGGTGGTACTATAAAAAAGCTCGAATTCGCAGCCATTCGACTCATCGGAGCGACTCCAGCGACAGATTTTGGAACTATTTACTTAGTTCTTTTAATAGTTACACTACTCGTCCACAGATGTCATTGTCTCATCTTGTCTGTTGTATGGGAGCCCCACTTAAACATTTGTTTGATTCTGTTTTTAGCATTTGTTGTTATAATGGCAACAAATTTTAACTGTCTTACTATCACGGTTCATGAGGTACAGCCTGGTGACAGACGGACAGACAGACAGAAAGACAGACGGACGGACGGAGAGACAGTGGAGTCTTAGTCAGAACAGTAAAAATCGAGCTATTGCATACTGGGCCTTTTAGTGGCAGCTGGCTGTCAGTCGCCAGCTGGCAGACAGTGCCGCAGAGGCCCGAGTACGAATATTCGAATCCTGCGTAACGTAATAGAGTCGTAAAGTTGTCGAGAAATTTGTATGACGTTAGGAACAGCGCCCGCCCGTGAGCGTATTGGGAACTAAAATTTAATATGAACTGTCTCGATTTCGATACGATAACTTTACGTTACGCAGGATACGAATATTCGTACTCGGGCCTCAGCGTGGCCTTGCTGCCCAAGGGCGAAGATAATTCGCTGCCACTTTATTTTTGTAAAATTTAACATCCTTGTGCTCCCATGGGCGTGTAATGACACCGCGGGGCTTTATGTTTGCTAATTTCTGTATAATTTATCTTTATTAGACAATATGGGTGGTAGGACCTTGTGCGAGGTCCGTCCGGATCGCTACCACCATCTTACTCGGTAATACTGCCGCTAAGCAGCAATCCTTGCACTGTTGTGTTCCGGTGTTAAGAGTAAGACATCCGGTGTAATTACAGGCACAAGAGTCATTTCGTCTTAGCTCTCTAGGTTGACAACGCATCTGCAAACCTCTGGTGACCCACTTGCTCGTTCGCCTTCCTTGTCGTATAAAAAAAATTTTAAAATATCCCGTAAAAGCCGTCACCAAGTAATGTACATACATTGTTACCTTTTGTCCGACGCGCGTCGGTCGCGTCTTCGCGTGGAGCATCATGTAGTCAATGTCTGAACCGAACACGTACGCTGGGCGACAAACAAATATATAGGGGATGAAGTGGACCGGCATGAGATACATTTTAGTCTAATTGACTTTTGATTGATGTCAAAACAAAATATTTTTTAACACAGTTGCTCAAAAAGTGGTACTTTTTGTGGCTACGTATCGTGCGGAAAGTTGGATTTCTCGCACTGGTGCTTTTTACTTTTCCAAGGCGCTAGTGGAGGTACAGTCGAGTTCTCCAATATCTATACAAAGACCTTATTGCCAGTTACATAGGGTCCGTGTTTAGATATTTATGAACCGTTGGCGGAGGTACCTAGGCGGTGGAGTCGGCCCCGGCGGGTGGTATCAGGGAAACTCGCGCCGGGCTCACCGCCTTTGGTTTCTTTGTCATTTTATCGCAAACGTAAACACCAATGCAATAAATAAATAGAGACCTTATTGCGTTAGCCGCAAGGTAGAATATGCAATGACAGGTAACAGCTGACCGATGAGGTGACGCGTGGCGCGGCGCCGAACAAAATGGCGGCAGTCGTTTGTCCATTGTTGCTCGAGATTGTACCCGCGCAAACACACTGCCTTATTATTGGCTAAAATGATTTCGAGCCTTAAAAAAATGCTCAGTGCGCAGGCCTTATACCACAAAGTGCAAAATTCGAATTTCGTGTCGCTCCGTCCCGCTCACGCTAATGTTATTTAATACGAGAGTGAGAGGTACGATACGATACGAACTTCGAATTTTGTAGTAGTGCCCCAGGTCATAGTTGTAACTTATATTTATGGTACAACTGTAGTCTTTGGGCATTATTCATAAACTTCACTCAAGCCTCCATTAGCTAAAATAGGTTTTGTCTTCTTCTTACTAAGGGAAATGTCAATGTGACAAAAAAGGACAAACGAACTTTAACGGCATTTTAGTTAATGGGCATTTTCAAAAAACTGTGTACCCTCTTCCAAAGTTGTCCTAAATTTTTCCATAGAAAATTTATTTGGCAGTTTCGTGACTGTCCATATAGAACGTATGTAAAAACGCGTCACAAAACTGACAAAAAAATTAGGGACACTTTTTTTTATTATTTAAATAGATAGTCCTCGTGATTCTGAGCAGAAATAATCCAAAATTTGTTAGGTTATTCAAAAAAAAGTTAAGGGTACACAGTTTTTTGAAAATGCCCTAATATAGGTTTATGAATAATAGGGTTTACCTCCAAAATGCGCCGCAGCTACTAGCAGCGACCCGGAGCCCACGAACGGGTCTAGCATGATGTCCGCCCTACGGACCTGCGCCTGATTGGCCATGATCAGCGCGAGCTGCGCGTCCATGCTAGTGTTGCCGATAAACTGCCGCGTCTTGAGCGAGTGGAATTGGATCAGGTCGCGCTGCCCGTCTGCTATCTTAGAATACATGGTGAATGAATTTCTACATGTCTTAAGAAAAGTGATAGCCCAGTGGTTTGATTTATGGTGGTACGGCTTCCCAAGTAGAGGGTTGTGGATTCAAGTCCTGGCTCGCACCTCTGAGTTTTTCGGAATTTATGTGTGAAATTAAATTTGTAATTTATAATTGACTTTTTGGTGCAAGAAAACATCATGAGGAAACTGAACACTCCTGTGAAGCAATTTAATGGTGTGTGTGAAGTTCCCGAGTTAAAAGTACCTTCTATTTCTGGTTAATTTATATGTTGGTTTGTAATCTTCACAGTAGGTATTCAGGGTATTTAACAAAGTTATCAGTGTGCAAACTTTTGGCAAATGACACATCCCAGATATACTGCAAAAGAACATTTCTGTTGCAAATAGAATAGAATAGAATATAATAGAATAATACTTTATTGACACTCTTGGAATACATACGCACATTAACAAAAAAAAACCGCATAATTTCTGAATTTACAAACCAATTGTGCCAAAAGGATTGCACTCAGCGTGTGCTGTGGGTGTGTGCGTGCGCACTAGTATATCTGAAAAAATTAACAGAAATAGGGCATGATCTTACCCATCTTCCAAAGAATAAGTCTTCTGGCTCTTCAGGAACATTATTCGGGTCCAAACCATAAAACTCTATGTAGCTCAGCATGATATCTGGATTCTTGAGTTTCACGGGACCTTCAAAGGCCAAGTATTCAAATTTCTGTAAAATACAAACTGATTTAAATAAAAAACATCATCAGCAATTATTTTTATATCTTTAACCCCCAACCTAAAAGAGGGATTTTTTAATTTATAACTTCTATTTGTTAGGCAATTAAAGCAAGCAAAATGTTTGCTGAACTTAGTGACACTAGTTAAAAGAACTTAAACTTGATCATTATTCTGACAAATCAATAATTATACAAAATAGAACAAACCTCAATTTTTTCAACTTTTTCCTTCATACTAAAATGCTTGCAAAAGGTCTCAACATACACTTTAAAGGACTTCTCAACAGGCCGACAAGCCTCTATCAAAGAACTCGGACAAATATCACCATTGCTAAGAGCATTTTCTTTTTTCTCTGGAATAATCCACTGGTTTGTTTTATTCTCCATGGCTAATTTTAAATTCTGGTGAAGCTCAGACTCGGTCTTTGCTCTAGACCATAGTTCTGTACAGTTTTTCAGGAGGATAGATCGAGAGGCCAGCTTTTTCACGCATTCTTCGGAAGGTAGCTCAACTACCCAGTAAGGCTTTACTTCGCATGGTTTTTCTACAAATCTTATAGGGATATCCAGCAAAGAAAGCAGGCTTTTTATTTCCTGTAACATGTGCCTTATTAGTTTAATAAAATTAAGCAGAATAATAGAGGGATTGGAGAAACAAATAACACATACGGCATGTCGAAAGTCTACATGTTCTTGAGCGAACCACAACAAATAGCGAGGCCACATTTTATTTTAAATACATTTGTGACATTTATTTTGATAAGGTAAAACTTAATGCTATATTTTATTACACAGTTAAGACATATCGTTTTAATAAAATGCTGAAAACACGATTCGGAATCATAACATAACCTCAAACATTTTGACAATTCGCGATGACAGCTCGTTTTTTTTGTGGTATGACTAAGACATTTACAATCATTCAGCCTAGTACAGATTTTATTTTATTCTTGTGCGTCATATAATAAGGTAAAAGCCAAGTAACGACAAGGACGATTCCTACATATTATGCAGTAGTTTGGACAACAGCCGACGCTGATGACGTTATGAACCAATGCAATCTCATTTCAGCATAGGCAGTCACCCTATCTTGGGCCCAAGCGAGCCAGTTTTTAAACTGGGTCAATTGGCTAAATTTGATGTGGTTATTTCAGTATCATAAGGTTTTATACGCGTCATCTGTAAACAATGAAATACATCGTATTTTTCATAACTTATACTTTTATTATTAACTATAAAAGAATTTTCATAGGTTTTTCAAAGACAACAGTTTTAGTCAGGTTTTCATCAAACATCTCGTCAACGCCGTCAAACATGTTTATCCACGATGCGCCTATTTTTGAAATTGTACTATGTATGAGTAAAAAGTTGTTGTTAGTATAAATCCTCAGTCAGCAGCATTACACTACACCTCAATGTCCTTAATCACGTCACAATGTGACCAAACACCTTTCATAAAACAATAAATTTAACCATCCATCAGCTACGAATTTCTTCTATCGCTGTCCTCTTTCTTTTCCTGGTCCCCTTCTTCTATTAAGTCCTGGCATCTGTCATGCAGAAAGTCCTGGTATGATTCCCTTATGGATCCAGAACACGCCACGTAGTGACCGCCGGAATGCTCGGCTACCACTGGCTTCACGAATAAACTGATTAGCGACTCGCTCATCTCTGAAAAGAAAAAAAGATTTGAAATTATTGTAAATATTTCCAAAGCATAAAGTTACGTTTTTTTTTAACGATATTAATTTTGAATGTCTTGGAAAAACTAAATTATAATTACAGCCAATGGTTTTTTTATCGGTGGATACACTACATTGAAGGGGGGGGATTAGAAGGGCACTGGCATGACTCAAAAAATGACGTATAAAAAAAAAGCATTTTACCACCCATTTACTGATATTTTTTTTACCTTTTGGTATAATAGAATCGCTTTCCCCATACACGTGTAAGGAGGGAAGCTCGATTTCCTCATCGTAAAAACCTTTGTGGACCAGACTGCCCGACCGGAAGCCAGAAGTGAATATTACGAACTTGAATGTGTATGGCAAATCTGAAACCAAAACAATCATGTAACATTTTTTTCTTAAGTTCAGTCTTTAATTAAAGGCTCAGGCCTCAAAGAATCTGTAGTTTTGCGCAAATAAAATTCATGTTACTTCTGAAAAATTCCGGAATTAAACAAAGTTTTACCAGAAATTCAGAATTCATATGAAGTTACGATGGGAGTAAAACGCGACAAGATTTTTCAACAAAAATATGTTATGTTAACACATAGATTATATTTGTGTATCAATGTGTTAACACCTTGTCGTTTTCAGTTATTTAAATATGGTTAAAACTATTCTACTTCATACAATGAAGTTTAAGTATTTGTCCACTCACATCCTTTCTGCTGCATGGCAGCAAGCAGCCCCGCGAGGCAAGCTCCCTGCGAGAACCCCATGAGCCCGTCGAAGGGCCCGTGCTCCGCCACAATCTTCTCTATCAGCCGCAGCGTCTCCTCGAACCCGATGGCCGGCCCGCCAAGACACTTGCCGCTGAATGTGTTGTCTTCGGCGTTGAACCACCAGGAGCGGGCGTCTGAAACAATGGTTTCATGAAAATGAAGATATGCTGCCATTAGAAAAAAAGGCGCGAGTTCGCTACTCTTGTGCCTCTTGTTACGACGGCAGAGATCGAGGACTTAGTAAGATGACAAGATGTAGTAGGTTGCACCAGTGGTGGGGCGTGGAAATTATTGTAGGTAATGCCGGAACAAAAAAAAATAGGTAGGTATTGTACTAGTTTGAATATTACAACTGATACCGCCACCGCACCGTCCCGCTACCGCTACCAATGCGGCTGTTTGTTCGTTTGCATATAAGATAATTATGTTTCAAAAAATCGTATATACTTTCGTTGAAACAGTCAGTTTCAACAGCCAATCAATTTGTATTAAAGTAGCCATTAACCTCCTGGGGCCTGGCGTCATAAATGAAGAACATAGAAAATAACACCGCCTAATATCGCCATCTGTTGAATTTGGTCTGAACTTTAACTTTTGTGCGATACTCTGTCCATTCGACCACCATTCTATAGTCTGATTGGCTGGCGACATGATGTTTATTATTTTTCTCGCTATTTGGAAGTGAACGATGGCGTCACGGCCAGTAACACGTGGTACAAAATTTTGATTTTTTTATCAAAATATTAATGTTTTGATAAAGAATTGGTGTCATGTTTGTTTATGTTGATGCACTTTTATTGAAGACATGTCAATTATTGGTGTCGTTTACATGAATAGGATGAAATAGCTGAAAACTTTTTTATGTCATACAGGTATTACATGAGTTCCCTATCACACACAGTTTTGCAGTTGCACACAGATTTTAGCAAGATTAATGCTGATTCTCTGACTAATTCTTCAACATCTAGCACGCGCGATGTGTTATTGCTTGTAATTCTTGCTTTATTATGCACAAAAGATCTCATTGGGTCGAAGTCTATCCCCGCAAGGACCCCCAGAATTTACATAAGATGAAGTCTTGCTTAGCCTTAGTCTGCGCGCAGCGTAGCGCTAGACTCTGCATCAGCACTGTCGGCTACATAATTATGTACCCCACATTCACCTCATTGCAATGGAATAGTCGAGCGTTACAATATCACCTTTGAGAATACACGACCACGACAAGCGAAATAACTAGATACGTAGCTGTAGGTAAAATCTTTTGCAATTTGCAAGTAGGTAAGTCATACTGTGTTTCCAACATGTCTGATGATGCAAGTGTTTCAGAAAATTAAATTCGCCGACAAGAAGTGTTGCAAAGTGTCTCTAAAATATTAAAACCTTGTGGTGATTGAAACCACATTATCAGTAAAGGAATGACATAAACATCTTAAAAAATATGCATAATTTTGATGCATAATACATAAGTATACATGCTAATAATGCTAATCACCTAGATTGTAATTGTAAAGAATGTTATGCAGAAGTTAGAAGTTAAGTTGTGTAGAAATTGGACTGTTTTGGAAGTTGATCCATCACCATCTACCATGCCACATGCCAGCCAGCCACCTTACTTAAGTATATGATAATATAAGCTATTATTTATATATTACATATATATATATGCATTCCCACCCCATTCCAATGTTAACATACACTTTTTTAACATCTGATGTCCTAGATACATAATATCAAAAATTTCAGTTTCCATTGCAGGCAGTTACTTTTATGTTTAGAAGACGACCAAACTATGCATAAATATTCCTTTCAAGAAAACAGTTGTGCTACCTGCCCCTTTCTTTTTATTAATAGTTCTTTTATTCTCGGCTAGCAACTTTTTATAAGTTTCAAAATTTTCCGTGGTCATTTTTGCACAGTATTCTCGCTTAGCCGCTTTTCTTTTCTGAGAAACTTCCTCACATTCCGAGTCCCACCAATCATTGTATTTTGTCTGGGGAGTACTGTCAGTAATGACTAAATCTGTGGAAAGCAGTTTCCCCAATGACTCTGGAAGCAAGCACTACAAATATGTTACCAAGAAAAGAAAGGGATACAAGAAAGGCTTCCATAACTTTTCAATTGAAATACTAAAATTGTCGTGACTAAAAGTGATATTATATTTTGTGGAATAAATTCAGAGAACCCTAATCACAGAACAACCTTAAGCTGGATTAAAAAAAAACACTTTGGTTATAACATAAGCCTGGTGTTGTGGGTGATCAATTAGTTTGATGTGTACTAAAAAACAATTACTTTGCTCACCCGCGACCACTAATGACAAATAGTTATATCTGTGCGGCAAATGTATGTTTCCATGCAACACCTCCACCTCCACTGCTACACGAATCAACACATGCCACACAGACCCAACTATCACCACCACCACTATACTAAACGCTGACGCGTTTCGGCACTCTCCACGAGGCCATTTACGAAGCACAACAACAACCGCTCAACATGCCACCACTTCCACTACTGACATATGTAAACCATGTACTCAACTTAGTTAATGACAAAACCAACGTACCCACTAATATTTTATAAATTCCAAACTACCCTTTTATGTAAGTCCTAAACTACCCTTTTTTAAGAAATGAATTCCAAACTACCCTTTTTATTTTTATTTTTAATCTACGCCAGGTACCCCGTTATTTTTAACCGAGTACGGTAAAAAGAGAAGTCATGTTCTCATTATTACTATGACACATTATTAAAATTAGAACCAAGTCGTAACAAAGGCGAAGAAACCAAATTAACATGTTCATTAATAATAGACCCCATGTTGTTGTACCTAATTATTTCCAATTGTTCTAAAACCGATAGCCGCAAACCCTTATCACAATAATGTAAAATTTCGTACGTATCTGAGTCTAACAACGAATGATTCGTTTCTAATAAATGCTTGGCAAAGTTTGATTTCTCTGGATGATCATGCCTATATGACGAGACATGCTCTTTAAATCTAGTATCAAAGCTTCGACCGGTTTGTCCAATGTATACTTGACTACAGTCGCCACAAGTGAGTTTATATACGCCCGACCTGTTCCCTTTATCCACCTTTTCTTTGTTATTACAAAGTCTAGAACGTAAAGAATTAGTAGTCTTAAAGGCAACATTGATGTTATTTGATTTTAAAATATTATAAATCTTGTCAGACAACCGGCCAACATAAGTAATACTAGATCTAAATTTGTTAGTAGGCTGAGATGGCAACGCAGAGTAAAGCATGCTATTCA